>JADWQK010000488.1:0-345886 GCA_017933935.1 Sesamia nonagrioides
ATGAATTTGTGTGCCTGTGAGGCAGATCACAGCAGGAACTCACTTTGTAAGACCTATGATATGTATCTGTGTATCACAAATAAACTATTTGATTTCATTTGATTTGATTTGGTGTCGGGGTCAGAAACAAAACATTCCACGCGGCCGGTGTCGGGGTCAGAAACAAAACATTCCACGCAGCCGGTGTCGGGGTCAGAAACAAAACCTTCCACGCGGCCGGTGTCGGGGTCAGAAACAAAACATTCCACGCGGCCGGTGTCGGGGCCAGAAACTAAGTAGAATACAATACTCTTTATTATATAGACCACATACATTACAGAATATAAATATGAAGATTTTACAATGGGCGGTCTTATCGCTCAGCTAGTACTTGTAGAATAATTTGATAGGTAGTACCATAGATTATCAATGAAATCCTCAATCTATGGGTAGTTTTTTTTTTATAAATTATAAACTAGTTCTTGACCGCAATCCCGCCTGATGGTAAGCAGTGACGCAATCGTTGATGGTAAAGCGCACTAGTTTGTTAAGAGCTTATTCACTCTATCCTTGAAGACACTCAAATTGTAGTCCGACGGAAACACAGCCGCTGGCAAATTGTTCCAGTCCCTTGATGTACCCGGTATAAAGGAGGAGGCGTAACGCTTCGTACAACTATGTAGTAGCTTAGTACAATGGTCACAAAACAATATAAATTTCAAAATCTAAAGTCATTTATTCAAATTAGGCTGAGAATCAGCACTTTTTGAACGTCAATGTTATATAAGGCAGTCTCCCAAAACGCCCACCCATCGACACTTGCTAGTGCTTTCGCTGGGGAGAAGTGACGGAACAAACTCCCCAAAAGCACAGCTGTCTGTTCATTTAAAAAAACACATGATTTTTAACCGACTTCAAAAAGGAGGAGGTTACTCAATTCGACCGTTTATATGTTTTTTTTTTATGTTTGTTCGCGCATAACTTCGTCGTTTATGAACCAATTTTGATAATTATTTTTTTGTTGGAAAGAAGACATTTCCAAGGTAGTCCCATGATAAGGACATCAGGGTCTGATGATGCAAAACCAGAGAAATGAAAGGGAACTTTCAAAAATCGTAGGGGCGACTAGTGCATCTCTTAGTATTTTTTCATTAAGTATTTTAAAGCTAGAGTAGATCTGATGATGGAGCCGGGAGACAGTCGAAGGAACTCCTCAACAATTCACAGCAGCTACGTTGTGTTTGGGCTTGATTAATTTTTATTGATAAGAACTTTACACCTAGATAGGTTGTGACTGTCATAAGAGCTCTGATGATGAAGACAAAGGCCAGTTCCGGGAACTCCTCAACGGTTTACAGTAGCTACTTTATGTTTGGTTTTAATTCATTCATATTGATGAGAACTTTGCACCCATTGGGTTAAAATAATGGCCTGCAGTAAATCTGATGATGAAGACCATAGGCAGTCGAGAAACTTCTTCAAAATTACGGGTAAAAATTAAAATAAACAAAATTACGTCGTTTCCCAACTATATTTGCGTCAGCTTCCAGTCTGACCGGATGTAACTGAATATATAGTACCTACTTTTCACAACTAAAAAGTGTAAAATAAAAACTTTTTTATAAAAAAAACAACCGACTTCTAAAAACCAGTACAAAGTGAAAAATAACTAATTTCGGAAGTCGGTGTCAAAAACTAATATACAAAAACCTAAGACACCGACTTCCGGAATTAGTTATTTTTCACTTTGTAGTGGTTTTTAGAAGTCGGTTGTTTTTTTTTTTGTAAAAATGTTTTTTATACACTAATAATATATGTACATACAGTTATGAAAACAAGAAAATACAACGACAATGAAATTACTTATCATAATATGCCAGCTAGGCACGCCAAAATACCAGAACAGCAAAAACAAAAAATAAAATATCATTTTAATGGAAATGTAGATAAGTAAAAACTTATTACCTAAATAAAAGCCCCAGGTATAAAGGGAGTGACAGCTCACATATATAAGGATCGTAAAAAAAGCAAATTATATGAACCCATATAATGTGTCAGTAAGCAAATTCTGGAAAAGGAACACAAACATTGTCTGGAGTTTATCAGAGCGACCAGCTATTATTATTTAAGTGTAATATTATTGTAATGTGCGTTCTGTTTATCAGAGCGACCAGCTATTATTATTTAAGTGTAATATTATTGTAGTGTGCGTTCTGTTTATCAGGGCGACCAGCTATTATTATTTAAGTGTAATATTATTGTAATGTGCGTTCTGTTTATCAGAGCGACCAGCTATTATTATTTAAGTGTAATATTATTGTAATGTGCGTTCTGTTTATCAGAGCGACCAGGTATTATTATTTAAGTGTAATATTATTGTAATGTGCGTTCTGTTTATCAGAGCGACCAGCTATTATTATTTAAGTGTAATATTATTGTAATGTGCGTTCTGTTTATCAGGGCGACCAGCTATTATTATTTAAGTGTAATATTATTGTAATATGCGTTCTGTTTATCAGAGCGACCAGCTATTATTATTTAAGTGTAATATTATTGTAATGTGCGTTCTGTTTATCAGAGCGACCAGCTATTATTATTTAAGTGTAATATTATTGTAGTGTGCGTTCTGTTTATCAGGGCGACCAGCTATTATTATTTAAGTGTAATATTATTGTAATGTGCGTTCTGTTTATCAGAGCGACCAGCTATTATTATTTAAGTGTAATATTATTGTAGTGTGCGTTCTGTTTATCAGGGCGACCAGCTATTATTATTTAAGTGTAATATTATTGTAATGTGCGTTCTGTTTATCAGAGCGACCAGCTATTAAGTGTAATATTATTGCAATGTGTGCGTTCTGTTTATCAGAGCGACCAGCTGTGTATTTAAGTGTAATATTATTGTAATTTGCGTTCTGTTTATCAGAACGACCAGCTAAGCTCAATATTTAAGTGTAATATTATTGTAATGTGCGTTCTGTTTATCAGAGCGACCAGCTATTATTATTTAAGTGTAATATTATTGTAATGTGCGTTCTGTTTATCAGGGCGACCAGCTATTATTATTTAAGTGTAATATTATTGTAATGTGCGTTCTGTTTATCAGAGCGACCAGCTATTATTATTTAAGTGTAATATTATTGTAGTGTGCGTTCTGTTTATCAGGGCGACCAGCTATTATTATTTAAGTGTAATATTATTGTAATCTGCGTTCTGTTTATCAGAGCGACCAGCTATTATTAAGTGTAATATTATTGTAATGTGCGTTCTGTTTATCAGAGCGACCAGCTATTATTATTTAAGTGTAATATTATTGTAATGTGCGTTCTGTTTATCAGAGCGACCAGCTATTACTATTTAAGTGTAATATTATTGTAATGTGCGTTCTGTTTATCAGAGCGACCAGCTATTATTATTTAAGTGTAATATTTTTGTAGTGTGCGTTCTGTTTATCAGGGCGACCAGCTATTATTATTTAAGTGTAATATTATTGTAATGTGCGTTCTGTTTATCAGAGCGACCAGCTATTATTATTTAAGTGTAATATTATTGTAGTGTGCGTTCTGTTTATCAGAGCGACCAGCTATTATTATTTAAGTGTAATATTATTGTAATGTGCGTTCTGTTTATCAGAGCGACCAGCTATTATTATTTAAGTGTAATATTATTGTAATGTGCGTTCTGTTTATCAGAGCGACCAGGTATTATTATTTAAGTGTAATATTATTGTAATGTGCGTTCTGTTTATCAGAGCGACCAGCTATTATTATTTAAGTGTAATATTATTGTAATGTGCGTTCTGTTTATCAGAGCGACCAGCTATTATTATTTAAGTGGAATATTTTTGTAGTGTGCGTTCTGTTTATCAGGGCGACCAGCTATTATTATTTAAGTGTAATATTATTGTAATGTGCGTTCTGTTTATCAGAGCGACCAGCTATTATTATTTAAGTGTAATATTATTGTAATGTGCGTTCTGTTTATCAGAGCGACCAGCTATTACTATTTAAGTGTAATATTATTGTAATGTGCGTTCTGTTTATCAGAGCGACCAGCTATTATTATTTAAGTGTAATATTTTTGTAGTGTGCGTTCTGTTTATCAGGGCGACCAGCTATTATTATTTAAGTGTAATATTATTGTAATGTGCGTTCTGTTTATCAGAGCGACCAGCTATTATTATTTAAGTGTAATATTATTGTAATGTGCGTTCTGTTTATCAGAGCGACCAGCTATTATTATTTAAGTGGAATATTTTTGTAGTGTGCGTTCTGTTTATCAGGGCGACCAGCTATTATTATTTAAGTGTAATATTATTGTAATGTGCGTTCTGTTTATCAGAGCGACCAGCTATTATTATTTAAGTGTAATATTATTGTAATGTGCGTTCTGTTTATCAGAGCGACCAGCTATTATTATTTAAGTATAATATTATTGTAATGTGCGTTCTGTTTGTGCGGAATAAACTATTTTTCTTTCTTTCTTCTTTCTCTATGCTATTTACAGAATAATATGCCTTTGAACAAAGCTTGGATTTGAGTTGTGCTTTAAGAGTCCGTGCACAAAATTCTCTCGCTACAGTTTAGGTAAAATCGTTGCGATGTTATCTTTGTGTGCATCGTTCTAGCAGCTAGACGCACACGCGCGTAAATATCGAGCTTAGTGAACGCTTAAACATTTTTGATCCTTTAGAAGATATTATTCTAAATTATTTAAAGTATGATTTGTGAATAGTCGGAAACGAGTGCACATTGTATATTTATCACAATTTAGATGAATATTGATACATTTTGACATTAAAAAAATATGGTGTAATGATAGTTTATTACATAGGCAATTTAAGAAATAAAAACATATACGGTAAAGTGAAATATTAGAATAAGTAATCAGTTTAATTTAATATTCTTCTTTAATATAATATTATTTAGAAATCTAAAATAAATAAATAAATATATACCGACAAATCACACAGATTGAGCTAGCCCCAAAGTAAGTTCGAGACTTGTGATATAGGATACTAACTCAACGATACTATATTTATAAGAAATACATATATAGATAAACATCCAAGACCCAGGTCAATCAGGAAAAGATCGTTTTTCATCATGACATGGCCGGGGATCGAACCCGGGGCCTCCGCGTCGCAGGCAGGCGTGTTGACCGCTGCGCCAGAAAACAAAAAAAAAAACAATCTAAAAACCCTAAACAATCTAAAATCTATTAACAAAATTTTAGGGTTAACATAATTATTACGCGATAATATATCGACGCTTGAAAGGCAATCATATCTAAGCGACAAAAATTCGTAAATTGAGTTATATACAATTATACACCAAACGACGCAGAAAAATATGGCGGTTCGAATGGTGTATATAACTCAATTTACGAACTTTTGTCGCTTAGATATGATTTCTAGGGTCATCACGAATCGTCTCGCTCGCAGGTTCGACGACTTCCAGCCTCCCGAACAAGCAGGCTTCCGAAAAGGCTTTAGCACCATAGACCACATTCATACGCTGCGGCAAGTTATACAGAAGTACGAGGAGTATAACAAACCACTATGCTGGCGTTTGTGGACTATGAGAAGGCCTTCGATTCGATTGAGACTTGGGCGGTGCTACAGTCTCTCCAGCGGTGCCAAATTGACCATCGATACATTGAGGTGATAAAGTGTTTGTACAAAAACGCCACCATGTCAGTCCGTCTCCAGGATCGGGACTCGAAACCGATCCAACTGCAGCGTGGAGTGAGACAAGGAGATGTCATATCTCCTAAATTGTTCACTGCTGCGTTGGAAGATGTCTTCAAGCTCCTGGACTGGAAAGGACTTGGCATCAACATCAGCGGCGAGTACATCACTAATCTCCGTTTCGCAGATGATATCGTGGTCATGGCTGAGACCCTGGAAGACTTGGGCAAAATGCTCAATGACCTCAGCAGAGCTTCCCGACAAGTGGGTCTAAAAATGAACATGGATAAGACGAAGATCATGTCGAACTCTCATGTCGCACCCACTCCAATTGTAGTTGGTTGCTCTGCACTCGAAGTTGTTGACGAGTATGTATACCTGGGACAAACAGTCCAACTAGGTAGGTTCAACTTCGAGAAAGAGGTGTCTCGGTGAATCCAGCTCGGTTGGGCAGCGTTCGGGAAGCTACGCTACATCTTCTCGTCGTCCAAGATACCACAGTGTCTCAAGACTAAGTCTTTGACCAGTGTGTGTTGCCGGTGATGACTTACGGAACTGAAACGTGGTCGCTCACAATGGGCCTCATACGAAGGCTCAGAGTCACACAAAGGGCAATGGAAAGAGCGCTAGGAGTTTCTGTGCGCGATCGAATCAGAAATGAGGAGATCCGCAGAAGAACCAAAGTCACCGAGATAGCTCTGCGAGTCGCTAAACTTAAGTGGCAGTGGGCAGGGCACATTGCTCGTAGAACCGATGGCCGATGGGGCAGTAAGGTTCTGGAGTGGCGGCCACGTACTGGAAGACGCAGCGTAGGGAGGCCCCAACAAGGTGGACCGATGACCTGGTGAAGGTCGCGGGAAGCCGATGGATGCGGGCAACACAAGACCGGTCAGCGTGGAAAGCCTTGGGGAGGCCTTTGTCCAGCAGTGGACATCTATAGGCTGAAGAAGAAGAAGAAGATATGATTGCCTTTCAAGCGTCGATATCTATGTCCTACCTACTCTAGTAAGTATATATAAATAAATTAATTTTCCTTTTGAGTTTTTGCAATAACTAAATAATTAGTTTATGGATACTAATATTAAAGTGTAGTGTAAGTACCTACATATACAATATCATAATCATCTGCCTAGCCTTTTTACCAACTATGTTCGGACCGGCTTCCAGTCTAACCGGATGCAGCATTTAGGATTACGATAGATACCTCCAGTTAGACAGATTTCCAGTATTTAGGTAAACGATATATAAAACAAAAACATGTTTAAAATATTATTTAGCAAAGAATTTTAAAGCAACCGTAAGAATACCTTAAAGAAATCTCTTAGATGAACTTCAGGACCTAGCTGCCGGCATTAGCCTCCTATTATTTGAAAATGAAGTGTCTCGTAGAGGCATTGAACGAGATTTTCTTGGATCGACAATTTCGGGCAATAGGCAAAAGTTGGTTTTTCGTCTGTGCAGTAATAGTTTTCACATTGTGAATGGTCTCCATAAATATGTTGTGGGCTGTTGATAATGTCTTTTTGTAAATTTTTGATTTGCTCAGTAAATGGAACATTTTGAGTTCCTCGGAATCTTACTGCTGCTTTCACAGCAATTCGTAATCGGTTCACTCGATCAGAATGTAGTAGCTTGCGTTTGTTTAATGGGATGGACGTATCTTTCATCAAACTTAAATTTTTCCCATTATAATTGCGCATTAAGTGATTGGAACACTCCACTTTTTCGAACGTAACGTTTGAATATGGCCTGCTTTCCAATATGTTTTTATACACACTTGAGTCACCATCAGCAATAAGTTTTGCATACACTAAATTATGTGTTTTCACAGATTCTCTAAATCCCTCAACGATTATTGATTTCTCCATACTAGTGGAAGAGCCAGTATGATTTTTATTACACCGGTGTTTCAGGGGTGTAATATTTTTATTAGCTGCACGGGAACATGTAACACAGTATTTATTTTTAATACCAACATGTAATAATTTGCCAGTTTTCACCCCTATTAGCTAGCTCCAACGCCTGCTGCGGAAGAAAAATTTGTTTTATATGAACGTTTTCCCCAAGCAGCATCAGCTGTTACGGCTATAGTTGGTATACCTGATAGACTTACATTGCCACTTTCGAGAGCTATAGAAGCCTCTTCCTTACCAGCTTCTATCATTGTGGCTTCGGCTGTAGTTTTCCACCAGTTAAATAAATTGACGTGACATTTTTCATAAATGGATTTATTCATAAGTGGCAAATCTATGGAAGCAGCTAGCTCATTTAAGTTGGTTCGACCACATCCGATACTTATAACTCCCGAAACAGCGCTTTGGTTAACGTCCAGTTTGTTTGTTTTAATTTGACACGTCTTTAGCAGGAATTGACTTCCACTCATTGCACATGACAATGAAAATGTTGAACAAAACCCTTGCAATTTTTCTTCAATTATAACGAGGTTTGATGCATTGCATCCAAATTTTGAATTGTGACTTAATATGTTAATAAATTGGTCAAAAAAATACTGAAAATCAACTACTCTTCGTCCTTCTATAACCAACGACGAAACTGGTGACTGCTGAAACAACAAAAAATCAAACTTATGTGTGTTTCGTTTTTGTGTTTAAATTAATTATTATTACTTAATGTGCATTAAATGCAGCATAGTTAGTACATCCAGTACATACCTTGTTTGACTCAATTTCAAAGACATCGCTTGAAAATAAATTTGTTGCCAAACAACTAATAATAATTAATGATATAGGTATTGTTCCTGTTTATTATAGTCTAAGTATATAATGTAAATATATTATAAATGTTTCTTTAATAGTTATTCTGACTTTATGTATGTAATGTTTTTTTTTTTGTTTTGTATAATTTATTCTTACTTATAGCACTGAATTGGAATGCTCTGTAATAGTGCTATAATTGTGTTTCTAAATAAATAACTTACTTCCTTTGGATTATTTTCTTTACTCTGCAATAAATAGCATATGATTATATAAAGAAAACAGTAACAAGCTGTATTTGATTGAAAGACTTGTGAAATAAAATTAATAAATAATTGTAGGTTATTGTGGTATTGGTGGTTGTAGGTTATGGTTGGTTTGGAAGTAAAAAGGGGAGGCCTTTGCCCAGAAGAGGGAGACACAGTAGGCTATTAAAAAAAAAAATGAGATAGCAGAAACGTACTGTGCCTACATCAACTTCGACACTCATAGTAGATGACGAAGTGGTATCCAGTTGATTAAAAGTACGTTCTTTAAGCACTTGTCTGGCTCTTGCCATTCCCTCTCTATTCCTCTTTCTTTTATTGATTCATTGGTAATGTGCTCTCCCTTGTTTCGCCCCATTATCTTAAAAAAAAAATGAGTTTAGGTATAACAAAAGCATTATGTGAATTGACTTTAATAGAGAACTAAAAAACCCAAGATATTTTTAAATTGGTTCACAAATGATGGAAAAATCTACGAACTCAAAAAAAATATACTCCTTCATTTTTAAAGTCGGTTAAAAATTAGTTAAAGCAATCCAAGGGATAAGTCGTAAATATCCTAATATAATTCACAACTAATATAATATTACTAAGAAAGAAAAATAATTAAAGGACCAAGTTGTGGTAGTCGCAGTATATTTTTTACATAAACCTACGTAAACCTCGCGAGCTCTTGGCGACACAAAGTGATACGTCCTCTCTTTGCGCTAGCCGTGTTACCACTGAGCCGGCGGCGTTTGCGCGCTCGTAAATATAGTAGATTTTGACATTGATTTTCATGATGAAAAAAATTTTTTTTAGAAAATAAACTTTTGTTTCTATTATAAAAATACCTTAAAATTAATGAGGCATTTTTAATTTTTAAAAAAAGTTGCTTTATTATAGAAAAAACATACTTGTTTGGCTGCAGTTTTCCCTTGAATTTCTTAATTTCTGTCTTCTTTTTTGGCTGAATTATGAAATAAACTCGAAAAAGTGGTCAAGCTAGTAGCAAGATAGTTATATGCTGATGTGAATAGTACTTTTTTATGGGCAAAATCGCTTGTAGTTCCTTCAGAAACTATGGTCAAACTTCACTCGAACGTGAAATTTGAGAAAAAGAGTATTGGAAATTGTAGATTTACTACTAATTATGAAGTTTCTTGAAAAAAGTAGTCAAGCTAGCAGCTAGATGAAGAGTTGTACTATCCATATCATACATAATTTTACTAATATTATGTAACATATTCTCACAATCATGGAACAAAATTGATCAAAATGAGCAGATTAACAGGACGGACCCTTAAATGCATTGTAATCCAAGTCTAGCAAAGCAGAGGGTATTTTGTTATAAAAAGTTATACCAAGCCCAACAAAAGAGTTATGAACCTTTTTTTCAAGTTTGTGAATGTGAGGCACCATGGACTGTGATTTGTTTTTTTTTTATATACCTATAACTTGTTTGAGATTACAAGCATGGCAATTGAGAGTTTGTCATGCTCACTCACGTGTCTTGCTGATGTTGGCGCGTGTTGTTGGGTCATTGTTTCCCTTCAAAATGGTTGAGATAAATGGGGCTGATGCGCGCGTCATGCTCGTGAACGGGGGCCATCAGTGGGGAGTGGAGACTGGTCATCTCTTAGCTGCCAGTGGGCTTAATTCATTTTCTATATTTTAATTATTTCTTTATATATATATATATATAAATTGTGCTCACATGATAGAAGCAACAGCAATATATAACAAAGAAATGTAACCCATATTATGATTTTAAAAGAGTGTCCATGGAGTTTCTTGCACGTTCTTCTCCATAGAGATCTACGCTTTGGAACGTGCAACTTAGCTTCACTTTTCTTGGACTGACCTATATTGACTATTCAAAACCACCAACGGATGGTTAATTTGAAATAAACAATTTTGATTATTTTGATGTTGAAGACGGTGAAAAGAGGCCCATACCAATCCGTAACTATTGAGAGTGCACTGTTTACTTCGTCAAAATCTTGTCTATTCCTGTCACTACTGTAGGTCCTGTCCAGCAAGGTAATTGCGTAAAACATTATAATAAGTAGTAATGGGTTTCATTTTGACAGTTCAACAGTATTTTTGACAGTTCAACAGTATTCATTGCGCTATTTACGTTGTCGCCCTTACGACGACAGCCCCCGTCATCTATCCAATGACTATTTAACATGCATAAAAACTCTTTAACACTTTTAGATACTACCTTCTTACTTTATAATTTTATTATAAAAATGTTAGCATTGTAAGCTCTTGCTACTTACTCCTGGAGTACAAAAATGCACCTAATTTAGTCACATTAAGTACGTACCTATTTATTTGAGTAAAGTGATTAGTAATATTTAAAAATAAATGAATTCACACCGTAAACCGTAAAACAAAATCGACTTTTGAATAAATTAAAAAATAGAAATATACATCTTATAGACCGAGATGAAATGAAATGAAATCGTTTATTAAGGTCGTACCCTCACCAAATGACCTCGAGCATTTGCTCCCTCTTCACCGCGCCCCACCTCTACAATACTTCGCAAAATATTACTAGCGCCGTCTGGCGGACGAAGTACTTACAAATACGAGTTAAATTCATAGACCACAGAAGTAACAGACATGGCGCTTTTATTTTTGTTTATTTGTGCGCCCAAATACTTTTGGTTATTATAGACTGAAACAAATGTTGACGATACTTCATAATAAAAATTTTGCGTAAGTATTTTATTTTTTAACCGACTCCCCAAAAGTGTGGTTCTCAATTCGATTTATGTGTGCTCGCTGATAACTTTATCGTTAATGAACCGATTTTGACCATTCTTTTTTTATATGAAAGAGTATACTGCCTATGTAATCTCATTGTTACCACGTCAGTGTCGATAATGGAAATTCTAAGAAATTTAGGCCAATTATCGAAAATTGTAGCCATGCTTCGGGTGAAAATTTGATACTCGTATTGATATCGGATGATACTATAAAATCGTGAAGATTTGGGCCTGACCTGGTGATGGAGATGACAGAGAATCAAGGGAATCCATATCGAAAGCGACTGTAATGTGTTTGAGCTTACTTAATTTGTATTGATTAGAGCTTTACAACTAAATATGTTATGACTGTAACTTCAGGATTGGAAGTTAGTTTTGTAGATTGAAAGTTAGCTAAGTCAGATGGTCAAAGGGATAGAAAAATAATATAATAAAGGTTAATTTGTCATTATTTATTATTTTAAGGGAAAACGTAATCAGGGTCATATAAATTTCTGCAGACAGGAAACCTACATAAAAAAAAGATTCGACGTTTTTTTTGGCTCAGGCAAGACTGATATTATATTATTATTCTCGTTTAATAAAACAAAAAAAAATAATAAATAATAAAATAAAATAATAAAACAAATACGTAAATTTTTATAGATTTAATAGCCGATTTTTTTGATGAATGTCAATTATTTTTGTTTCATTTACTACTTTAAATTGCTGAATTATTAATAGGTTAATAAAATATATACGTATTATCATTATTTTTTATTTAAAATATTAAAATTTGTAGGATTTTATAAACCTTTAACAAAAATGAAGAAAAATTAGAACTCTTCTGTACTTAGATAGAAATTTAAAAAAATAGGCAACTGTTATAGTGTTTTTTCTTATTAACTAATTAATTATAATATAGTCAGTCTCAATTTAAAAAAAAAAATACTGGAAAAATCAACGGATAAAGACAATTGTTGCAAACAACTTTTTTATGTTCTGCGCACAATGTCTTCTTTTTTTAGTACATAAGCGACAGTACCGTCGAATTTCAGTTAGTGGTTTCTCATCAGCTTCTTCAGACATCTTTCTGTTACTTTGTGGGGGGATGTTCAATACTTTCTCTTAAGCGTCTTGATAAAGTAGAAATTTCAAACCTAGTTTTTAAACACGGTGCAAAAATATTTCGACACATGCAACTAGGCACTATTTGAATGAACTTTATTGATTGCAGACGTTTTTCTGGTATTTTTTCCTTTAGCAATAGACCAAACATGCCTATTCTTGCCCCTGATCACATCATTAGGCGAAATTAATATGCGATGGTCATGTCCAGTATTTTCAGTGACATTCTGCGATGAAGTATCCTTCGAATTTTCATAGATCATCACTCCTTCTTGGCCATCAACCTTAGTCATTGACATGGTCCTCGATCTCACTGTCACTGCCCTCATCAGCGCCTTCATCTTCTTCAGTCAATAAAGAAACAATTTCTCTTCAATCCAACAGTCGTCTGCTGGGTACGGTGTTGAAACACTCCTAAAAACAATTGACGACAATAAGTATTCACTAATAAAAAAACCCACCTTTATTACTTACCTTACATTAGCACAAAAATAACAAAAACAAATTCACTATGAAAATGACAAAAGTTACACAAAAGATAAACATGCGCCTCCCGAGCGCAACACATCGGTCTAAAAGTAAAACTATGGTACTTACCGAACAGTAGCAGCCATCTCTTGGAAGTGTTAACCAAGAACTGAATTGGCTAGGAAAAACAAGCTTGTACACGCGTCGGTAAAAAAATTGCGGCGAAATATGTATTTTGCGGGCGCCTCTGAGGCGCACGTTATCTTTCTAGGGTTAATGACAATCACAACTCATTTAGGTGTAAAGTTCTTAGGTGTAAATTTATTAAGCACAAACACGAGGCAGCTGATGTGAAGATCGTTAAGGAGATCCCTCGGCTGTCTCCCGGCTCCATCATCAAGTCCGAACTTTACTAAATTGTTGTGCCTTAAAACACTTAATGAAAAAACATAGAAATGCCCTAGGCGCCCCTATGTTTTTTTAAATTTCTCCTAGGTTTCTTTAGTCTTCCATCATCAGACCCTAATTTCCTTAACATGAGACTACCTTGAAGATATAATCTTTCTAATTAAAAAAATATATATGTTGGCACTCGGGAACTGTCGCGGTAAAGCTATTGCATAGCATTTTTTATCAACTTATGCAATAGGGTATTTGACTAAAAAAACCTAATTAGTCCGTCAGTCAGATTTCCAAAAAATACTCATCATCATCATCATCATTTCAGCCGAAAGACGTCCACTGCTGGATATAGGCCTCCCCCAAGGTTCTCCACGACGACCGGTCCTGCGCCTCCCGCATCCAGCGGTTTCCCGCGACCTTCACCAGGTCGTCGGTCCACCTTGTCGGGGGCCTACCCAAAAAATACTAGACACATATTTTTTTTTTCATATAAACAAAAAATGAATACGACACAGTGCTTTTAAAACTCGTGTGACGTCACTGCACGCTACACTTTTTAGCGGCCAGGGACGTCACCAGCCATCACTCCTGATCTTTGATGCCTATTATATTTGTCAATTTTTATTGATTTGATAAAACAAAATATACGAAATGTAAAACGTATATAATAAACCTATCCAATATTTTTCTATAATCTGAATGACGGACTAATTAGTTTTTTTTTTAGTCAAATACCCTATTATTTATATTACAGTAAAGTTATCCGCAAACAAACATAAAAAAACATATAACCTCCTCCCTTTTGAAATCGGTTAAAAAAACGAACACCAAAATGAACATCAATAACAGAGACATGATTTATTATAGTATTATACTCTATGCGACATGCGGTGCGTGAGCGAGCAAGCAGATGCTTTCTCGCTCACGCGCCGACCGCTATGCTAGCGGACCGCGCGATGACGAACGACACGGGTTCCCCCTTCGAGAGCTTGTGGCATACTGAATCTCAATAGCTCGGGCATGAGAAATGATGGGGAATACGCTCAGATTGTTGAATAAAATTTTTGTTTTGGTCGTTTTAAAAAAATATTTCTACAATAATGTTCGTCATGAAATTGCCTATCCATTAGTGTAAGAACAAAATCTAAATAATGCTTACTTTTCGAGGAGATGCACGTTTTTGATAATTATTTCTCTTGTCAGAGGTTTCGTTGTGAAGGAATTATTTAAACATTATGCTTAGTAAAAAAAAAAAAATCTACAATTTTGGAGCCAAGATTATGGAGAAAATTTATGTATTTTTAATAAGTTGATATTTCTTTTGGATAAAGAGTAGATAGCTCCGAAAAACTACATAAAAACGGCCTGCGGTGTGTTTTTCCTCTGGAGCCGCCTTAAGCAAGTAGGATCACTGATCACTTTTACACGTTATATTTTTTTAAACTCGGTGGAGCCGGCATTTTCTAACTGACTACCTCTGAGAAGTACAATAATGTACTACATAATTTTTTTAAAAAAAAACAGTGTTTAAAATGTCATAATTGTGGCATAATTACGCATATTGCTTAATAACAATGCTTAGCAGAGCGAGCAGCTCAGTCCCAAGCTTTATTGTCTTCTAAATAATCTGTGATTTTTTAATACCCCTTTTTGCAAAGTTTGGCCTTTATATAGTTTTTAAATCGTTTAAAGGGTAAGTTTCGAATGTCCATGGAAAGCTTGTTGTAAAAGTGTATACTTTGACCCATGAACGAGTTGCCTACTCTGTGGAGACGAGTGTGATGTACAGCAAGATTGTGTTTGTTCCTGGTATTTATATTATGAATATCGCGTATTTTCTTAAAATTCGATATATTTTTCTGAACATACACAAGATTTTCAAATATTGTACAGTCAGAATATTCACCTCTTTGAACTTTTCTCTAAGAGAAGCTCTAGGACCAAGGTTGTAAATAAATGGCTCGAACAGCCCTTTTCTGTAAAACAAAGATGGAATTGATGTCCACACAAGTTTCCCAGAGAAGAATCCCATAAGTTATAAGACTATGAATATTTTTTTTAATAAATATAAACTAGTGCTTGACTGCAATCCCGCCTGATGGTAAGCAGTAATGCAATCGTTGATGGTAAAGCGAGCTAGTCAATTAAGCCTATTCACTTAAAAAAACTTAGTGAATAGGAAGGAAAACGGCAGTTGAGCGAGGTGATGCAATGTTAAACCCAACAGCACGACCAACGATGCTGCGTCAGAGGGAGACTGATCTGGAGACTCTCCAAGACCAAACTCCCGACACAATAACATTATGTGCATCGTACCCAGCACACATCGCAACACAATTGCTCAGACCCGTCCTCCGTACGGTTTCACCAGACATCATAATACGACATAGAATACGACGAATCGCTTGGCGGCAAAACTTTGTCTGATGGGTGGTAACTTCTGCCGGCGGCCGATATTATGGCCTACCACCGAGAAATACCACCGAGAAAACTAAAATAAACAATTCTGGCCGTATCTACATCAGTTATCTGTCTAATTTTATTAACAGCAAAGGCGGCAGAACCGAGTCTACCAGACAGTTTCTCAATGTGAGGACCCTATTGTAACTTGGCGTCAATAGTTAATCCAAGAAAAACTGTCGACTCGACAAGGATCAACGCTCCACTCCATTCAGCTGAACACTGGTACTTAGCTGCGCCAGAGGCGGCGTTAGGCGTGGGCGACGTGGGCCACCGCCTACGGCCTCGCGGTACAAGGGACCGCGCGCCTTCAAATATTTGTATGCATTGCTTCATAGCAAGAAAAAAATAAAAAAGGATATAAATTAATTTAGTTGGGATTTTTTTAAATATTTGCAGCCATAATCAGACACTAAATTAGGCAACGACAGTTTTAAGTGACGAATATTATGTTTTGGCGCAATATCCCTTTAAAAATATGTTCACCATGATATTTTACCGATGCATAGATCAATTTATTGTCATCTTACCTAACAATACGACCTTTAATTTTTCATTAATTTTAATCTAATTTGTATTTTTAACAATTAAAACATGGCAGTGTTAAATGTTTTGTTTTTTTTTTTCTATCCATACTAATATTATAAATGCGAAAGTAACTCTGTCTGTCTGTCTGTCTGTTACGCTTTCCCGCTTATACCTCTCAACCGATTTTGTTGAAATTTGGCACAGACAATCTTTAGACCCTGGGAAAGGACATAGGCTACCTTTTATCCCGGAAAAAATTGATATTCCCGAGGGAAATCTAAAAAGCGCGATATAACCGAACTCCACGCGGGCGAAGCCGCGGGCGGAAAGCTAGTTATTATATAAAATTCGTTTTCAGATCGTTATGGAACAGGGCCCCGCGAAATTTGTCTTGCTCACATCAAATTTAGGTCTTGCCCCGCCTCTACAGCAGTATAGCTGCCTGACATTTGGCGTACATTAGTATTTTTTTTTTTTTTCATTTAAAAGAAGGTTATTTACATTATTTTTTAGAAAGTGCATTGTTAACTTCGACAAAATTTGCTAGCTGACGCTTGACTTAAAAAATCAGAGAAGTGTCATCCGCGAACAATAAGCAGTTAGAGTCGTACGTTCTGAGAGTATGCCGAATTCGGCTTGGAGGTTTTATTAAGATTGTAATAGCAATAATAGCCGGTGGTCATGGCGGCAAATCAGCGCAAGTGCAGTGCACGAGCAGTTGTCCTTGTCAGGTAGAACTTTGTCGACTTGCTTCAAAGTTTGTGGTGAGCAAGCTATAATTTATGTACCTACAGTTGTACAGACGCCTCCAACTGACAACGTGAACAGCTCCGCCACTCTCTTAATCAAATGTCTGAAGTAACGTCGTCGTATCGTCAAGTCTCATAGCGTAATAGGTATCTTAATTCAAATAATATGTCAGTAAATGTTCAAATAGTAACTGTTTGCGAAATTGACTTTTACACAAACACAAGCGTGCCCCGTCTAACACAAACACAAGCATGCCCCGTCTAACCTCCACTTCTATTTTATTTAAATGAACTCACCACATCACAGTTCACACACACACATACATAAATTCGATTAAAACAATACAATTATTCTGACATAGGTACTTACGTACGTACACACGTCATGTTTACATTATAATACTTGAGTATTTAGTTAGGAGGTGTACCTACATAGCGTGATATTACATTAGTACTCATGTAGGACCTACTGGTGCACGTGAGTGGAGCCGCCAGCCGGGAGCGGCTCACCTCGAGCGACCACACAGCCTCCTCACACACATTATCTTGATACAGCTGATGCATCCACTCGGGCCTTATGCATATACATGTAAATGTGTCATAATATATGGTTCTGTGCATATTATATACATATAAGTAGTTAATATACTGTAATAATGAATTTTAGAAATAACACCGCAAGCTTATTTATATAACACAACCTTTATTACATATCACAAATAACAATGAAGTCCTCTACATGCATGCACTATTAAACAAACCCTCAGCGCTGTTCGCGTACACTTTTTTATTGCAACAAACACGTCACACGGTCACAGTTCCCGCCGACACGACGGGTCGACGGTCGACGACGGCTGACCGCCACAGTCGCTTGCGCTCACGTCCGGCACGTGCCGGCTAAGACGAGTAGGCTTTGACCAAAGTGTTTCCATTTGTTCATTCATTTTATTAACTGCAAAAACACTTATTGGCTCCCAAATAAACCACAAACCCCACCTAAACCCATGTCTCCACTGTTCCGAATATCACAAAGCATCACATTCCTTTAATCGGTCAGCGTAAACCACTGCGCCGCAGTGCTCCACGCGCGCCTGCTACGGGAACAGATACATGTAGGACAGCGCAGCAAGGCCGGCGATGACCAGCGGCGGGCCCCACACATTGAGGAGCGTGCCCAGCGTCAGCGGTTCCTCCTCCGGCTCGTCGCTCGTGTCTCGTGCTTGCACCTCCCAGCGGTCCTCGTCCGCCACCTCGCCCACCACGAACTTGTTGCGCCAATCCATCGCGATCTCGCTGTGCCGCACCTCGTGGAAGCTCTCCGACGCGTCCTTGCCGGCGTTTTTCAGCAGCACATCCATGCCACCAGGGTGTTCGTCCAGGAACTCCGTCACGTCGTACACCACGTTGTCAATGATGATGGCGGCATCCTTGCGGTGGTTGCGCTTCTCGAGCTCTTTGCGTGTGAATTTAACGGAGGCCATATCGCGCGCGGGTTGCTTTGACGGCGGTTGGCTGGAGACTGTCGACTAAGTCGACTTGTCGAGTGCCGGGCCCGGGGTGCGCGTGCGACGCGCTGTCACTCTCTCGCAGCTGACCGAGTGACTCGGACTGACCTGTACTTCGCCTACAGTCTACCCTCCATATGCAAATTTATTCGACGTACAATACAGTCGTTTTCCTTAATTTTCTACGTAGGTACCGTCAGACAGTCGTAAATATTTGTGTAAATTGGCGTTAGATAACAATAGCCACAAGAACCTCATGTTAGGGCCCAATCGCAGTAGGGGAATTAAGCTAATTCCCGACAGCGCCAAAATAAGGAGCGCTAGAATTGAGAACGGCGGGTGTTTGCATGGAAGCCTTTATTTTCACGAAGCAATAGATACCAATTTGATTTTTTTTTATATATATTATAAACTAGCGCTTGACCGCAATCCTGCCTGATGGTAAGCAGTGACGCAATCGTTGATGGTAAAGCGCACTAGTTTATTAAGAGCCTATTCACTCTAGCCTTGAAGACACTCAAATTGTAGTCCGACGGAAAACCGCCGCTGGCAAATTGTTCCAGTCCCTCGATGTACGCGGCATAAAGGAGGAGGCGAAACTCTTCGTCCGGATCGTAGTGGTGTTAACAACGTAAGGGTGGAAACCAGCCGTACGACGGGTCGTCCGATGGTGGAACGGAGATGGGGGAATTAAATCATACAATTCCCTCGCAGACTCCCCAAAATGCATCCTATAGAACACCGAAAGGCTGGCTACTCTACGCCTGTGCTCTAGGCTTTGGAGACCATCTCGAGTTAGATCAGGGTCACCAATCAGCCTCTTCGCACGCTTACTAGCTTCACCTTACTGGCTGACCGACCTTCTGACAATTCAAAAATGCCTGTAACTGGTTTATTTGAAATAAATACTTTGATTTTGATTTTCAACAGGGCTTCCACCATATTGGGAGGTACCATAAGTTGTTTAAAAAGTGTGTTTTTGCTGCGTATCATAAATGGAAACTTATTTGATATTAATTCAATCACTATACGTTTATTAAGAATCAGTATTAAGTGTCTGTAATGCCAGGGCTACATTAGCGGGCTACGGCGATATTCGGACGACGGACGGGTCTGAGGAGTTGTGTTGCGATGTATGATGCGCCAAATGTTGTTGTGTCGGGAGTTTGGTCGTGGAGGATCTCCAGATCAATCTCCCTGTGGCGCAGCATCGTTGGTCATGTTGTTGAGTTTAACATTACATCATCTCGCTCAACTGCCGTCTTCCTTCCAATTCACTATTTTTTTTAGTGAATTGGCTAAATAAACTATCGCGCTTTACCATCAACGATTGCATCACTGCTTACCATCAGGCGGGATTGCGGTCAAGCACTAGTTTATAATTATTTAAAAAAAAATGTGGCCGGTTACATCGTTGCAATGCAATGTATTCGTGCGCAGACGATGTAGCATCGGGGCACTGTCGGTAAAGCAGCGCGATTCAAAGGACTTGTCGCGATAATATTCGCTGGAGTGGCCACATCTACGTCACTCACTTCAGTGTCATCTAGACTTTGAAGCGGGACTGACGTTCTTATTGCATTTGTTTTTTTAATTATTTTTGTTTTGTACACATGTAATAAATAATAATTTACTGACATATGATGCAAATGCAAAGCCACTGCTTCCTCCATCATCTCGGCCGCACAACTAAACAACGAATATTCACCGTAGGCCGCTTCTGGTCTGCCACAACGGATATTTTGCACGCCAACGCGATACGAATTGCGATTCGCCCGCTAATGTAGCCCTTAAAGAATACATTACCCTACTGCACTGATGTCATTTTGCTCTCGAATAAATTCAAGTCGTGTTCAACGACGAGCTGCCGTTGATACTTAGACTGTTGCAGCTTTCTTTGCAGTCAGGTTTTGTTCAACAAGTTTCATTCTAATGATATCTGAACCGATGACTAATTGGCATTTGCCGCGCAGATTTGTGGGACTTAATCTGCATTGAGGTGGCGATTTCGTATAATGCGGGGACTACATTAGCAGGCGAATATTCGTTGTTTAGTTGTGCATCCGAGACGATGAAGAGAGTAGTGGCTTTGCATTATATGTCAGAAAATTATTATTTATTACATGTGTATATTGTCATCATCCTCATCTCAGCGTTAATCCCAGTCGCATCCGCAGCTTTTTTTTTAGCTTTGGAGTCTGGGGTCCGCTTTACCAGTCTAACTGCTAATTTTGGCTAAACTTCGATATTTATATTGGATACGATATTCGCTCCAGCCTAATGTGTATGTGTTATTTATTACAAACAAAACAAGAACAATGAAAAAAAAGGCAAAAAAAAAAAACGCCAGTCCCGCTTCAAAGTCTGGACGACACTAATGTGACGTATGTGATGACACTGAAGTGAAGTGACGTAAGGTAGCCCTGGCAATATTCCGGCTACATTAGCGGGCTACGGTGATGTATGTGGCTGCATATATCGTTGTTTTTGTTTTGTACACATGTTATAAATAATAATTTACTGACATATAATGCAAAGAAAAGAATAGAATACTTCTTCAGACCGGAGTAATGCAAAGCCACTGCTTCCTCCATTATCTCGGCCGCACAACTAATCAAAGAATATTCGCCGTATGCCGCTTTCTGAATCTTCGCCCGCCAATGTAGACAAGAACATCGTGTAGGTATGTCCTACAACGGATATTTTTTCGCGCCAATGCGATACGAATTTTCGCCCGCTAATATGGCTCCAGCATTAGGCGGGTGCTATTTTATTTGGCTCAGTAACAATTGAATGCAAAGATAATATATGATAGACTTATTAAATTAACGTATCAATTTCTTACAGGTAAGTTTGAACTGTTTGTCACTACGTATATTCCTGAAATGTAACAGAATAATGCTTAGTTCTTTGTGTCTGTGTGTAAATCGCAAATGTAAATGTTCCACAGCACGTAAATTGTTCTATGAATAAATAAATAAATGGTGCTGATAATAGTTAAATTAAATTCAAATACACACTAAAAAGATTTAAAAAGTTTTTGTATCTACCTACATATTACTTACTTCGAACTGACATACATACACTCTGTAGCTGTTCAATACTTTACCTATGATTATAGAATGAGCACTATTAACAAGTCTGCGAACAGGAGAACAGGTGATAGGCGGCCGTAAGCTCTTCGTGGGTACAATTGTGGACAGTCAATTTGACCTCTCAAAATTTAAATAAAAATGTCAAATCCGATAAATCTCTCCTCTTCTTTAGGGATATAATCTTGAAATGAAAAATCCTCCTCTGGTTTTAGTTAACAGTATTCGTCAGTTAGTAATTTTAGTTACCTACAGATAAATATCTACCTACAATGGGTTGAAGGTTCAAGAGATGTAAGGAAGCCTCTACAGTCGAAAGCAAAGTTAAGGCCCCACCAGCAGGTAATTCCGTAACACACTGCCAGTAGCAATGGGCTTCATTTTGACAGTTCAACAATATTCATTGCGTTATTTACGTTGTTGAGGACACACATTTTTCGTACATAATATATGGAGCAATGGCCCTGGCACACAGGCAAGTTAAGGAACACGGGTGGGTTTTAGTGAGTAAGTACGACACGCAACAGCAATCATTTCTCATTCACGTACAAAAAAATGACCTCCTAACCTCCCCCGGGTCGACTGTCTGTGCGAGCCGTTAACCGAGCAAACACCACAATTCAAGAACAATATTCGATTGAAAATCCTAAAGAAGAACGTTTACATTTTATGATTCTGCGATTCGAAGCACGGAATCAAATTTAGATCTGAAGAGAGCCAGCGACGGTGTTTCCGTCACATTACAATTTGAGCGTCTTCAAGGCTAGAGTGAATAGGCTCTTAATAAACTAGCGCGCTTTACCATCAATGATCGCATCACTGCTTACCATCAGGCGGGATTGCGGTCAAGCGCTAGTTTATAACTTGTAAAAAAAAGCTACACGTTATCAATTTAAGTAGGCGTCAACGAGTTTTACCGCGGAACAAAATCATCGCTTATGTACATAATTTCGATAATTATAACTATTTTAGTAGAATAAACCAAGCATGTAGGTATACAATCTCAGTGTCAAAGCCAGTCGTTCATCCTTAAATTAAAAATTGGTGGATAGTTTTTAATTGATATACCTACTTAACTTTAATATTATTCTAATTTTAATATTATTCTTAGGTGTTTGGTACCATACATTCTTAGGTATTCTTAGGTAATTTGTACGCCTTGCAAGGCAAAACATAGTGATATATACAATTTTTTTTATACCATGTACCATATTACCTTTGTTTCACAAATAAAATACTTTGACTTTGACTTTGTATTGTCATAACTTTAATAATATTTATAACATATACATGGTTATAAATTATAACCATGTATATCTGTAATGAATAATTATACAATACTTTTATACCAATGTACTAAATACATAAAAATATTATATACCTACCTTAATGATTTCTTGCTTACTTTGGAGGTACCTATTTATTTCTTTTGTTTATTTCATCAAAGAATACCTAGTTCATATATATTTAATATCGTGCAGAATGTAATTTTAAAATATGCTAAGGAGAAAGGCAGGGTATTACACTAGTAGTAGTGATGGGTTTAATTTTGATAGGTTAACAACATTGTGTTAATCATTGCAACAACGTAGGTAAGTACATATGTCGGGAAAATACATAATTATTATGTCGAACATATGAAGAAGCAATGAATTGAAATGAAATCGTTTATTAAGCAAGTAGGATCATTGATCACTTTTACACATATTATTTTAATAGTCATTAAAAGTCATATTATTTTAACCTAGCTGGAGCCGGTATTTCTTAATTGACTACCTCTAAGAAGAAAAACCGAAGCAAACTCAGGGATTATCGTCTTTTTTCAAGTCCAGAAATTAAATAAGAAAGTGTTAACAATACCAATATGTGATGGCTTTGTACGGACGACTGCAGGTCAAGCTACCCGAATCTGTCAGATTTTCCCAATCAACCTTCAGCCTTAATCCATACTAATATTATAAATGCGAAAGTATCTCTGTCTGTCCGGCTTTCACGCCAAAACTACTGAACCGATTGTAATGAAATTTAGTACACAGATAGTCTAGAGCCTGAGATAGGACATAGGCTATAAAACATCCCGCTATGACCAATAGGAGCAGAGCAGGAACAAAAAATGTTCCTGCTCTGCTCCTATCCAAAGGAACAGAAACAAACGCGGATGTACTACATATTGCTCCCATTATTTTATCAGGCGCTTATTTTATATCAACTGAGCTCATTCGGCTAGAAGGTAACGCGGGTGAAACCGCGGGGCACAGCTAGTACTTCATAAAGTTGAAAATCTAATAAGGATATCTGACAGATTGTAGTAGCTCAATGTGCTTATGATTTATTTTTTAATAAAATGTCATAATTATAGCATAATTACATATTGCGTATTGACATTGCGTAGCAGAACGGGTAGCTCAATCCCAAGATTTATTGTCTTCTAAATAACCTGAGATTATAATTTAATCATACAAAGGGACATAGGGAAAGAAAAAGTGACTTTGTTTTATAATATGTAGTGAAGTTTTAATTATTAGACTTCGGTTTTACCTCGATCAATTTACGATGAGCTACATTTAGAAACCTATAGTTTGTTCAATGCAGTTTGGAAGTTTCGCACTCGCTTTCACTCATAATATGTAAGTAGGTGTAGATATTGCGCTTCCGAGCTGCAGCGACGAATCAAAATACAGGAAAAGCTCCTTATTCGCGCTTCCTTTATTCGCGTTTTCACTATTCGCGGATTAAAAAAATGCGACCCAATTCCTATATTTGCCAATAAAAATTTATTTATTCGCGGATCCACTTAATAAGTAGGTATGTACATACTTATGAAATAATAATATTATACCAAAAGGTCCAATATCCTTATGTATTTATTTATTTATTTTATTATTTATGTACACACAATACAATACATAAAAATACGACAAAATTAAGATCTGAGTACAAAGGTGCTGCTTATTTCTTAAGAAATTTCTTCCAGCAGACCTGCGAAAGGAGAAGTAAAACAGTAATGTAGACAATAGTGTGTAAGAACAAGAAGGAAATAGAATATGACTATGATAAGTATAAAAGTAATAACATTAAATATACCTAAAGTAATAATATTAAACATAAAACCAAAACCACAACAATATTACAAAACAAGAAAACACGAACAAAATAACTATACTTAAATAAATACATAATACTAAAATATATAAATAGATACAAATAATAAACAAATTCTCACAGTATAGAGGAAAGGTAATGCTCTTTTAATCGACGTTTAAATATAGAGATAGTGTTTAAATCACGAATGTTAGGCGGGAGTGAATTCCACAATCTTACAGCATGTACAGAGAAGGAATAGGAATAGTAAATCGTTTTATGAGGATTAGATTTAAGGATGGATCTTAGGTGTGATCTACAGAGTGCCCCACCAAAGCGCGCGTAAGAAAAACGCTCACGCAGGTAGAAAGGATAAGACGGGTTGTGTAAGATGTTGAAGAGGAGACATAAAATCCTAGTATTCCTGCGAAGGCGGATTGGGAGCCACTTGAGTTCCTTGCGAAGGTGAGAAACATGGTCATACTTACGAAGACCGAAAACAAAGCGAATGCACAGGTTTTGCAGGCGCTCAAGCTTGTTTAACAGCTCCTCAGTAGCATCCAGGTAACAGGCGTCGGCATAATCTATAATCGGCTGAATAAGTGTCTGTGCTAAAGAAATTTTAGTCTTCAAGGGCAGAAGACCCTGAAGGCATTTCAGCGAATGAAAGGAAAAATGTACCTTTCGGCTGACCTCACTGACCTGAGCACGCCACGAAAGATCCTTGTCAAATGAACTAATAAAAAAGTAAAATAGATCTTATTACAACTTTGCCTAAACCATAGTTTAGGCAAAGTTAAATGATAATGATGATGATAATGATGTTTATGATGATATGGTTAAATGATATCGCCGAGGGCTTTGACACAAGCCGCCTGATGATGATTATGATGATGACTTCATGACTCCAACAATATACCTAAGTACTTCTAATGAACTGCTTACAAGTGTATCCTCTGCACAAACTTCAATAAACAGCTGTAATGATTAAGGATCTGAAACATGGTCCCTCACTATGGGCTGCATAAGAAAGCTCAAGGTCGCACAAAGAGCTATTCAGAGGGTTATGCTAGGTTTTTCTCTACGTGATTGAATCAGGAATGAGGAGATTCGTAGAAGAACTAAAGTCGCCGACATAACCCAGCGGATTAGCAAAGCATAAAAATATTAAAGTATCATTAAAATGGAAATGTAAGTAAAAACTTATTAGCTAAATACCTGGGGCTTTTATAATGGAGCAGGGGCAATGTAGGGTATTAAAGAGGCTATCAAGCGGAACAAAGACTCGAAACTAATCGAAGGTGATGTGTCTGTTGGACGGAGCCTACTTGCGAAGCTGAAGACTGGGGATGGTAGGATCGCTTCCAAACCCCAGCGTTTGGGTGAGATTGAGAAATTATACGGAGAGTTATACACATCAAAACATGCACCTGTTGTAAGCCTAGCCAAAGATCCTAGAACCAAACTAACCCGACACTACACCCGGCACCGTCGATATTCCGAACACCAGCCTGTACGAAATTGTTATGGCCCTGAAACAGCCCAAGAATTATAAGGTGGCTAAAGATGATGGAATTACGGCTGAGCTTCTGAAAATGAGTGGAAAATCAGTACTTAAAGCGCTTCAGAAGCTATTTAATTACGTCATTTTCAAAGGCGAAACGCCTAAGGCATGGCACAGAAGCGTGGTGGTATTGTTTTTCAAAATAGTAGATAATACCCTCCTGAAAACTACAGACCGACTGAGCCATGTCTATAAGCTCTTTTCTAGGGTGATCACGAATCGTACACGCTCGCAGGTTCGACGACTTCCAGCCTTCCCAACAAGCAGGCTTTCGAAAAGGCTTTAGCACCATAGACCACAAACATACTGATGTGTAGGTTAAGATTTTATTTACCTTGGCGAGTAGGTATAACAGTTAAACAAACGTCTGTCTTTGATGGTGTTTATTGGCAACTAACTTTAAATATGCAATACATTGTGTTAAATATGATCGACGGCTAGCTTCCTACTTATTCAAAGCAATGTGGACTGTATTCCTAACTAATATGTATTAAAATGCTTCAACATAAGCCGCTTACCAAAGGACTATGAGTCCTTTCAAATTAATCAAATATTCGTACGTTTACATGCAAATCACTCAGAAGATTGAATTTCTTAATCAGTACTACTATCTACTGGCAGTGGACAGAGCTTAGATACAGTTCTCTTAATTACATTGTCACCACCCTTAACACTATAGACTCTGGTGCAGCCATCTGGACCTGGATGTTTGCTTATACTCTTCCTAGCAACCACTTGCCTGGTGGAAGGTTCTCCTGCTTTATCAACACGATGTTCCCTACTTCAAATTCCTTTTCACGTTTAAGATTTAGGACGTTGCTGTAGCCTGGATAAATATTCTTGTTGCCACCTAGACCAAAAATAATGCAACAACTTTTGGACGAATTGCCATCGTGATAACGTGTGCACTTTCAAATTCTGTAAGTTTGGACTAGGTATGACTAAGGTTGGACTTGGCGTGTTGTTGTCGGTTTCTTCACCAGGACCTTTAAAGTTTAGCTTCGTTCTAATAAGATTTTTACGCTTTATTTTAGCTGAGGACGTCTTTTGTTTTGTGTTGGTACATATGTGTGTCAACTTGTCAATTTTTAGTTTGTAGTCAGTGATTTGTTTAAGTTGAGAACTATTTTCTAAAAGCAAATTCTCTATTTCGGTTTCTGCGATTTGCAACTTTTCCTCGAGTAGATATATTCTATTTTGTAGTACTACTACATCGTCATTAGATCTCATGTACAAGTCAGGGTCGCTTTGGTTAAGGTCTTTGATTGAGGGTGTCGAAGCAAATGATCCGTACACATCCCTAACTGAAAAATTCTGCTTCTACCTCCAATGACGTATTAATAGAAACAATTTGCTTAGATTTATTTCTCAGTGTTATATTATTAGTGTATGATTCATTTAAAGTTGTAGGTTTAAATTTATTGGCCGTTCTTATGCCCTCGGCACAGTTATTTTTACTTTCCATCATGTTGGCATTGTTAGGTGTTGAGTCCATTTTTAATATATTGCAATTTGTCCTTGTATTATAATATTTTTTCCAAAATGTATGTCGAATGTAATAACATATAAATATGAAATAAAAATGTCAAAAGAAAAAATAAAATAAAAAGCAATTCCAAAAAATATATATATATTTTTTGGAATTGCTTTTTATTTTATTTTTTTGGGGAAGAATATTCTTCCCCACCGGGGTGACAACCCGACTCGACTCTAGAGACCAGGCACGTTAGCAGTTACGTCACATGAACAATAAAGAAGGTAGGCGCAAAAATCCATCAGCTGCGACTTGTATTTGTTTTGAATTAAAGATGTTCGTTAAAGTGACTCAAAGAAAATATTTTATACCCACTTGCTCTAGGTAGGTTTAGTACAATTTTTCTTATAATTTCACTGTTTACACTTATTTTTATTAAGATTTATACACATTAACTTCACTTTGTTTACACTATGTTCCAACTTTTATTCTGTTTTAGTTTGTTTTAGTGTTAAATAATAATGTCACTTACACTTTAGAGGTACTGGTACGATTTGCGAGTAGTGGTATTTAAAAGCAATCAATAATTATTTTTTAAGCAATAAAGTAAAACGAGCTTAAAGTTCGCGCACCTGTTTCACGGTCTACCCGCGAATGAACAACATCCTGTAGTCAACGCAAAACCTTGTATTGCCATCCTTTTTCTTGACTAGGACAACTGGAGATGACCAAGGGCTGGTGGATGCTTCTTTATAGAAGCATCCACCAGCCCTTGGTCATCTTGGTCATCTTGGTCTTGGTTGGTTAAGAGATATGGAGAAAAACCGGATTATTCCGGTTTTTCTCCATATCTCTTAACATTTCCGTGACTTCCTGTTCTCTTGCGACGGACACGACGTAGTCTCTGTCTTATCGGCTGTGTATCGCCCGTATCTATTTAGTGTTTGACGAGCCCGGTCCTTCCCACGTCACCGTCGGTCTTCGAGAAGATGTCATGGAAGTTATGCAGCAGTGCTTAACTTTGTGACTTTCGAACTTGTTTAAATTACCCTTACAATTTTCGAGTAGTGTCGATACATGTTCCTGCCACTTCTTATCATGTTCATTTTCGTGCAGCTCTGTTTTTCTCAAAGACGCTACATGATCGCACACACCCACCATGCAATTCTTTTCAAGAATTATTTCTTTGTTACTAACGTTGATAATGCGTACTTTTGGTTTATCGGAAATCATCATCAGTGTCCTTGCTGTTATCCAGTCTGGGTGATCTCCAGAATCTTCTATTATAATGCAACGTTTACGGCATCCTATTGGTGATAGTCTAATATTTACTAAGGTTTCTGATCTTGGTGGTAATACCGTTCTCCTTAAACAGTACACTGACCCTTGTTTTCCACCTTGAAGAAACACTTCTTGTTCTGGAAAACTCAATACTCCTTTTGCTACATTAAGGACGCACTGTTGTTTCTTCAAAAAGTCCAGTCCTATTATGCAATCATCTGTAATATTTGCTATTAAAACAGGGTGCGTGAATGTCTTATCACCCATTTTCATGGACACGTTCGTTTCACCAAGGACGAGTACTGGTTGGCCGGTGGCGGTTTGTAATCGGAATTGTGAAGATCCTCTTTTCCATGCTATGGTCCGAGGAAATAACTCCGGTCGTGCAATAGTTCTTGATGCACCAGTATCCAATGTGAAACTGCATGACTTCCCATTCAGTTCTCCTTCTATAATAAGACTGTTCCCGTCACCCACTTGTGATACTGTTATAATGGGGGCTTCATGTCGACCAGCCAGTACTCGCCCCATAGCCCTGGCTGTTCCTAGTTTAAATCCTCGGCTTCCACCTGTGTCCCAGAAGTACTTCTTCCCTTAGACTTCCTGGGACAATTGATCCGAATATGCCCTTTTTCACCGCACTCGTAGCATGTTGGCCCTTGTCGGGGTTTCATTTGTGCGGTTACCTTACGAATACGGTGGTGTGGTCGGCCGTCTTGGCGTACTGCTTCCACCTCCAGAGCGTGTGTCAAGGCTGCCTTCAGAGTCTGATGGTGCCCCAGACGAACCGTGGCCCTGACTTCCGCATCTCGGATTCCATCAGTAAAAGCTTGCACCGTAGTAGCATCAATTACTCCCGGCGTTGAAGCATATGCCCTCCAAACAGTACGTTCTATTTCCGATGCCCATTGTTGCAAACCCTCACTGCTTTTCTGTGTGCGGTCGCGGAGTTGAGCCCTGTAGACATGTTCCAGGTGTTTCTCCCCATATCTAGACTCTAACGCTTCCAAAAAACAGGCTAGGGTATTACAATCGCCGGAAATATTTTCGAGGATTTGGACCGCCTCACCACGCAGAGCAAGCGTAAGGGCGGTTACAGCTTGGTCGTCGTCCCAATTGTTGCCTTTTGCGACCTTTTCAAACTGTAGACGGAAGGCCACCCATGACGTTGTTCCGTCAAAATGAGGTACCTTGAAAGTCGGCAAAGCACTGGGTACCGGTACCACACCTTTTGTTCAGTGTTTTCACCGAACACCTTAGCAAGCAATATCGGCGTAACGCGTTGACCTACAATTATTAATTAAGTTATTAGATATTACATTCAGTGCATTTTTGGTCTCCGCGGTAGCCGGGTGCATTCGAACATTTTCCTAACATTTTTAACTATAAGAACAGTTTGTGAGTTGGTCAATAAATAGTGTTCAACATAAACATTTGTTTCTCCTCAAAAACACCGACACCTCGCTACGTACCCCGACATAATTTTTTTGGTCCTTCGAGCCGGATTACGCGTCGCGTAATTTCGAAAAATTCGGGATTTGGTGTGCGAGGTCTGAACTATCGTCACGAATAACAGTGTGTGTATGTGGTGAAGCTGTCGGAGCGAACATTGGAGCACAACAGTGGAGAAGCAGCGAAGGCTGAGTACTAACAACGGAACATACAAGTAATAAATTTCCTTATTTTTAATCAGTAGGGAATTTAACATCCTAGAACAATGTCAGAACTCATTGAAACACAAGCAATGATCTATGACAGCATCATAAAACTTAGCATTAACTTGAAGAAGGATAGTGCTGATAGAAAGACAGTAGATTACTTTAAGCGGAAGCTTAACACCTTGGAGAGTTACTGGAATGACTACCAAGCTAATCATGAGCAGATTGAGGGAGAGGTAAGTAAAACTGATCCTTATTTTACTGACCGAGAGTACGAAAAAACACGTGCGGCGTATGAGTCAACCAAGGCGTTGATCAACCAACAGTATCAACTGCGAGTCATAAAAACAGGAAGCCACTCTGCAGGTGAGCAAATAATACGAGACAGATCACCCTCGACATCGAGTATGCGTGCAGAAGAGGCAGGACCAAGTGGTCCAAAACATTTGAGTGATCGACCAGCTCTGAAGTCGCAAGTTGTGCCAAACAGCAAGGTAGAAGAAATGTTGAGAAAACAGTATACGAACTTTAAAGCGTTTGTGCGTACCACCGCAAACATAGACGTGGATTCGATCACAGAAAGGTGGGAATTTGAGGACGTATTGAGGTCATTGCAATCTAGATGGGCAGCTATCGACATATTACATTGGGACATCGAAATTGAGCTGGAGGGAGAGAACGAACAATACAACAACATGTACGACAAGTATGAGAAAAAATACAACACCCTGAAAAGGGCTATTAACACAAAAATGTGGTCAGTCGCACACAGGGAAAAATCAACACCTCAGCTGGATATACCGAACTTCAACGGAAATTACAACCAATGGGTATCGTTTCGAGACCTATTCACGGAAGTAATCCACAACAACCCCTCATTGTCAAGCGGCCAAAAGATGCAATATTTAAAGGGCAAGGTTCGCGGAGAGGCAGAGAAACTTATACAACATCTATCGATAAGTAGCGATAACTATACGGTATGCTGGAATATTCTTACCCATAGGTATGATAACAAAAAACTAATTTTCTCGTCCCATATGAACATTCTTCTAGGCCTGCCAAACATACAACAACAATCGCTACAGCAGATTAAGCGAATGCATGACACAACGCTGGAATGCCTCAACGCCATCAAAAATTTAGGAGTTGACACCACGTCATGGGACCCAATAATCGTACACATTCTAGGTCAAAAGCTAGATACAGAAACATATACAGATTACATAGAATCGCTGAAGAATTCAAAGGAACTGCCGGTACTTGCAGAATTTTTAGAATTTTTGGAAACAAAATTTACGTCATTGGAAACAGTTCGTCGTAAAGACAATACGCCCTCCAAAACTTTTCATCAAAATCAAACATCAAACAGTAAGGAAAATTATTACAGTAATTCGAACAACAACAACGGAAACAGGACAATTGCGAAATCAATGCACGTGTCTAACATAAAGTGCCCTCTGTGCAATAACCAACACGGAATCTATAATTGCAAAACATATTTAAAAATGAGCGACGACCAGAGGTTAAAAACTGCAACGAAATTGAAACTTTGTACAAATTGCTTATTTAGCCATTTCGGTAAGCAATGTACCTCCAACTTAACATCGAAAAATGCCAAGATCAACATAACACTATTCTACATGACGCATTTTTGAAATTAGGAAACACGTCAACTCTGTCGTCAAGCGAAAAAAGGGTTGAAAAACGGAGCGCAAAACATAATGACTCCGTGACGGGCACCGTCAATGCCTCTCAAGAAGAAAAGGCAGAGATATTACTAGCGACTGCGCTGGTAAAGGTCAAGGGGGTGGATGGAACCTACCAAACCATGCGCGCCTTGATCGATCAAGGATCTCAGGTCTCCTTAATAACAGAGGAAGCGTCGCAGATGTTAGGTATCAAGAGACGACAATGCAAGGGAGTCATCTTTGGAGTGGGGCAAAAAGAAAACAATTGTAAGGGGAGAATTAGCATAGAATGCGCTTCGACGTACAACAACTTTGAATTCGAATCTGAGGTACTCATCATGAACGAACTCATAAAAAGCCTGCCTAATCAAACATTTGCGAAGCCTAATTGGTCTTACATAAAAAACATTAATTTAGCCGACCCAGAATTCTACAAAAGTCGACGAGTTGACTTGCTTTTTGGGGCGGATGTCTATGCTAACATTATGCTAGGTGGCATTATAAAGGGAGAATATGCCCAACAGCCGATAGCTCAAGAAACACAGCTAGGATGGTTACTATGCGGTAACGTAAAAACATACCAATGTAATGTGGTCCTCAATAACGTTGAGGAGATCCGCAAATTTTGGGAAATTGAAGAGATTTTAGAACCTTCAAACTTATCTGTAGAAGATCAGGAATGTATAGATTTCTATACGAAAACAACACGAAGAAACAGTCAGGGTCGATATGAGGTCAGAATACCACTTAAAGAGGGACTTAAAAAGCAATTAGGGTCATCTAAACCTATGGCTATTGCCCAACTAAGAAACTTAGAACGCCGCTTAACAAAATATCCAACGTTAGCCGAAAAATACCAGGCCTTCATGAAGGAATATGCTGCATTGAACCACATGAAACCAGAACGGAAACACGATAACATAACACTCGAATGCTTTTTGCCTCACCACGGCGTGCAGAGAGAAGAATCCTCAACAACAAAACTTCGTGTAGTATTCAATGCATCCGCCAAAACATCCACCAAATACAGCTTGAACGACGTCATGCTGAAAGGGCCAAATTTGCAAAAAGATCTACAGGCCTTACTACTTCAATGGAGACAATATCCCTTTGCTTTCACTGCCGACATCGAGAAGATGTACCGCCAGATCTTAGTTAACCCCATTGATCAACATCTACAAAAAATTGTTTGGTGTGAGTCACCGAAACAACCTATACAAGTGTATCAACTGAACACAGTAACATACGGGACAAAGGCCGCGCCGTTCTTAGCAATTATGACTTTGAAACAATTGGCGGCGGACGAACGATATAAATTTCCAAAAGCAGCAGCTGTCCTAGAGAACAGCTTTTATATGGATGACCTGTTACACGGCTGCTTCAACATTCAACAAGGTAAACAATCGATAAATGATTTAATTCAGCTCTTAAAGTCAGGAGGCTTCAATCTTCGGAAGTGGTCATCCAACAGTCAGGAGTTATTAGAGAACATATCAACAAGTCAAGAGGAATTCGTATATAACTTCAAAAATGATGACATTTTAAAAACATTAGGTTTGTGCTGGAACGCACAAGGAGATCAATTTACGTTCCGTTGCAATTTTTCCCAAACAACATCAAAACTAACTAAGAGGAGCTTACTATCAGAAATATCAAAATTATATGACCCTCTTGGTTGGCTGACACCCCTATCCACAAAATTTAAATTATTATTTCAAAAGTTGTGGAAACATGATCTACAGTGGGATGATAAAGTGTCCGATGACATACATAAAGAATGGGTCAAGTTAACTACTGAAATTGACTGCATCGAACATTGCAAGATTCCTCGGTGGATATTATGTAAGGAGCAAGACGTCATTGAACTGCATGGCTTTTGCGACGCGTCCATTGGGGCATACGCGTGCGTGGTATATGCACGAACAAAACACCAACAAGAAACAGTAATTGTAGCGGCAAAGTCGAAACTTGTACCGAGTAAAAAGAGCGTAACATTGCCACGAATGGAGCTTTGTGGTGCTTATCTACTATATAAGTTAATCAACAAAATAAAACAGAGTCTAAGCTGTCAAGTAGAAATCAAAGGATGGTGCGACTCTATGATAGTCATAGGGTGGCTTCAAGGCGATTCGTCACGCTGGAAACCTTTCGTAGCTAACAGAGTTAAAGCTATCAAACAGATAATGCCGGAAAACTGCTGGCGATATGTGAAATCGGAAGACAACCCGGCCGACTGCGCGAGTCGAGGCTTAACAGCGCCACAACTGTTAAAACATCATTTATGGTGGAAGGGACCAACATGGCTAGCGTCCTATGATGTAGATACGGAAAAAAATCAGACTATCTACCAAACAGAAGAAGAGATCAAAAAGATAAAAATCGTAAACATTGTTCAAGACATTAACAGTAATAGTATAATAGATAATTTATTATTACAACATAATTCGTTTATAAAAATAACACGTGTCTTGGCATGGGTACTGAGGGCATTGACACCAAAGTACCAACGCAAACATTTACCGAAGTACCTAACATTATTAGAATTGCGAAAAGCCAAATCAGCTATTATATTACGAGTGCAAAGTATAGAATTTGCATCAGACATAGCAATGTTAAACAAAAACAACAAAGTAGCATCAAACAGCAAGTTATTAAATTTAAACCCATTTATGGATAAGAGAGGCTATCTACGAGTGGGAGGACGTTTGAGGAACGCGAACATCAGCGACGAAATGAAACATCCTATGATAATCCCCAACAAAAGTCGATTGGCGGAGTTACTCATAGAAGAAGCTCATCAGTTAACATTCCATGGGGGTCCACGAATGACCTTAGCCGCTCTACGACGACAATACTGGATAACAAGCGGATACAGTACGACTAAGAAACAGTTAAGAAATTGTGTAACTTGCCGGAAGTATGAAGCAAGGAAGCAATATCAATTGATGGGTGATCTTTCCGCGACTAGAACCAATCCCGCCCCTCCATTCTACCACACGGGGGTGGACTACACAGGTTTTGTGAACATCAAAACAAACAAGGGGAGAGGAGTGAGAACATTGAAAGGTTACGTGGCTGTATTCATATGCATGGTCACGAAAGCAGTTCATCTAGAATTAGTGTCTGACCTTACTAGTTCAGCATTCTTAGCTGCACTTAAGAGAATGGCAGCCAGGAGAGGAACACCACATAATTTGTATAGTGATCAAGGAACCAATTTTATCGGAGCTGATAGGCTACTGCAAGAGGAGTACAACCAATTGCAACAAGTTTTCGGAGATAGTTTCCAGGCAGAAATAGCTGAAATGAATATACAATGGCATTTCAACGCTCCATCTTGGCCGAGCGCTGGAGGGCTGTGGGAAAGAGCTGTTCGCAGTTTAAAGTACCACCTAAAAAGAGTGGTGGGTGAACAAAAACTAACGTTTGAAGAGTTCACCACTGTACTGACACAACTGGAGGCGTGTTTGAATTCCAGACCGTTATGTTCGCTTACGGAAGACATTGACGATCTAGATTACTTATCACCGGCACATTTTTTAACAGGAAGATCAGATTTAACAGTGATTGAAACGAAGGAGGATGCAAGAAAAAGATGGTCTTTAACAACCAACATTTTTAAACAGATTTGGAGAAAATGGAAGAATGAATATTTGAGCCAACTAACAGCGAGAGAAAAGTGGTGTAAACCTCAGGAAAACCTAAAAATAGGCAATATTGTAGTAGTGCATGACGATAACATTCCAGCTGGACGATGGATTATGGGCCGAGTAATAGATCTGCATCCTGGTAACGATGGCCTTGTCAGGGTGGTGTCGTTGAAAACAAAAAACGGTATCATAAAGCGGCCAGTAGTTAAACTTTCTTTATTACCGGTAGAAATCAAAACAAACAATCAACAGAACAGCCCAATCGAAACAGATAGTTCAGCTGAACAAGGTTCTGAGATACAAAACAACAGGAAACGAACAAGAAGAACAACTCCAGGAACATTATCGTACATTGCTATGGCATTGACCCTGTTTATGTCAATTTGCACTGTTGCAAATTGCAACTACAACATAACATCAATAAACAATAACCAATCCTTCTACTTTGACCCTATATCAAAAATGAGCCTCGTAAAGGACAGTTGGATCCTAGTCGTATACTATAACATGTCTCCGTACTGGGAAGGTATGCAGGCATTTGAAAAAGTAACAACATATCTGGATAAAACATGCAAAACATCAGGAAGTGAACAAGTGTAACATGATAGTCCCTCAGCTGATCCATGAGTGTAATGAACTGACCTACTACAACGAACTGCTGATAACGCAACACGTAAGTGGACACTCCAGACGGCGGCGGGGACTTATCAATGCAGTTGGAAACATTGCAAATTCCTTATTCGGAGTATTAGACGAACAATTCGCGGAAAAATATAGCCGAGATATCAACATGATACAACAAAATGAAAAACACTTAGTCGGTTTATGGAAGAATCAGACCTCGATTGTTGAATCGGAGTACAATTTGTTAAAACGAACCCAAGAAATTATGGCAAAACAACATAAAATAATCAATAAACATCTGATTACGTTGGACAACATCTCAAATAAACTACAACGAGAGATAAATAACATATCCTTACTTCAAGAATTCACTATGACAGCACTAACAGCCAGTAATTTACTGCACAACTTGAAAAGAACTCAAGATATTTTACTGGACATCCTAACAAATGTCCACAATGGACAGTTTAACATCCATCTGCTTACCCCTAAACAGCTCCAAAATGAACTTAACATTATTTCTGGACATTTATCAGATGATTTAACATTGCCGATTGAACCGCATGATATTCGAAAGCTTTATTCTCTGATAAATATTAAAGCACGAATAACTGAAGAATACTTTCTCTTCCAAATAACATTCCCACTTACCAGTAGAGACCGTTATAAGGTGTATAGGATACTTCCTATACCACACCAAATAAACAACACTATGGTAGCGATGGTCCCATCTTCAGAATATGTCGCTACGGATTTAAAAGGTGACTCATACTTAACAATGACGCCTGAAGAACTTTCACTATGTAAACAAAAAGGTGATAAGTTTATATGCGACTGGAAAAAACCGATATATCATCTTAATAGCAAGAACAATTTTTGTGATCTCGACCGAGACACATATAAGCGCAAGATAAGAAGATCTAGATGTGAGAATAAATGGACATCACTAGCGAACCCGTCATTATTATTGTACCATTGCTGCAACATTTATACCATCAAAGTTATTTGCGGAGAACAGATACGTCAGATACAGTTGAGTAAAGCTGGGGTAATTTATATTGAGCCAGGTTGCCTGCTGAAGGGTCAGGACTTCACTTTGAACATACAGAAGCAAAAAGGAAACAGTATTGATTTGAGCCCGGATGTTTTGATACCTGAGATGGATCAACTAAACTTGATCATTAACAGCACAATGCCTAACAACATTTTTAAGGACGTAACAGACTCAGACGAGATGAAGTACGCATTAAAAGATTTACACAAACGAATCAATGACATGAAAAACAGTCAAGTGGAAGTAGGTGAAACGTTATCCACTCACGACATCCATCAATATGCAGTAAGCTATATCCTGGTTGGCGCGCTGGCGCTGACGGCGGGAGCGCTGCTGTACAGGTGGCTGCGGCAACGAGCGCGCCGCGCTCACATCACGTCGGATATGGAGCTTCGGCCCACCAGAAGTATTAGTGAAGTGAATGTCAACAGTGTCAGTGCGCGGCAAAATATTAGTGAAAATCAGCCTAGTAAGACACATGTGTATGAAGAAACAGACAATAAAGGAGTGAATAGGGCATGTCCTCGTATACCTAGAAAACCCTTAGGAACAATAAGTTCTTAATGTTATTTTAAACTGGAACCAGTTTTAAGTATTTTTAGATATTGTACTAACATCGTAGTCATAAGTTATTTGTCTTCACTCTGTAAACATTATTAGTATCATGATCATTTCATTACTTTACTAACATAACACTATTTCATCTCCGCATACCTATCTTTCGTGGTCCGGAATATGTTCAGTGTTTTCACCGAACACCTTAGCAAGCAATATCGGCGTAACGCGTTGACCTACAATTATTAATTAAGTTATTAGATATTACATTCAGTGCATTTTTGGTCTCCGCGGTAGCCGGGTGCATTCGAACATTTTCTTAACATTTTTAACTATAAGAACAGTTTGTGAGTTGGTCAATAAATAGTGTTCAACATAAACATTTGTTTCTCCTCAAAAACACCGACACCTCGCTACGTACCCCGACACCTTTAATAACTCCTTTTTGTACCTTCTCATGCAAAAATTCTACTTCCTTCCCAAACTCCATGATGGTATTGTCTAGTTTATCGAAACGCGCATCATGTTTGTCTATACGGGCGTCTTGCTGGTCTATGCGCGTATCTTGCTGGTCCATACGGGCATCTTGTTGTGCTGTTTTTATTTTAAGTTCGTTGACCTCTTCTTTGGTTTTTTTCCCATTTTTCATTTAATTCTAATACCAGCTGCTGGGATTCCTTTATTTGTGCCTGGGTTCCCACCTGAGATTGTTGTATTTGTGCTTGGATTTCTGCCTGGGATTTTGCCTGAGATTGTTGTATTTGTGCCTGGATTTCTGCCTGGGATTTTGCCTGAGATTGTTGTATTTCTGCCTGGGATTCTGCTATACTTTTAATCTGTGCCTGGGTTGCTGCCTGGGATTGTTCTATACTCAGCTTTATTTGCGCCATCAAGTGAGCCAGTAACGCCGAAAAATCGGATCCGCTGGCTCCGGGAATAATGGTTGTAGTAGGCGCACTCACAGTCGATGTTACGGCGGCCGCATCTACTCCGGGTGCAGGGACACCAACCGATTCTTCCTCTTGACGCGCCAAATCCATCGCTGCTTGTCGTCGCGTGCGAACCCTTTCGTCTTCCCTTGGCGTGACCGGCATGCCGCTTCTGACACCAATTGTTACGGGCTAGGGGTAATTAAACGCCGGTTAAGGGTTACGAAGTTTATTAGCAACGAAGGTACAGACGATCGTAGGCAATGACAAGTCGAACGTAGCTGATGTCGCACCGAAATCTTCTCTTACGTCCACGAAGTCCGTGTCGTAAATACACAATAACGCTACAGATGTTACTTCACGTAGTACTCGAAGTTCTCGTTGAAATTGTCGCAGTAGGTCTTCTTTAAGATCGCTTCTTAACTGTCGCTTGTTCTTGTATCGCTAGTCGAATTCAGACTGACTCTGCGCCGGCGTCACGGCGCTATATATAGGCCAGTTGATCGAACATTCCAGAATCCTCTAGACGTAATAATAATACTGCATAACTTCGAGGTCACCGGCCAAGTAAGTACCTACGGTAATTCCCGGAAACGGGTTTCTAGAAATTTCGATGTCGACACTTTGTTGACAAAACTGTTGAGACCTGTACCATTCGATAGGCCATCCTAAGTCTAGTAATGCGTTTTTCTATTGTGCCTATAAAATGTCTAGATCTGGGGAAATAGGACTTAAAAGTGACTCACTGCATGTCACGCGATATTGAACCTTATGCCATCGACATAACGTCCATTCGTAATAGTATGTATATCGGTGCATCAATAACTTCACAGAGAAAATGAATAAAAAACAAATCACGACAGAACGACCATCTAGAAGATAATTCACGACCAAATATTTTTTACTGATTCCTGCAGATGATACAATAATTACACGATAAAAGGTTTGCCTTAAAACATTTTTGAATACCTTATGTACTACTGACTGATCAATTTTTGCGCACTACTCATACGCTGTGAATAGCAAACTTTTAGGTATTTGAGGGGGTGAAGCAGACGAAGTGGGACACGACTAGCCCCGCCCACTGCGGTGGCGCGGGGCGCTCCGCGCGAGTACATCGATGCGTGAGGCGTCGTGCATCGAGAAATACGCACGTTCTATTAAATTTATACCAACCATTCTCTATTCCATCTACATTTAGAAGCGTAATTTCACAACCCAACCGCGAGCATGGCTGGCTCTGTTCGTCACAGTCCCGGTTCGCATTAGACGAGCACCAGGTTCGAATCCCAACATCCGTTTACTTTACCTTGCGATTTTCGAAAATGTATATTTTATACATATTTTCATTTTTTATTATTTTTTTGGTTTTCTTTTTTATTTTTATAATGCGCTTTGTCCGTTCTGCTTAAATTTTTTGTGTTATGTCCTTTTTTCATGAAACTGTTAGTAATATATCATTTCTAGAAATTACTATTTATAAACAGCTGTTTAGAGTAACTGTTAAAAAAAATGCATTTTCGGATATTTAAAAAAATAAAAGATTTTTCTTCAAAACTGCAACTCTTATCGAAATCGGGTTTGTACGAGTGAAATAGATGGAGGCACTTGGAGGAGGCCTATACTGAAAGGGGCCATGAATAATGTAACAAAATGAAATCTAAATTTACTGTTTTGAACTATTATCAAATTAACTGTTATTTTTATTGTTTTTCTTTTGTTAAATTATATTATGAACTAAGAAATTCATGTTTAAATAAAGGCTTATTATTATTATTTATTATTAATTTCTAGAAATTTGTAGTAAGAAAATTATAACGAATTGATTTTAAATATTAGTTTGCATTATAATTGTTGTAGTGTTATTTTATTAACCTACATATACTTACTTCTTCATACTCATATATCATTCATTTCTGCAGGTCATAATACTCATTCCAGTATTATAAGGCGCTGTTCGGATAATATTTTACTACACCAAGACTCATTATTCTGCTTACAATGAATGATATATGAGTATGAAGAAGTAAGTATATGTAGGTTAATAAAATAACACTACATTGTTACAAAAAGAATATATTTAAAAAGATGGAACAATTACTAAAAAACAATTGCAAATAAGAAGTCCAACAAAAAGCATACAACGTAAAACTGGGGTTTGAACCCGAACACATACCTACAGGTGAAGAAAAATTTGCCGCGAAAAAGTAAAAAGAAAGATTAATTACAGAAATACGCACGTTCTATTAAATCTATACCAACCATTCTCTATTCCATCTACATTTAGAAGCGTAATTTCATAACCCAACCGCGAGCATGGCTGGCTCTGTTCATCACAGTCCCGGTTCGCATTAGACGAGCACCAGGTTCAAATCCCAACATCCGTTTACTTTACCTTGCGATTTTCGAAAATGTATATTTATGTATAAAATATTTTCATTTTTTATTATTTTTTTTGTTTTCTTTTTTATTTTTATAATGCGCTTTGTCCGTTCTGCTTAATTTTTTTGTGTCATGTCCTTTTTTCATGAAACAGTTAGAAATATATCATTTCTAGAAATTACTATTTATAAACAGCTGTTTAGAGTAACTGTTAAAAAAATGCATTTTCGGATATTTAAAAAAATAAAAGATTTTTTCTTCAAAACTGCAACTCTTATCGAAATCGGGTTTGTACGAGTGAAATAGATGGAGGCACTTTGAGGAGGCCTATACTGAAAGGGGCCATGAATAATGCAACAAAATGAAATCTAAATTTACTGTTTTGAACTATTATCAAATTAACTGTTATTTTTATTGTTTTTCTTTTGTTAAATTATATTATGAACTAAGAAATTCATGGTTAAATAAAGGCTTATTATTATTATTTATTATTAATTTCTAGAAATTTGTAGAAAGAAAATTATAACGAATTGATTTTAAATATTAGTTTGCATTATAATTGTTACAAAAAGAATATATTTAAAAAGATGGAACAATTACTACAAAAAATACAGAAAATCGGCTAAATTAATAATAATTAAAAAAAAAAAACAATTGCAAATAAGAAATCCAACAAAAAGCATACAACGTAAAGCTGGGGTTTGAACCCGAACAAATACAGGTGAAGAAAAATTTGCCGCGAAAAAGTAAAAAGAATAATTACAGAAAAAAATCAAATAAAATATCGGCAAAAATACAACAGTAAATTAAAAAGCATTTATTTCAATTAAAATCTACAAAAAGCATATAATGTAAACCTGGGGTTTGAACCCGGGCAAAAACGAAATATGATTATTCATCAACAAACAGACACGTAAATATAATTATTTTCTGTGCGGGGTAAAGCAAAAAGTGACATAGGTCCGAGCAGCGCGCCTCAGCGGTCACTGTCGCTAAGCATAGAAGTGAAAGAGAAGGCAATGGACGCCGCGATGGAGCGACGTTTCGTTCACGTTATTTATCATTAAATACATTATTTATTTTATAATATTTTAGTTAAATCGATAAACAAAAACAATGGTTTCATTTACTATTATATTTTACATCGCTCTTCTCAATTTTATCAAGATTTGATGATTAATAATACAGTTACAACTGTTATAAATTCAATTTTAGGGGTTTGTTCGGTTAAAAATTGTCGCCTATAGCTAGCTATATCTTCGTATGTTTATGTTACGCATCTTTAGTTTCTAAGCAGTGTTAAGTAGTGTCCAATAGAACTTTGTACAAACCGCACGTCGTTTCATTCAAAAACCCGAACAAGTAAAACTCGACCTTATCACAAACAACAGGGTTACTTTAGGATTTTTTTCTATCGAGAAAATTAATTCAAAACGTGTTTTGAAAACAATGGTTTCCTACTACATATAATCAAGATTAACATATAAATTTTTGGCTGCTCTGAAATGTATACCGTTCCACAGGGAAGCATACTGGGTCCGCTATTATTTGTATTATATATAAATGACCTTATGAAATGTTTAAAATGTGAATGTATACAATTTGCGGACGATACCACTTTAGTGATAAAATGTTCCAACAAAACTGACATAGAAGATTGTACTAAGACTGAATTAATTAATGTAATTAACTGGTTAAGTCACAATAATCTTCATGTTAATATAAATAAAACCAAAGTGGTACAATTTCAAACATGCAACTTGTTAGCTACACCAACAATAATTCAATATGGTAATACAATTTTGCAACCGGAACCATCAGCTTTATTTTTGGGTATAATAATTGACAACAAACTGAATTGGAAGGATCATGTAGAAAGAGTATGCAGTAGGCTTGATAAGTTTGTATATGCTCTCCGCAAGTTGAGATTAGTATCCAGCAAAAAGACAGTCCTAAGTGCCTATCACGGGTACGTTTCATCAATATTGCGTTACGGCCTTGTTATATGGGGAAATTCGGTGGACGTGGACAGAGCGTTCAAAGTACAAAAAAAGTGTATCCGAGCCATGAGTGGAGCAGAATACTTAGACCATTGCAGACCATTATTTAAACAATTAAAAATTCTTCCACTTCCGTGTCTATATATTTTTGAGGTTTGCCTATTTGTGAAAAAATATCCTCATTTATACTCACTGAGTGAACATGTATCGGAAAGGCTGAAAAGAAAAAATTCTGGGAAACTGTTAGTTCCTACTCAGAGACTACATCTCTACAGTAGAAATACCAGTTGCATGACAATAAAAATTTATAATAAATTACCACCTGCGTTCAGAATGTTACCAATTGATAAATTTAAATGTAAAATGTTTGCTTGGCTTTTAGACAGTCATGTGTTTTTATTCTGTTAATGAATTTTTAAATCATACTTTTTAAAATTAATAATAGTGACAGTAATAATGTATATGTTATGGGTATTTGGGCAATATTAGTTTGTATAATTATGTTTTTCTTCATTTATTTGACTTTTTAATACATGTATAATTCATTAGTTATTTAATTTTTTATCAATTTATTTTTACTGCTTGAAAATGTTTGTACGCTGAAAGACAGCAGAATATTTTGGACGTGAATTGTATATAATAACTTGTAACAACAATATTCTTACAAATAAATAAATTCTAATTCTAATTCTAATACATTTGGCTAAAAAACTGTTTTTTGAAGCCTATTTTTACTGAGCACAGCGCCTTAAATTGAGCCAAGGAGGGATTACGTTAATGGATAATAGGGGCAAACACTCCAATCATTCTAACGTAATAGACACTGCAATGGTTAAAAGTGCTTGTGATCATATAGCTTGCTTCCGATCTGTAGAATCACATACAGACATAAAGATAACTACCAAGCTGTACTTGGATAATCATTTAAATATGAACAGGATATTTTCGCTATACAAAGAATGGAACCATAAAAATGTCCTCTGCACTATATGCCTTCGGGCTTATGTTGTTATAATATGTGGGTGTAGATGTAATATGTTGTAGCGGTGCCTACAACGCAGCATGCGAACAACGCGTCATACTGACGTCAGACGAATTCTACATCTCGCAATCAGAGTTTACCGTGCAACTAGCATACAAGCTCGCGACATCAACCGGCGGGCAAGTGGCCCGCCAGACAACTAGTCTGGTCGGAGGATCCTCCCTTTTCTATGGAGGATGAGTGAGGTTTACACGCTGCTCCTCATACATCCACAATGTCAAGTATCTAGTTTTTAGTTCATCAATTTAACTTTTGGTAATATTATGCGCCACAAATACACTTTAACACCAAAATAGTACAAATAATAAAAAGTAAAAAAAACTAAAACCCAATTAAGACAAAAAACGACGCTGAAAAAGTATAAAACAAGATTTTCAGAATACTGAACTGAACAAAGTTGCTCGTTGCTGCGTTGGATTTAGAATATGCATGTAACTCAATTTGGAAAAAAATGTTAGATGCGTCTTTTTTCCTTGTGACTGCAGAACAGCAACAGCCAAAATTTTATTTCACTATTATGGCAGATATCGCCAATGACCGTTGAAAAAGACAGCCGCGTGAACCGTCTATGAGGGAGATTTGAGGCAAAGTCATGATGTGGCCACTATGCTGCGATATTTCAATGTTCTTTATAAATTACTAGCGGCCGCCAGCGACTTCGTTCGATTGGAATTAGTTATACTCAGCTCATATTGGTCGCAGCGTGATGTTATGCAGCCTAAAGCCTTCCTGGATTAATGGGCTATCCAACGCAAAAAGAATTTTTCAAATCGGATCAGTAGTTCCCGAGATTAGCGCGAACAAACAAACATACAAACAAACTCTTCAGCTTTATATATTATTATACATTTACTGAATGCACTTTTCTCTTATAGCAGCGGCCGCCAATTACACTCCCTCCACCATCTCCCGACTTCGCCGTCCTCGGCATGCCCTCACAGACCCCGATGACCCCATTACCCTCCTCCAAGAGGCCAATAGGGCCACCAGCACAGTACACAAAAACATACCGACCTACCGACCTCGCCGCCGAGGTCCATCGCGACGCGCTCCCCGTAGCAACCCCCTCCCCCGTCCCCTGTCCGAAGAAGGCCAGCCCGCGCCGCAGCTGAGCCAGTAATTATCATAATGTCCCAACAATGACCTCTGAGTTTGTTTCGGCGTTTCTTCTCAGAGCTAGTACTAGGAAACGCCGTAGTCATCAAACCATAAAGTATAACTTTCGATCCAGCCGCCCCTTGCTGTCCTCTCTAGCGACGCCCTAAGCCGAGGTTTGTACCCCACGGGGGGTGCCCTTAGTGCGTAGTCGCCTAATTTTAATTTAGTTTTAAGTGCCCCTGGCTGGAGGCTTTAATTTTAATTAAAGCATCCACAGGAAAGTCCGATTAAGTAGTTAGCCATGTCGAGACTGGCGACTGCTGCCCCTGCTGTTTATAGCTTTGAGTTGGTAAAATGGTAACCAGGGTTGCCAACTGTACGAGGTTCCTCGTACAAATACGAGATTTGTGGTCTTCCGTACGAGGTACGAGGATGGTACGAACCTCGTACAATAATGTACTTTTTGGTTGGCAACCCTGATGGTAACATTGACTGTCAGTCCGTACGTAACTGTCGCAGTGTCGCTGTCACTGTCACTGGCTGTGTAACTATAATTGTTTGTTGATGTATGAGTGTTTTTATTTGTTTAAATTTAGTTTTTAGGTGAAACAGTGGTAATTAAAACTTAAAACATGGTGTTAAATCACGTAATTCAAAGCTAAGCTTTCGTTCCAATCTAGACCCGGTACATAGCCGAAATAATGAAATTAATTTGATAGGTTATACAAAGTTGTATCGTGACAAAGATGAAGCTGGTAAGTATCTGCATCACAAATCACAATCAAGTCTAATTGAAGGTTTGTGATGTTCGTTAATTGTTATTTTCCTCTGTCAACAGTACTGTTTAAGCAGCGATGCGGCCAAGCCGTGCTTCGTGCTATCGTTCAAGGAGCTGCTGATCATGCTAGACTGCGGGCTGTCTGCGCACTCGGTGTTGAACTTCCTTCCGCTGCCGCCCGTGCCCAGCACGCGCCTCGCCTCGTTACCCAACTACACGCCGCCGCATCTTAACGATCCACTACTTGAGGGGGTTTGTTTATCTTCATTGAACATACAACACTCTTAAATAAATATTGATACACACACATAAATTGTGATTATGAAATATGAGGTGAATAATGATGTATGCATGTGTAGGGATGCAAACATATTGTATGCTCGATAGATAGATATCTTGGAAAACCACAAAGTTATGAGCTTGTTATCTTACCTGGTTGTCCCAACAAACATGGTCAACGTACTGCTCACCCCCGCCCGCACCTGCAATGGTGCGTCATCCTCATAATAATTTCTGTTTGTTTGTAATTAATAACTAGTGATAACGTTTTCCATCACACTTGCTGGCTTTGGACTGTCGTAACTGTCTAGTGTAGGTAGATATTATTTTGTACTTTGGACTGTCGTAACGATCTAGTGTGTGTAGATATTATTTTGTACTTTATTGGTAAAGCTAGCTTCGCACCACGCCTGTTGTGAGTGTGCCTGTAGCGTGTCACCTGCATAGGTTTCGATATGTTTGTTTTATATAGTCTACTCCTATTGGTCACAGTGTGATGTTATATGCAGGGAGCGCACATGCTTGAGCCGGCTGGCGCGCACCAGGGTGGCGTGAGGACAGCTCCTCTGGCAGGTTCACGTGTACGTGTGAGAGTGTATGAAACTGTACATAATTAGGTATTACACACTCGTGTGATACTATTAAAAAACTTGCTTCGCTCGTTTTTAGGGTTCCATACCTCAAAAGGAAAAAACGGAACCCTTATAGGATCACTTTGTTGTCCGTCTGTCTGTCTGTCTGTCTGTCTGTCTGTCTGTCTGTCTGTCAAGACCCTTTATCTCAAGAACGCGTGGACGTATCAAGCTGAAATTTACAAGAAATACTCAGGTCTATTGTCCCTTTAAGGTGTGAAAATATCAAACTTCTAAGCCAAGCCAATCAAAAGATACAGCCGATTACGTCGATATTTTCAACAAATTTTCGACACTCTCAAAGGAATCAAAACCTACAGAATCTTGAAATTTGGCATGAAACATTGTCATATAATGCAAATATAGCAAATATTGGGAAATTTACATTTTTTAGTTATATAATATAATAAAAATATTTTATAATATAATAAAAATATTTTAATAAAATGAAACTTACTACCTTATTTCTCACGAACGAATAAAGGTATCAAATTGAAATTTATACCAAATGCCTAGGTCTATTGTCCCTTTAAGCAGTGAAACAATCAAACTTCTAAGATAACGCGATCAAAAGATATAACAGCAGTTTATACCGACACCTTAGACGAATTTCCGTCACACGCTAGGGAATCAAAACCTACAAGGTACTTCCCGTGAACTCAGAAAGAATCTTGAAATTCGGCACGAAGCAACGTTATAACAGACAGATAAAGGAAAACTTGCGAAAATGATAAATTTGAAGTTACATAAAATATTATTTTTGCTTACATAACATAAAATATTTTTTAATAATTATAAAAACTTACTACCTACCCTTTGTCACATGAACGCGTAGAGATATTAAAGTTAAAATTTATATCAAACACTTCTTAAATCTAATTACCTCTAAAATGTGAAAAATTCTAAATCAACGCAAAAATTCAAAATGCTAGGGTACCTACCTATAATCATACCGCATATTTTGAAATTCGCCACTACTCGCAACGAAATCAAAACATAGACTACTTCCCGCTGACATTGAATATTGAATTTTGGTATGAAAAAATAGCTTAAGGTAACCTAACAGAAAAACCCGAAACCTTTTAAAATTTTTAGGCACAGTAACTAGTTAAACCAAAACAAAGACCAACACAATCGTCATTCAATCTAAATATTTTGGTGAATGTAGTTCTGTATATAACCTAAATGCGTCCTAACTGCTGTGTTATACTAAGTATTTATAAATATATTCAAAGACATTAATTGTAATTTCCTATTGTTGTCAATGATTATCAGACAGCTCGTATCCTACTGGCGAAGCGGGACGGGGCGCGAAGGCAGGCGGTTGGTCAAGGGAAGGGGTATCGCGGCACAGCGAGCGGCAGCCGTGCGCCATACGCACGAGCGCTTAGATGCTGTTCGCACGTGTACCGAAATTAGTAAAATTTGCGACAATTTTTCGTTGATTTTGTTTACTTCTACTTTGTTTATCAATAAACCGCTTTTTTTATAAGTTATAAACTAGCGCTTGACCGCAATCCCGCCTGATGGTAAGCAGTGATGCGATCGTTGATGGTAAAGCGCGCTAGTTTATTAAGAGCCTATTCACTCTAGCCTTGAAGACACTCAAATTGTAATGTGACGGAAACACCATCGCTGGCAAATTGTTCCAGTCCTTCGATGTAGGCGGTATAAAAGAGGAAGCGAAACGCTTCGTCCGGGTCGCAGTGGTGTCAACAACGTAAGGGTGGAAACTCGCCGTACGACGGGTCGTCCGATGGTGGAACGGAGATGGGGGAATAAAATCATAAAATTCCCTTGCACACTCACCAGAATGCATCCTATAGAAGACCGAAAGGCTGGCTACTCTACGCCTGTGCTATAGGCTTTGGACCGACCGCTACGTTTGTACGGCGGAACCCTCGGTGTGTGAGTCCGACTCGCACTTGGCCGGTTTTTTTTAAACTCACACTCGTGCTTAATACCCCTCATTATGTATCAGTATCATAAACTACTATTTCAAATTGGACCAGTAATTTCTGACATTAGCGCGTTCAAACAAACAAACTCTTCAGCTTTATATATTAGTATAGATTCAGCCATAAGTGGCAAAATAAAATGTAGTATTATTTACTTGAAACATGTTAATTTTACTAAGAACGTATTGCACCCCAGCACAGAGGGGCGGGGGTGAACTGTCCGTACCGTGAACTGTCTTGTACACTCGCTAACCACACTGATTTGGTATGGTTACTTCTAAATGTATTTGGGAAAAAATATAACAAGGTGTAAAAATGATTGGAATCGATTCAGTTGCTTATTCTGAACAAACTTCAACGTTATTTATTCTTTACACGAAACCTGAATAGGTTTCGTGTAAAGAATAAATAACGTTGTATAGTTTATTGTATTATTGTACACCAAAATCATATATTTGTTACAAATACATTCAACGATACAAAATATACAATAAGCAACCTTATCGCTGATGCAATCTCTTTGTTGTTGTTTTATTAGGAATTAAAAGAATGCTGTGGGCGTGTTTTCGTAGACAGCATGCCGGAATTCTGTCCTCCACTAGACAAGGTCGTGGACTTTTCTCAACTGGACGTGATCCTCATCTCTAACTACACCTGCATGATGGCTCTCCCGTTCATCACCGAGGACACGGGGTTCAAAGGCCAGGTGTACGCCACTGAGCCCACGCTGCAGATCGGGCGCTTCTACCTCGAGGAGCTGGCCGAGTGGGTGTCGGGCGCCGGCGGCGACGGGCCGGGCGGCGCGGGCGCGGCACGGCGCTGGAAGGAGCTGCTGCACGTGCTGCCGGCGCCACTGGCGCTGGCCGCCCGGCCGCGCGCCTGGCGCCGCCTGTTCGCGCCCGCCCACATCGCGCGCGCGCTGGCCCGCGTGCGCGTGGTGGGCTACGACGAGCGCGTGGACATCTACGGCGCGCTCGACGCCACGGCCGTGAGCTCCGGCTTCTGTCTCGGCTCCGCCAACTGGGTGCTGCGCTCGGCGCATGAGAAGGTGGCGTACGTGAGCGGCTCGTCCACGCTGACGACACACCCGCGGCCCATCAACCAGGCGGCCCTGCGCGGGGCGGACCTGCTGGTGCTGGCGGCCCTGACCCAGACACCGGCGCACAACCCGGACCACATGCTGGGCGACCTGTGTGTTCACGCCACGGTGACGCTGCGCGGCGGCGGCTCCGTACTGTGTCCGGTGTACCCGTCGGGCGTGCTGTACGACCTGCTGGAGTGCCTGTCGGCTCACCTGGACACGGCCGGGCTGGCCACGGTGCCCATGTACGTGGTGTCGCCGGTGGCCGACTCGTCGCTGGCCTACAGCAACATTCTCGCCGAGTGGGTCTCCGTCGGCAAACAGGTACGTGCTCGTCCTCGACATTGAAGGCAGTAAGTTACCAACTATTTTTACTGTTATTACGCAATTTAATTTTCCTGATCAAAATGGGACATTCCATACTCTCACGATATATCGAATGCTACTTGCATTCTGTGAGTTGATTCAGTGTTTCTCGCACACAACTTCATTTATTAATTTGGCAAACGTGAAGAACGGGCGTTTTGGAGGGACTGTCTTATGAAATATTGACGTTCAAAAGGTGCTGATTCTCAGCCTAATTTGAATAAACGACTTTTACTTTTGATTTGATAATTACTTTATGAATTAAATTATTTCCCTGTGTCATCGCCAAAATTTATACGACCGCAAGCAATTCGTAACATATAAAATTGAAAATTTGGAGAGTTACTCGATTACTTGCAAAAGTGTTTGTCCATTCGCTTGGGGAATTAATCAGGTTTCTTTCAGCCATTTATATCAGAAAATTTTGTAAATAATGCATCATTGAATGAATGAGTTGAATGAGGCATGCAGATTGTACACATTTAGTATATCTATATTTGTCGAGTGTTATGCGAGGTGACGTGTGTTGTATCGCCAGGCCCGCGTGTACCTGCCGGAGGAGCCGTTCCCTCACGCCGCCCTGGTGCGCGCCGGCCGGCTCAAGCACGCGCGCTCCTTGCACGACGACGCCTTCAGCTCCGACTTCCGACAGGTGAGCCCAAGTCCGTGCTACTAGTTGATGTGGATCCTTCAGATGTCCTATGAAGTGCTCATGTCTGAATGTCTCGGGAACCTCCAACTTGTGACAGTTCAGTGCATCGTTTTCTTTATATTAGTAAATATTCTAAATACCGAATACTTGGTGAGCTGCTCAGTACTTAAATGTTGACCTTATGTATATACTAATAGGGTTGAAGGTCTGAATGAAACAACCATTCCTGTATACTTTCTTTCCTTTTTTTTTATAAAAAACGTTGCCCTTCCCAAGGAATTGCTTCTGTATCCTGGGTGCGTTTACAACCATATAAAGTTACATAATTATACAAACAATCAGACCCGGAACAACTAATTGCACGCCATACAAATTAGGGTTGTAACGGAGTTTCGCCTCCGCTTCCGTTACTGCAGAAGTTCCGCAAGAAATCGTATCTTCGCTTCCGCCTCCGCACAATTTTTCGCGGAGTTATAACGGAGGTTTATTTACGTATTTATAAAATAAATAACGCATAAGCAGCGACGCTCGACAACCGTCCGGCCGCGTTTGAGAGCGAAATGGTCAAGAATCAACTAGTGCGAGGCGGGAATGCGGCAAACACAATTTGTTTCTCCTTAATTTTCATTACAAGAAGGTAATATTTTTTTTTTTACCAAGTAACTACTATTAATGTACCTACGTATTTAAAATAAAAATTTCGTTTTAATGAACCATAAATTTAATTTTTTCTATATGTACTTTCACCTCCGCCTCCATTAACCTCCGCATCTGCGGAGGTGAGACTCGTCGCCTCCGCATCCGCCTCCGCCTCCGCTAACAAGCCTCCGTTACAACCCTAATACAAATATTTGTTTCGATCAGCCACTGCACCAATTGTGTTTGCATTGATGACAATACTGTTCTATAGCACACATCAAAATAGGTCTAAGCAACACATAATATTATTACATCGTTTGTTACCAAGTAGGTGATACCTACCGATGTAAACTTTTTTGATCTAGAAGACTATTGTTTTTTTTTTTTCACAAATTCAAAAGCGTGTGCAAATGTATTTGTACGAATTTTATAGTGTTTTCTTTACTTATTAATATTTAGTAGGTATTCTGTATCAATTTTATGATTTAAACAAATTTGGAAACAGGTTTGAACAAATTAGGACTATGACATGGACTGTTTTGTCAGCTCTCGCTAATGGCACAGAGTAAGAGTTAGGACAAATCTTATTTAATTGATAGACAACAGCAAGTTCAGATAAATGGTGTCAATTCTCGTGGTTTGAAAGTCAAAATGGGTGTACCGCAGGGCTCAATTTTGGGTCTGTTCCTCTTTTTAGTATATATAAATGATCTACCGCATCTATTAAAAAAACAACCACATATTGTATTGTTAGCTGATGATACTTCGTTAATTTTTAAAATCAATAGGTGTTGCTCAAACCTTGAGGACGTAAACAATGCTTTACAGCAAGTCCAAAATTGGTTTACTTCTAATAATATTGTACTAAATGCAAAAAAAGACTAAGTGTATAAGATTTGCGTTGCGCGTTTTGCGTTAAAAGTACTTACTCCGATATAGTATTGAACAAGGAGAAACTCGAATTCATCGAAAACACTGTTTTCCTGGGGATCACGCTTGACTCGAGGCTACAATGGGGTCCTCATTTAACATCTCTGGCAGGACGGCTTAGTTCAGCAGCATATGCTGTCAGAAAAATCCGTCAATTTACTGATTTAGATACTGCGACACTAGTCTATTTTAGCTACTTTTATAGTATGTCATTCGGTATTTAGCTTTGGGGACGGGCTGCAGACATAGTCTATTTTTATTCTATCTGTAGAGCTATCAGAGCCGTATACAATCTCCGCAGACGCGATTCTCTTAGGGAACTATTTAAAGAAATAAACATCCTTACGGTCCCTTGTCAATACATTTACGAAAACATTATGTATGTTCGAAAAAATATTGGCCTTTTTAATAAGAAGTGACAGGCACAATTTTAATACTAGGAATAGAGACAACTTAGATCAACCTCGGTTCAGACCGGCTAAAGTAAATAGTTCTTTTATGGGGTACTGTGTAAAATTTTATAATAAAATACCGCTAGCGATTCAACAACTCAATGAGTCTAAATTTAAAACATGCATTAAACGTACGCTGTGTAAACAAGCATATTATAAACTGGAAGATTATATTCTTGATAAAAATGCTTGGCTAAATGCCAGTTCTACTCCACAGCCACAGACAATTTTGTAGGTTTGGAGGAGATACCATTCCCCCTTTTTGTTGTTTTCCAAATATTCCTTTTTTATTTTTATTTGTTTATTTCAATTGTGCACAATGATTTTGCAAGTAATATAGTATTGTATAATGTAAAAGCACTTTTCAAGTTTGTGAATGTGAGGCACCATGGACTATGGTTTTTTTTTTTTTTTTAATATATATATCCTGTTTGACATTACGAGCATGGCAGTTGAGAGTTTGTCATGCTCACTCACATGTCTTGCTGATGGTGGCGCGTGTTGTTGGGTCATTTGGTTCCCTTGAAAATAGTTGAGCTAAGTGGGGCTGATGCGCGAAATAGATTTTTGAACTTAAAAACTATAAAATTATAAGTATGTGTAAATATGTGTGGTATGTAATGATGATAGAAACTAAAATATAATTAATCGATATACGGTCTTTAATGTAACAAAATACTCACTAAAATAGTACCAAATTTTAAAATAATCTATCACGGCCATACTGAACTGTACTTCGCTCTCGAAGTACAAGCATCAAAAAAAAAATAAACAAAGATCTTTCTTCTTTTACTGTAGCAATAGCTCTTGACCTTCTGACATGTTAGGGGCTCCCACCTGCTGTACATGAGATCCAGACTAACAATAGGTCAGTGAGCAACCAGCAGTACAAAAGCCCCTGACCTTCCGACATGTTAGGGCTCCCACCTGCTGTACATAGGATCCAGACTAACAATAGGTCAGTGGACAACCAGCAGTACAAAAGCCCCTGACCTTCCGACATGTTAGGGCTCCCACCTGCTGTACATACACGAGATCCAGACTAACAATAGGTCAGTGAGCAACCAGCAGTCCAAATAGTATAAAAATAAAGAAAGATCAATCAATTATTAATTAATAAAATTGATTCATTCAAAGTTTTTTTTTTTTGTATTTCAAGTTTTATACCGTTGTATCAAATCATAAAACTAAGTACGTTATAATATTGTTTGATTCTTAACCTCAATATTTTAATAACATTCATAATTATTTAGTTATTAAAACTATAAAAGGAACAAGAATAGAAGTAATTAAGAATCACCTAATCTATCATAAAAAAGCTAACAAATTGAAGTACTTAATCTATACAGTAATCATACCGAACTAAAAACTCGGATAATCTATCACGGTCTATCTTTGATACTGATAGATACATGTATACTATGTACAAAGATTTTTCAAAACAGGCATTTTGCTTAATTCATTCACCAGGCCAAAAGCGCAGTTTTTCTTGACTTCTTAAAAAATCTGTCATTTGGTAGTACTTCAGTTATTTCGTAAGGATCCTTGAAAATTTATCATGACGTCTATGGTCCTGATTAACAAAAAAAAAAAAACGGTATCCCCAATATGTTTTTGCGTAGCCAAGTTACTTTCTGCCTGAACATCAACAATATGTTCAGTATTTTAGTATCAGTAATATCATTTAATAGAGCCTATATGCAAGGTATATTTGTATCACATCTAGTTAACAACCGCAACGGGGTAAAAAACGTTTTTTTTTTTAATATTAGAGTTGATAGGTTGCTGAACCTTCCATAGGCCTTTCGGCCAGTCTGACTTATTATTTCTGCAGTTAGCACATTGATTATGGTTATATCTCTACATGTAAATTAGCTCTATGAGTAACTATTGCCATCATAATTATGATGATTAACTTGCCATTAATTGAATAAGAATCAAATTTGGTTTGTGTTGAAATTAGTTCATCTATCAATAATATGTAATTAAGGATGGAGTTCTAAACATGCTAAATGTTTCACGTACTATATCTACCACTTCCCTTGTTTTGGACCTGAATTAGATTTACTTTTTGTACATACTAAGCAATGATTTACATAAATATATATTTTTGTGAATTTACCCATTTCTCTTTGTTATATCCTACATGACAGTTTTCATCATGATAAAGCTTCAAAATACAGAGTCTACTGGCTTTAGGAACGTAAAGGATTGGTGTTACAGCTTCCGCCTCCCGCTCATCTATGAAGCCATACTTAGTTCGAGCTATACATAAATATTTATTGTTATTGAAAGTTGTTATTGTTGTTTTGAATCGGCTCGATTCAAAACAAGATTTTTGAGAAAGCTAAGTTTATAATATTTACTGAGAGAGGAGAAGAGTTTTCATAATCTTTTAATTACACACCTAAGCAACCCCACGTGTTAGGTCACTTCGTAGCGGTGGACTTCGTTGCTTTACAATCAGTTATACTATACCAATCAGTTATACAAATACTAAATTTCTACATAAAAGCATATATGCAATGGCTCCAAAGATATACAATAAATTACCAAATGAAATTGAACTACTTATTGAGAAGACATTACTCTGTCAATGAATATATTAATGACAAACTTTGATAATTATATTATAATATATATCGTGTGATGCTGCCTATTGAGTTAATGTGCCGGCTTAATTTGTTGACATATTTATTTTGCATGAAACTGTGACATTACATTCGTTTCTTATGATATTTTGTATGCCTTTTGGCGGGACATAGCATGGACAAAAACTCTTTGTACATTGTGTTCACAAGATTAATAAATGAATTCGAAATGGATTTGAATTTGAACTTTATTCCTAGGAGATAAACACGAAAATGATTTAAAGCATTATATATGGCAAGAGTCAACTTCATATTTTTAATTCTAGAACCAAGAAGCTCCTCAATTTCTTTGCCCTTTTCGCTCTATCGAAGCAAGACTTTTATTATAACAAATAATAATTACTATAGTTCGACAATTTATAGTTACTTTTAGCTTTCAGGCCATGGTCTAAATGGCTTAACCTACCATATAGTTAAGTAATCGAGCATTTCAGTAGGTTTCTTACTTCTTAATGGCACAAGGTTTGAGAGTTAGTTACTACCAGTTAATTCTGTAATTATCTTTATACCAGGGAATTGTACTGCATTTCTTCCAATAATACAATAGTAATAGAAAATCATTATCGTATTTGCACCAGTATTTAATAATGCTTTTACAGAGATCATTGCTTATGCCAGTAGTTGACAATGTTATGGTCCTATAGCAGCACTTTTCTTTGTTGCTATAATTAGTTACAGATGATAAAACAGGTTTAGATTTTGTGTCATTATTTTCACTAGTAACTTGTGTCTTACTATCATTATGCGACGAAGGTTTGCTCTGCTCGAAAGGTCCTTTTACAGTTTTTGGTCCGAATTGAAAGGTTTTAATACTAAATTCGTTAGTACCCCCGCATTCAAGCTCGATTAATTGTTCAGTTTCTTAGTTATTCTCTTGCGTATTCACAATAGTAGTTTAGTCAAATCAATCAAGTATCGGATAAAGTCTATTCAATATCGGCAGTCTGTTAATTCGTCCTATCTAACTTGTACACAAGGTACATTAGAAGTTCTGTAAGGTTGATTTGTGAATTTAGTTATTAAGAGACAGTTTAACTTTACATTTTTTTCCCCGTGCTATCTCAGAGAGTAGCTCTGACCAAGCACAAGATAAGTCCAGTTACTATGTACAACATTTTATGCTATGGTACTACCAGAGGGTAGCCCTGGTCACGTACCCGCACCAAAAATTTGTGTAGTTAGTATTTGAAATAATGTGCTGTAAGGTACCACTAGAGAGTAGCCCAAGCCATGTACCCACACACAGTATTATACACAACCAAACAAAATATCACAGTTGCAAATTGAAAATACGATCGATGCTGATACTGTCCCTTAATAAGTTTTCCAAATGTTATTTTTAAGCAATAGTGTTTTATATTGACGTTATTCGTTATTTGAATCATCGTAACACAGTTTTTTTTTACAATTACCCCATTTCATCGTTGATCAACGGCCTCCAAAATATCGTCACAAGCTCCAACATCGATCATGAAAAAAAAAAAACAAAATAAAAAAGAATTAGTTTTATAAAACCAGAGCCCTGATCCCACTTCTGAAAATAGATTTTTGGACTTTGGAAATACACATACCTATATATATGTATATAAAATTATAAGTATGGGTGGTATGTAATGGTTTAAACATTTATACAATATTTGCACATCAGGATAGCGACTAGTTAGTGATTTAGTGTGGGAATGTTTATACGAATATATCTTGTAGGGAAACAGGGTTTTATAAAGTAAAAGCACAGACAGACAAGACTAGATATTTTATTACAATTTAGGCTTGTCAGAAATTCATCAGAAATCTAGTTAAGGAGAAGAACCGGACAAGAAACTCCTTGAAAACAGATATCAACATATTCTATCAATATGTTTCTTTCTTTGTAAATGTTATCTTTAAAATAGACTAAGTTCCACCTCTTGGACAACAGTCCAAGAGAACTCAGAATTATAACAACATAATACCATTAGCCAGGAAACTATTCCTAACCTAAATAACATACAACATACATTATAGACAAATCTACAACAATGTATAATTACTAATTACTTAACCTTGCTTTCCAGCGAAACTCCTCACAAGTCACGACTCACCCACACCGGGTTTACTAGAGGTCCGCATAGCTCAAAAACCAAATAATAACTACCTCCCACCGTTTTTTGTTTTTTTTTGTTTTTTAATATGGCATCTCCTAGTTGACCTTGAGAGGTCGGTACTAGTTAGCCGGACTATCCTGTGGCTGCCTTAAGTGAATTTAAAGCCTCCAGCCAGGGCTACTAAAAGCTAAGCGACTACACGCTAAGGGCACCCCCTGTGGGGTACGAACCTCGGCTTAGGGTGTCGCTAGAAGAACAGCAAGGGACGGCTGGATCGAATTTTTATTTTTATTTCGGTTTGATGACCGCGGCGTTTCCTAGTACTAGCTCTGAGAAGAAACGTCCGAAACAAACTCAGAGGTCATAGTTGGGAATTTATATTTACTGGCTCAGCTGCGGCGCGGGCTGGCCTACATCGGACAAGGGACGGGGGGGGCGATTACTACGTTGAACGCGTCGCGTCGGACCTCGGCGGCGAGGTCGGTAGGTCGGTTTTTTGTGCTTTGTACTAGTGGCCCTATTGGCCTCTTGGAGGAGGGTAATGGGGTCATCAGGGTCGGTGAGAGCATGCCTAGGTCGGCGAAGCTTGCTAATTTTGGAGGGGGAGTAATTTACTGCCGCGACAACCAGAGGGTTGTGATGTACAGCGGCTGTGTCAAAGAAACGCTTGGAGAGGCGTTTCATGAAATGCTGGATAGTGGGGATTTTGAGATCTAGATGGAGGATCTCATTTCGGACGAACCAAGGGGCGTTTGTTGCTCTGCGAAGAAAGCGGTTTTGGAGTGTCTGCATCCTATGGATATGACTGGGCTTGGCGTGTGCGAAGACTACACAGGCGTATGTCATGATGGGGCGTATGCAGGCTGTGTACAGGCGCATTTTGCACTTGAGGGACAGCTTGCTGCGCGGATTGAGGAGAGAGTGGAGACGAGAGAGAGCGTAGGCGGCGCGCGAGCGTACCGTCCTTATATGCTCTCCGAAGGTGAGGTGTTCGTCTAGGATAACACCTAAGTATTTGGCTCGCTTTTCCCAAGGGATCGGCTTGTCAGACATGATGATTGGTCGGGGAAGGGTGGGTTTGCGCGGCGGTCTCGAGTAGAGTACCGCTTGGCTCTTTTCGGGATTGACTTCTATTCTCCATTTTTTAAACCAGTCAGCAAGAGCGTTGACAGCGGTCTGGAGATTTAGTTTTATTTGATTGGTCGTACACTCCGACTTTTATAATGTTGGTACCAGTAAAAAAGATGGCGGGATCTCGTGACGCAATGACTCGACGAGTCAAATGAACATCCGTATTTTGTTAAAACAGTGTTACAAAATGAATTAACATAAATAATGTAGAAACATTGTACGCAAATTCATTATTGGTTATTTTATCTAAATAAATAGAACTTATTTATTATTATTCTTAAATTCACAATAACAAACATATTTGTATCTAAATAACAATTAACTTCCCGTTTGTACATAGAAACTAAAATATAATTAATCGATATACGGTCTTTAATGTAGCAAAATACTCACTAAAATAGTACCAAATTTTAAAATAATCTATCTCGCGCGTCATGCTCGTGAACGGGGGCCGTCAGTGGAGACTGGTCATCTCTTAGCTGCCAGTGGGCTTAATTCATTTTCCATCTTTTCGTTATTTTTTATAGTTATACATTGTGCTCACATGATAGAAGCAACAGAAATATGTAACGAAGACATGTAATCCATATTATGATTTTAAAAGAGTGTCCATGGAGTTTCTTGCACGTTCTTCTCCATAGAGATCTACGCTTTGGAACGTGCAATTTAGCTTCACTTTTCTTGGACTGACCGACATTGACTATTCAAAAGCTGTTGGTTAATTTGAAATAAACAATTTTGATTTTGACACCGACTGTCGTAGCAACCCTCGTTAACGCGTGTTATCTGCAGCCCTGCGTGGTGTTCTGCGGACACCCCAGTCTCCGCTTTGGCGCCGCCGTGCACCTCGTGGAGCTGTGGGCCTCCAACCCGGCGCATGCTATTATATTCACTGGTGAGGTGCCGCACTTTCATTTTTATTTGATTAATTTTAGTCGCATAATGTAATCGACGCCGACGATTCCGTAGAGCCCGACTTCCCGTACCTGGACGCGCTGGCGCCATTCCAGCCGCTCGCCATGAAGGCGTTCCACTGTCCCATCGACACGTCGCTCAACTACTCGCAGGCCAACAAGCTGGTGCGAGAGCTGCGGCCGCGCGAGCTGGCGCTGCCCGAGCAGTACGCGGCGGGTGCTGCGGGCCGGCCGCACGTCGGGGCCGACGTGCCCACCGTGGTGCTGCGGCGCGGGGCCGCGCGCGCCGCCGGCCTGCGCGGCCTGGCGCGCGCCGAGCTCAGCGCCGCGCTGGCCGCCCGCGTGGCGCCGCGCTCCGTGCGCGCCGGGCTGCGCGCGCCCCGCTGGCGGCGGCGCTGCGCGTGCGCGACTCGCGCGTGTGGCTGGACGTGGCGCCGCCGGCGCCGGGCGCCGCCGCCTCCAGCCGCGCCGCCCCGCGCCTGGACTGGGCGGCGCCCGACGTGGAGGCGCTGGTGCGCGCGTTGGCGCGGGAAGGCGTGACCGACGCGCGCGTGGAGCGCGGCGCCGACGGCTGCATCGTGCACCTGCCGCGACACGACACGCTGGTGCACGTGGAGCGACACGCCACGCACGTGTTCTGTGAGGGCGACGCCGACGTGCGCCAGGCGCTGCGCCGCGCCATCGCCGCCTGCCTGCCGCACGTGTGACGTCACTCGCCGCCTGCCTGCCGCACGGGTGACGTCACTCGCCGCCTGCCTGCCCCACGGGTGACGTCACTCGCCGCCTGCCTGCCGCACGGGTGACGTCACTCGCCGCCTGCCTGCCCCACGGGTGACGTCACTCGCCGCCTGCCTGCCGCACGGGTGACGTCACACCATACGTTAAACCCCACGCCACGCAGTTGCGCGCAAACCGCTTAACTTAATACTAAAAACTTATTGTATAGTAACATACATCTACACCTAAATACTGGTTTTATTATTTCTCACATCCTTTTTCGACGAATATTCGGCTCAAAGTGAGACTGACATCCTTACACTTATTTTAAAAAATAACAGAAGAAAACATCATCCGCCTTATACGAAACGAAGTAGGCTTTAGTTCCAGACTTCACCTGAGTCAATACATCTCCATATTTCAAACTTTATTGAAGTTAAGTCTGTACCCTTCCATACAGGCATTATTTGCTCATGTCGCGACTTACTTTGCGATTCGTATTACTTACCAGACATCAAAGTCAGATCATTTAACAGACTCATCTAAATGAGCATTTTCAATGCATCCACTGACACGGAGAATCCCGCCATCGACAATGACTGGACAGAGACCTTTTGGCTTGCTTCTTGCTTTCACACTTCCTGTTTTTCGAATGTCTTCTATTACTTCAGAAAACTCGTCTCTGAACTAATCTTGTACACGTCTTCGTTGCTTCTTCTATTTCTTCTTTAGTAAGATACCTTTCATATCTCTTCTCACCGTGTGCTTGTTTCTTCCAACTCAAAACTCTTCTGCAGTACGCTATAACCCGAACCAGCCTTTTTATTGACGAATACTATGTCCAGAAAAGATCTTCTTGATGAGGTTCAGTTACGACATGAACTTTGACTGATCTCTGCTCCGTGTTGGTCGTAATTGACTTTGGCCTCGTATATTCTATTGTGTCATCATGAAGCCATGAGGGTCCTTGACTCCACAGTGAGCTGCTTACTAGTTCTTGTGGTGTTACACCTCTGGATACTAAATCGGCGGGGTTATGCGCGGATTGGACATGAACCCAATGTGAGTTGTCAATGAGAGAGAGAATTGTGGACATTCTATTTCCAACAAAAGTTGTCCAGTGACTAGGGTGTTTACTGAGCCATGCCAAGACTACGACGAGCCAGTCCAGGCATGTATTTGAGAGGGTGTTATCCTCATTACTTCAGCGACTTCAGAAATGAGTTCAGAGAGCAACACTGCTCCCATCAGCTCTAAACGCGGAACTGACTGCTGTTTGATTGGTGCAACTCGAGTACGAGAAGTGATTACACTAACATGAATGGAATTGTTGGCATCGATGACTCTAATATATACTACAGCGGCATAAGCCGTAATCGAAGCGTCGCAAAATCCATGCAACTCAATTAATCGATCGTCGGATTTCGTCTTAATCCACCTGGGGATGCTGAATTTCTTTATCTCTACAAGGCTTAAACTGTAAATTTCCCATTCTGAAAGAAGTTCTTGGGTCAACTCTTCATCCCATTCCAGGCCAGCAAGCCAAAGCTTTTGAATGAATATTTTTGAAGTAACTATGCAAGGTGCCACCCAGCCAAGCGGATCGAACAGGCGTGTGATGTCGGATATTACCTTTCTCTTAGTGATTGGAGTCTGCTGTGGCTCAAGTTGCACTGAATATTTAAACTCATCACTTTCTCGATCCCACGAAATTCCTAATATTTTTATGAGTCTAACTTAATGTTCTGTTCCTTTTCCTGTCCTAATTTTGTTCGTGTGTTTTCATGAAATTTCTCATTTAATTAATTGCAGCTGCTGACCCATTTCTATAGTTGGAATTGACCTTTGGTAAGTACATTACATCTGTTAGTTTTCTATGTATGTATATGTATAACTTTCTTCAACTGTCTGACATCTTGACATCAAATCATACTTAGACATAAAACTCATTTTTTATTATGTTAGCTAATTCAGGATGACCTTCGCACGAATCAACTGCCACTTGCTGCAAGGATTTTACCGCAAGGTACGGAGCTGCTGCTGTACCAAAGGTAACTCTTACTAATTTGTATTCTTTTATTTCAGATTCCGGATCATCGCGCCACACTACTCGCTGTAACTGTATCTTCAGGAGAAACCTTCACCTATCTGTACATTTTATTAATGTCAGCACAGAGACTTAGGGGATGCGTTCGCCATCTCATAATGATATGACGTAAAGGGGGTTGCAACATGGGACCAACCATAAGATCGTTGTTCAGAGACACTCCATTTGACCCTTTCACTGAAGCGTCGAATACTATTCGAACCTTACTGGTGAGCTTGTCCTCACGGACTACGGCGTACAGTGGGCCCATATTGAAAAATAGTGGACACAGGCAACAAAGTTCTAATATCGATGCGATTTTATTTTATATGACGCGTTATATATATAAGTCAGCCAAGTGTTTGGCTAACTATACTGCTTCTATTGAGCAGTTAAGTAATACACTTAGTGGTAATGAGCAGAGCTTGGAATATGTTCCAAGCTATTTAAATTACAACTTGAGACAATAGAGTCAACCTCTAGCACTATTTTAAATACCAAGTTAGACTTGTACCCATTATCAAGGGACATTGAGACAACAGAGTTAAACTCTAGCATAACCGTAAACCAAGATATAATAATATCACACCCATCAAATAATTTTCAAAATAAAATGAATAATAATAACCTTAAAATTGTTCATCAAAATATACAGGGTGTGATAAATAAACAATTAGAATTGGAGTTGTTCATGAACTGTAATTACATTGATATTGTTTGTCTTACTGAACATTGGTTAAAAGCCCATCAGTTCATGTTCAGCTTTAATAACCATCAGATTGCTAGCTCGTTCAGCAGAGTGAATATGATAAGGGGTGGCTCCCTAATAATTGTTCGTAACAATTTCAAATTTAAAGAAAGGACTGATATTGTAAGCCTCTCTGTTGAGCGGGTTATTGAAATTGCTTGCATCGAGCTTGAGCGGTTCATTGTAATAAGTGTCTACAGGCCCCCATGTGCTTCCTATGATATTTTTGAGAAATATATGGAGGAAGTTTTATTAAAGACTTGTCGCAGTAACAAAACAGTTGTTGTTTGTGGAGACTTCAACATTAATGTTCTAGAGAAATCAGCTACAGTTAATAAATTTATGTCATTATTTAAGTCTTATAACTTGTACGCAAGATTCTTTGAGCCGACTAGAATAACTGCCACGAGTGCCACCTGTTTAGACAACATCTTTACTAACTCAAGACCTTCTGATCATTTAATTATAAACGAGTTAGACTCTGATCACTGTGGCCAGTTAGTTACTTTTACTCAGAAAAGTGAAGTCAGAGCTCAAAGAAAACTTGTGAGTTTTGTTCCTATAAATGAAAATCGTTTAGGACAATTTAAAAATAATTTAATTGAAAAGCTACCGGACTTGCCTTATCACGCCAATCCGGATCATGCGTATAGTGTACTATTTAACCTCATTAATTGTGAATTTATGAAAGTTTTCACAAAAAAAACATTGCCTGTTAGCGACCGTATTATATTTAGTGACTGGGCAACCCCAGGTATTTATAAAAGCAGGGAAAAAATGTATGAATTATATCAGGAAAAAACATTTAACCATGATGAAGCTTTTCAAGATTTTGTTAAAAATTATTCAAAAACTTTTAAAAGAGCCTGTTCCTCAGCAAAAGCCATACACATTAAAAATAAAATAAAATCTTCTGGCAATAAAATCAAAACAACTTGGGGAATTATAAATTCTGAAACTGGAAGAACCAAAGTACAGAACCGCGATTTCCATCTTAAAATTAACGATGAAGATATAAAGGCGGACTTGGAGGTAGCAACTGAGTTTGAGAATTTTTTTACTAATATTCCAATAATGACAACAAAAACTTTGTCTTCTTCCTCCACTTCTGCATATGCCATACTAAAAGAATGTGTTCCAGAATGTGACAATCACTTTGAATTTACATTTGTGACTGCTAAAGACATTATAGAATCTTTTAAGGATCTTGATGTAAAAAAAACTGCCGATCATTGGGGTTTGTCAGTATACACTGTAGCTTCAATAATAGATGTTATCGCACCTTTCTTAGCAATTGTTTTTAATTCTTGTGTCACATCTGGTGTATTTCCTGATTTGATGAAACTAAGCAAAGTAATTCCACTGTTCAAATCTGGTAGTACAACTGATCCCACGAATTTTCGGCCAATATCGATATTACCAACTTTGAGCAAAATTTTTGAAAAATTAATTTTGAAACAGTTGTTGAGGCACTTTAACCTCCACAATTTATTGCACGTGAAACAATTTGGTTTTACAAAGGGTCGTTCAACTACGGATGCGGGCGTGGCGTTGCTAAAGAACATATTTGGGGCCTGGGAGGAATCGCAAGATGCTCTTGGTATTTTTTGTGATTTGTCCAAGGCCTTTGATTGCGTACATCATGATACTCTTATCAGGAAATTGTACCATTATGGTTTGAGGGACAGAGCTCTCGACCTTCTGACTTCTTATCTGAATAATCGAATTCAGAGGGTTGATGTTAATGGCAAGAGATCTGCAGGATCTGTGGTCACCATGGGCGTTCCGCAGGGCTCAATTCTAGGTCCATTCTTGTTTTTAATTTATATTAATGACTTACCTCATCACGTGAGGGATAATCACAACATAGTATTGTTCGCGGATGACACTTCTCTTATTTTTAAAGTCAAGCGTCAGCTAACAAACTTTGACGAAGTTAACAATGCACTCTCTAAAGTTGTCCATTGGTTTAATGTAAATAACCTCCTTTTAAATGAAAAAAAAACTAAAGTCATTAAATTTTCTACGCCAAATGTCAGGCAGCTAAGTACCAATGTTCAACTGAATGGAGTAGAGTTGATCCCTGTCGAGTCGACAGTTTTTCTTGGATTAACTATTGACGCCAAGTTACAATGGGGTCCTCACATTGAGAAGCTGTCGGGTAGACTCAGTTCTGCCGCCTTTGCTGTTAAGAAAATTAGACAGATAACTGATGTGGATACAGCCAGAATTGTTTATTTTAGTTATTTTCATAGTCTTATGACTTATGGGATTCTTCTCTGGGGAACTTGTGCGGACATCAATACCATCTTTGTTTTACAGAAGAGGGCTGTTCGAGCCATTTATAACCTTGGTCCTAGAGAATCTCTTAGAGAAAAGTTCAAAGAGGTGAACATTCTGACTGTAGCTTCACAATATATATTTGAAAATCTTATGTATGTTCATAAAAATATCTCGAATTTTAAGAAGATAAGCGATATTCATAATGTAAATACCAGGAACAAACACAATCTTGCTTTACATCACACTCGTCTCCACAGAGTAGGCAACTCGTTCATGGGTCAATGTATACACTTTTACAACAAGCTTCCCATGGACGTTCGAAACTTACCCATTAAACGATTTAAGAACCATATAAAGGCCAAACTTTGCAAAAAGGGGTATTATAAAATCACAGATTATTTAGAAGACAAAAAAGCTTGGGATTGAGCTGCTCGCTCTGTTAAGCATTGTTAATTTTTATTAAGCAATATGCGTAATTATAAGGTAAATTATTGTAAACATTTTCATTTTTAATGTCTGGACTTGAAAAAAGACGATGATCCCTGAGTTTGTTTCGGCCATTTCTTCTCAGAGGTAGTCAGTTAGGAAATGCCGGCTTCATCTAGTTAAAAAAATAAAATAAAAAATAAACATGACGTGTAAAAGTGATCAGTGATCCTACTTGCTTAATAAACGATTTCATTTCATTTCATTTCATTTCATTTCATTTCATTATGATATTCCTGACAACTTTTACTGTTGTGAAATTTCTTCTAAAGTTGATAGTTTGTCTGAAAAAAAAAATTAGATTTTTTGTATGGAGTTTTTTTTTTTATTATTATTTATAAACCAGCGCTTGACCGCAATCCCGCCTGATGGTAAGCAGCGATGAGATCATTGATGGTAAAGCGTGCTAGTTTATTAAGAGCCTATTCACTCTAGCCTTGAAGACACTCAAATTATAGTCCGACGGAAACACCGCCGCCGGCAAGTTGTTCCAGTCCCTTGATGTACGCGGTATAAAGGAGGAGGCGAAACGCTTCGTCCGGATCCTAGTAGTGTTAACAACGTAAGGGTGGAAACTCGCCGTACGACGGGTCGTCCGATGGTGGAACGGAGATGGGGGAATGAAATCATGCAATTCCCTCGCACACTCCCCAAAATGCATCCTATAGAACACCGAAAGGCTGGCTACTCTACGCTTGTGCTCTAGGCTTTGGAGACCGTCTCGAGTTAAATCAGGGTCACCAATTAGCCTCTTCGCACGCCTCTCCACTGAATCCAAAGTAGCCAGGTGACATTTCGCAGCACCAGCCCAAATGTGGCTGCAGTACTCCACACACGAACGGACCTGTGCTTTGTACAACATTAGAAGCTGCCCCGGTGTGAAGTACCGCCGGACCTTCGCTATGACGCCAAGTTTTCTGGCAGCCACTTTGGCCTTGGACTCAATGAACCGCCCAAAGTTTAGGTTCGAGGAAATCTCAACTCCCAAAAGCTGTGTGTGAATCACGTTTTTTTTTTTCGTCAATTTTACTAATATGTTGGGTCTATGGCGCGAGTATATGATAGCTAGGACCAATCTTTATCTACGAAAAAATAATCAGCGCCGGACACTTGCGGCCGCGCGAGTAATCGATTGGTAAAAAAAAAATATTTTCTATGAAATTTATTGCCATTTAAGATACATTCAAAGTATATTTTTTGTCTCATTTGGCTGTTTTGACCTTTCTTTTTAGTTAAATATATAGTTTTAATAGCACATAGGTACTTACAACTAATAATTCTGGTAGATATTAAGTTATTGCATGTTATCGGTAACATTCCATGGAGTTTCTTGCCAGTTCTTCTACATGAGACCAACTCTTTAAAACCGTGCAACTATAAGAGCCTGCAAAGTACTATTTGAAAAAAAAAAAACAACATTTGATTATGAACACCTGCATTGTGATTGACGACTTGTTTGTGCGCTTGGCTAAGCGCGTAACAAACGAGTCACCTAAAATTCTTGTCTCTGATTAGCTGTTATTTTTTAACTATCTGCGCGTTATGTATTGTTTGTTATGTCCACTACCTACTTGTGTAATTAACACTGACTGTAAATACAAAGACATTCATTAAATCCATCTAGTAATCAGTAGCGGCGTAAAGGGGGGGCGGTGGGGGCGGTCCGCCCCGGGTGCCAAGCATCAAGGGGTGACAAAATCTTACTCAAGATCTACAATGAGCCAAACACGACTTTCCAGTCTATCCATATTGTCCATTGAAAAGGAGACGAAAGTAAATTTTGATAATGTCATTGAGTCAGCGTATAATCCCGGTTGCATCCGCGGCTTTCGCGTTGGAGCCCAGGATCCGCTTTCCTACACTTACTCCTCCATTTCGCACGATCTCTGGCATCCCGTGGGGTGAGATTGTTGACACGCATGTCATCTCTAACAACGTCAAGCCAACACTTCTTTGATGTACCTCGCTTGTTCCGGCCCATGTCAAGACATTTGTTACCCACGTAACATTCGGTTTTCGTAATACGTGACCGTACCAGCATAGGCGACCCTCTTGCAGTTTGTCTGCTATGTCACGGACACGAAGAATGCGACGGATGCGTGAGTTCCTGATGCGGATTTTCCGCATAACTCCACAAATCGACCGCAGGTTATTCATTTCCGTGACACGCAGCTCCTGCTTGTTTCGCTCAAGCACAGGTCACGCCTCACTGCCATACAAAAGAACAGGTCTAATGATGGTTTTATAGACCTGTCCCTTAAGCTTTACCGGCATTTTGGAGTCACAAATGACACCTGTCACCTCAATTTTGCGAAGCTGCGAAATTACGTGCCTTAACGTCGCAATCAATGTCACCGGATGCGTGGAGCACAGACCCCAAGTATTTAAACTGGTCTGTACACTCAACCATGTCTCCGCATATGCACAAAGACATAGGGTCTGTCGTGTTGCTGACCATGTACACCGTCTTCGCCACATTGAGTTTAAGACCTCTGTTCTCAAGCGAATGCTTCCACACATACACCCGCCGCACCAACCTTTCCCTGACCGCGTCTGCCAGCGCGATATCATCAGCATACATGAGCAGCCAGGGAGGTTGCTCATGTGAATTCTTGATGCTGTCTGACAAGACGTCCAATATCACGCTGAATAGAAACGAACTAAGGACGGAGCCCTGGTGAACTCCGACGGTAATGGGGAAGGGTTTAGTGGCGGCAACAGCGGTCCTAACAACGGAATTGGTATTACCTCAATTCCGATTGTGTTGACATGTCTCGAATTATGTCAACATAGGCTTCTGGTACCACTTTGGACCTCAGTGCCCACCAGATCAGCATATGCAGAGGCGTGCTCTTCGATCTGTATCTCCCCATGGTGATCTTAAGGGAGAAGATAGGCTCCATGATTGCGTAACCTGGACGGAACCCATATTGACACGTCGAGACAGCACACTCCTGCCGGATCCGGGAGTCTAAAATCCTCTCAAAGATCTTCATGGTGTGGGACATGACCTTTACACCGCGGTAATTACCACACTCCTGTACCGAGCCCTTGCCTTTGAAGACTGCAGTGATAATACTTAGCCTCCATTGGTTCTGGATTTTGCCGTACAGGAGCACGCGGTTCAGGAAGTTCGTTAACATGCCCACACCGCGAGGACCCATCCCCTTTCAGGCCTCAATGGGGACTCCGTGAGCTCCGACAGCTTTCCGATTCGCCATGCGACGAAGAGCAGTTTGGATTTCCTCAGGTGTTATCGTGGGCATAAATCCAAGGTTCGGAGGGAGTTCCGATGATAATGTCATTGAGTGTTTTTGCAAAATAAAGTCACGTAAACACGTTTAATATTTGTCGTTTTATTTTGAGGGTGCTCGATAGTTGGGCACGCCACAATAGCGGCGATAAGTCCCCTCTTTGAGGAGTGGCTAGAGAGGCGCCACGGCGCCCTCACCTTCCGCCTGACGCAGGTCCTCACCGGACACGGTTGTTTCGGGAGGTTCCTGTTCTGTATAAGGCGGGAAGAAACGCCAGGGTGTCACCATTGTGTGGATCGCCCTGAGGACACGGTGGAGCATACGGTGGAGGTCTGCCCGGCTTGGGTAGAGCACCGCCGTGTCCTCGTAGCGGCGATCGGCGGCGATCTCTCGCGTCTGACCCTGGTCCAGGCCATGGTCCGGAGCGAGAGTGCATGGCAGGCCGTCACCTCCTGCGAAGCAGTAATGCTGGCAAAGGAGGAGGCAGTGAGGCAACGGGAATCCTAGCGCCCTCACGCCACTAGCCGCCGCAACGGAAGACAACATCGAGCTCCCGGCCACCGTAGGCGCGGGCCTGCGGGCGGTGAGCAGTGGGCAGCTCGCCGCCCGGTAAGGACCAGGCCCGAGTCGACGGCGCGTCGTGTTTCACGCGCGCCTCAAAGAGATGTCAGCACATCGTGACGGGGTCCACGAAGACCGATGCCTCCTGGGTCAGGGTTTCGGGTTGGTTAAACAAGAAACCGTGGCCTTGGCCATCCCACAGGCAAGTGAAGAAACACGGGTGGGTTTTAGTCAGTAAAAGTCTGACACGCCCTTCGACTCCGCCCAGAGCGGGAGAAGTAATTTGATGACTTCCCATCCCAACAAAAAAAAAAGGGTGCTCGAATAGAAAGTCGCCCCGGGTGCCAACCTATGCTACGCCGCCACTGTGAGCATAGCATGGAATAAACATCGCCATGGGACAGATTTCACGAACTTTAGTTTGTACACCACCGTGCTCTCCAGACATAACTGCCGCACCACGTAAGACTGTCCAATTAATTTATCTTTACAACGAAAGTCATCGAGAATACCGAGTAACATGGTGGTCAAAATGTCGGCATTTCGACCACCACTTACGTCATAGAAGCCCAGAAAACGCTCTTCAATTCCACTGCTGGACAAGTACCGCAATATAACAGTCAACTGTTCCCTGTGAGTGACGTCCGGCGTTTCGTCGATCATAACCGATACAAATGAAGCTGAATTTATTTCCGACTTTATCTCGTCACGCATAGAAGACGCGATACAATGAATTAAGTCATTTTGGATGTCACTTGAAAGTCCTGAAAATACAGAATTTTGGGTCGAGGAACATTGCTCCAAATGAGAATCAAGGACTGTATCGTACTTGCACAAATAATTTAACGTTTCAATGTAATTTCCGCGATTGTCCGAATCTGCTCTTTCATTGTGACCGCGAAATGGTAATTCTTGCTTCCCCAAAAGAATGACCGTGTCAATAAAACGTTTCATTAACTCGCGATTACGGTCAACTTTTCTGTTATGTACATCAAAAGCGTTGGAAAAAAATGACTCGATTCTGCCAGTATTTCCAAATTCGTGAAGTAACAGGCAGCTGCGGATGTGTTTTTCAGTCTGAATGTGTTTTTTGGCTGAGTTAGACAAATTATTAATATCCGTAAAACCCGTACTGCTCCAAACAGATTTCGAATCAGAAAATAACAAACACGGATGACAGAACATTTTGTTCAGTTTGCAACTGCCTGTCATCCATGTATATTTATCATATAACGACGCGTGAAAATGTTTAAAAAATCCATCTCGCCTTTTGCAATCAATAATCATGTGTGGGAGTGCTCTACCTAACTGTATAACATGCTTCTTGTATGCATAACTTAGTTTTGAAAATGAAGTTTCTTTTGTAAGCAGGTAGTCTGTTGAGCAGCACTCTATATGAATTAAAGCCATAATAACAAACAAAATCCACAGTATTTAACCAAATCTGCGATTAAATTGCCTTACAGAATCAGTCACAGTTTAAATAACACAAATATTAAAATATAACAAACGAAATTATCACGCACCAGTGGTATAGCAACACATGTCACATACTAAAAATAATTTATTTTCAACCAAACGAAATGGAACACGAAAATATGCCAAAATAAAAAGAATATGACTTGCGAAGGATTTCATTATAACGCTAATTCTTTTTAATTTTGTCGTGTTTCCTTTCTCCCGTGCCGTGGTTTGAGTGGTTTCTTTGTCTCTTTCTAATAGAGGAGAGGAGAGAACTGCAAGCCGGTTGCCATTAGCCTATCTTTCCTTAAATTTTACGCACGGTTAGCGAGCATTAGAAAGAGATGGTCTGACACGCTCTGTCTCTTTTCGCCTCATAGTAAAACGTTGGCCGAGATAAGCTGTAATTCGTCGAGTTACCTTAAATGTAATTTAGGTACGAAAAATTGAAGCGCTGATTAATTTACGACTATAAAATGAAATGTGATACTTAGGGTATCGCTAAGAATTACTATTGCTATTGTAAATCGCGCAGGCATTTGATTAATAATACTTTGTTAATGAAATAGAATGTAAATACTTTTGTATGAATATGGAACTGATTTTTGAAAGGTAACCCGGTGGGAATCATAATATCTATTAGATATTGTGTATTATGAATTTGTAATTTTTTACAAATTAGCTACAGAAAAATACCTACTTTCTTCGGTTTCGACTATTACGAAACGCGTTGTTATTAAACTTTAATGTGTAATATGTCCGTATCCTTGTAAATAACTTTTAGAAATATAATTTGAAAAATATAAATCTTTTATTTGTTCATAAATAGACATACCAACTTTGCAGTTCTTGTGATCATTTTTAAATGCTTTTTGGAACATATTCTGCTCCATCCTCTTAATAATATATTCTACAAAGTCGTCAGGTGGAACCACTAATAAAATTTGGTTTCTAGAATAATTTTTGTAGTGAAGATACCTAGATTCTGCACTTAAATTGCAAACTTGCTGATTAGCATTTAAATACGATTCAAGTTGTTCGCAATCCTCGTGACGGCCCATGCATTTTTTTAACAAGAACACGTGACGCGCGAACCTCGTCCGGTGCTAGCCGCGACTAGCGCACTGATAGCACTCTAATATTGTGTTTAGGTGTGCGTGCGGCGACCCATAGATACTAAGGCGCACACAATATACAAGCCGCGCGCGGTCCGTTTGTATGAAGATAGCTTACTCTGTCCCTCTTTATACTATGATGAAGATGTTCAATAAATACAATGATCCTTTACTATCTACCTTAAATTAGGCGTGCAAAAATAGTATTAAGTAATAATTATAAAATAATACACAACACAATACACACAAAAACAAAAGTGCTGAGCTGTTCGGTTGTATTGCTCCGAACATATTCCCGAGCACAAAATGAAAAGAAAAATACTTAAATTAATCATCAAATCACCTTTGACAATAGGTGGTAAATAAATGTATAGAGAGTAGACATAATAATATTAAAAGTCATAAAAGTACATGGTTTGACATACAATAGGTAATAAAAATAATAAAGAAAATGTGTAAAATGGTATTATCCCTAAAAAACATTAATCTAAAGAGTCTTCTATTTTAGATGAACGTTCTTTTCGCACAACAGGCATGGTAGCTCTGTTCTTACTACGCAAAACACTAGGCCACCGTTTGGCTAAAGTCGAACTCAATTCTACATGGTCACTCTCGTTTTGCTGACGGTCATCAATAGTCACATTGGTCACATTTCGGGGTTGCACTTCACTGTACACTCTGTTAGTAGAGGTGGATGTGGACGCCGCAGACTCCTGTCTGTGGTGTGGCTCCGCAAGACTGGGCGCAGAACGCTGACATGATGATGTTCTCCATGGGTAGGATATTGTGTTCTGCTTCAACTATAGACGTCACGTTTATAAATAATTGACCTTGGTGATGTTGGTTACGATGAACAAGTTCAATGTCTTGCTTGTATTTTTCTGCGAAACTTTCGTCTGTAGCGCAGTCGCTACAATACAACAATAACACAAAGGATTGCCCAACTATTGACGTCCCAACGATTGACGACCTTCCGCGAAAGGGTGCATATAAATCATACCAGTGTCACACAAGGATCTTGGAAGACAAAGCGAGGGTGTCGATCTACAAACATGTAGCCACGTGTTTGTACGCGACGACACCGTCCGCAAACCTCTGCAGCATCCATACCAAGGTCCATACCAGATCATCGAACGCAAGGAAAAGTACTTCACAATACAACTACCCGGACGATCAAGCAACATATCGATCGATCGCCTCAAACCTGCGTACACTATCAACACGGAAGATGATCCCAAGCAAACAAACAGCGAGACCAGTCAAGCACCTGCAGTTACCACAGACGAGGAAGCCACAGCCAAGACTCCAGCACCTGCAGCGACCGCAGACGAGCAATCCAGCCTACTCCCAGCCCAGCATACGAGAGAACAACGTACTAGGTCAGGCAGGATTGTTAAGACGCCTGCACGCCACGTATGCTTCGCCGTGAGGGGGAGAGTACTGTAGCGCAGTCGCTACAATACAACAATAACACAAAGGATTGCCCAACTATTGACGTCCCAACGATTGACGACCTTCCGCGAAAGGGTGCATATAAATCATACCAGTGTCACACAAGGATCTTGGAAGACAAAGCGAGGGTGTCGCACATTGTCGCACATCTGTTAGTTAACCCATTGTTCGTTGGAGAAAACGCCACGGACAACGCGGTTCTGTTAACCCATTGTGCGCCGCCGGAGAAAGCGCGCGGACCATATCGAACCGCCTTGCACGTGGACCGAAGGCGCGGGCCCGGTCCACCGGCCAATCAGACGGCACGTTCTCCCATGATCAACAAATCAGCATCAAGAACGCCCGATCAGTCAGTCCCACTCCGGTTTAGAGATAGCTGTATTATTGTTTAGTATTTAAGCTTGTGCATAGCTCGTAAGACATCATATATATATTCATATATACACATTATTATCAGATATTATCAGACATTTTACATTGTAACATAGTCGCGTCTCTCCTCTTGTAATTAGGTAACTTATAGCATACATTGTACTCTAGACTTACGTGCAATATACAACGTTCAATCTATTCGCGTTTTAATTACACAACACGCCCTACGCGCTAAAGTGGTGACCCCGACGATTAAAACCGACGTGAGTCTAACCGTCGTAATACGAACCGATGCGATTACAAGACCGACGTGACTACAAGACCGACGTGACTTCAAGACCGACGTGACGATACTCGTGATTAGCACATTCTAGTGGCTTCCCACAAGCGGGTTTCCCCACTAGGATTTCAAGAGGCTATATTCGCGGTATTGTAGCGTTACAACAGCAGCGTTTCTTCAGGATGGCGACCAGCAACGCACCACAGGTAGAAGGGCGAGTCGACACGCTCACACTACAAGCACGGCTGTCTGACTTTTGGCCAGCGTATCCCAGGCTATGGTTCACGCACTTCGAAGCAGTAATGGCGCCACAGAAGTCAGGTGATGACGCGCGCTATCAAGCAGCTATCGCACGACTAGGACTGGACGCACTTCAACAAGTAAGTGATATTATCGCCAAACCGCCCACTGAAAACAAGTACGAAACTCTGAAGGCCAGACTCATCAGCGTCTACGAGGAGTCCGAGAGCCGGAAGCTGCAAAAGCTGATGGATGAGATGGAACTCGGAGATCAGAAACCCTCACAGCTGTTACGTAAAATGCGGGAACTAGCCGGACAGAAGATACCCGACAGCACACTGCGCATCATGTGGACCAAGTTACTTCCACCTTCCGTACGCGCTGTTCTCACCGTGAGCGACATAACTGACTTAGAAAAGTTGTCGCAAATGGCAGACACCGTCATGGACAGTATCGCACTACCTAACCAGGTCGCGCAGATTACACACACGAGCGGTATGACTGCCCTACACGAACAAATAAGGCTGTTATCTCTGGAGCTAGCTGAACTCAAGAACAGGCAGGAACACAGGCCAAGATCACACAGACCATATGACAGACGGCGTTCAAGATCGCGCTCAGCAAGCCGGGATAATAGTAATCGCAAGTATTCAGAACAATCACTTAATTGTTATTATCATCGCAAGTTCGGTAAAGAAGCGCGAAAGTGTACGCATCCGTGCAATTTCGACAGCAACAGTGCCCAGTCGGAAAACTAACGCCTGCGTCGGTTGAGGCGGCGACTGACGCGAACAACACTTCTCACCGCCTATTCATAACTGATAAGAATTCGCGTCTGTCATTTCTTATTGATACCGGCGCAAACGTTTCCGTGATACCGAGAACCAAAGGCGGGAAAGCAAAACAAACCGATTTCTGTTTGTACGCGGCAAACAACACGATTATCCCAACGTACGGAGAGAAAACCTTACAACTGGATCTCAACCTACGACGGCCGTACACCTGGAAATTCATCGTCGCTGCAGTCAGCAAACCAATCATCGGTGCAGACTTCCTGAAACGTCATCAACTTCTTGTCGACATTGCCGGCCGACGTCTCGTCGACAAAGTTACCAATATGACCGTCAGAGCATCTGTCATTCAGTCCGCCGAACCCACAGTTCGAAGTATCGACATGGAACAGCCGTATCACCAGCTCCTCAGTAAGTTTCCTGACATCCTGCGACCGTCATGCACGAAGGATACTCCCAAACACAGGGTAGAACACCACATCGAAACCACTGGTCCACCAGTGTACAGCAAGTGCAGACCGCTTCCTCCACATCGCTACCTGCCCGTGAAGAAAGAATTCGAGCTCATGATGCAGCAAGGAATTTGCCGACCAAGCAAAAGCCCTTGGGCCAGTCCACTACATGTCGTACCTAAGAAAAACGGCGACTTACGAATCTGCGGAGACTACAGGAGACTCAATGACGTCACTAAACCCGATCGCTACCCAGTCCCACGCCTCAAAGATTTTACATACCTGCTTCACGGCAAGAAAATCTTCTCCACTCTCGATTTAAACCGAGCCTATTCACAATTGCCGATCTTCGAACCCGATATCGAGAAGACAGCGATCACAACACCATTCGGTTTATTCGAATTTCCACGAATGTGCCCAGGTCTCAAGAATGCTGGACAGACATTCCAACGATTCATACACGAAGTACTGAACGGGATAGACTACGCGTTCCCATTCATCGACGATGTCATCGTTGCATCTGAAAGTGAAGCAAGCCATATCGCGGATCTGCAGGAAGTTTTACGCCGATTAGACACGTATGGTGTCATTATCAACCCATCTAAGTGTGTCTTCGGCGGCGAAACAGTCAAGTTCCTAGGTCACGAAGTATCAAGCGCGGGAATTAAGCCACTGCAGGACAAGGTCAACGCGATAATAGAATACCCCAAACCGAAAACCATTCAAGACTTACGAAGATTTATGGGGATGATAAATTTCTATAGAGACAGCGTTAGGAATGCGGCCGAGATACAAGCACCGTTACACGCCTTTCTTCATAACTCAAAAAAACGAGACAAAACGGAAGTAACGTGGGACGATCAGTCAACAAAAGCCTTCGAGTTGTGCAAACAGAGCATAATAGATGCTGCGTTATTGTCTTACCCATCTCGTTCGCCCGACGACAAGATCGCTTTGTTTTGCGATGCGTCGGGTACCTGCACCGGCGCGTCCCTCCAACAATTGCGTAACAATAAACAATGGGTGCCACTCGGATATTTTTCGAAAAAATTCTCCGACAGACAAAAGAGATATAGCACAAATGAAAGGGAACTACTTTCGATTTTCATGGCCGTAAAACACTTTCGCAAAATCTTTGAAGGCAGAGAGCTCATCATTTATACTGACCACAAACCGCTGATTTACGCAATTCGCAAGCCCCCGTCTGATAACGACACACCACGCCGAATCCGCCAATTGCTCTTCATTAGCGAGTTTACTACTGATATCCGACACGTGAGCGGGGCACAAAATATTGTCGCAGATGCACTATCGCGCGTCGAGACAATCGACACGCCATCACCTATCAACTACGACGAGTTATCTCAAGCTCAAGAAAACGACAGTTGTTTACCTGCATTATCTCAACAGACCAACATACAACTCAAGAAAATCATCTTAGCTGGTACCAACAAGCCAATATTCTGCGAAACATCAACGTCACATGTTTGTCCATATCTAACGGCTGACTTTCGTCGCACAGCTTTCAACGCCGTGCACAGTCCAAGTCATCCCGGAGTACGAGCTACACGGAAGCTGACGCAAGAACGATTCTTTTGGCCCTCAATGAACACCGACATCGGGGAGTGGACCAAAGCATGCAATTCGTGTCAGCTCTCCAAAATACAGCGACACAATCATAGCGACATCGCAACATTCCCACCGAGCGAACGATTTCAACACATTCACATCGATATCGTTGGTCCGCTACCTACATCAGCATGTGGACACAAATACTTACTCACAATGATCGACCGGTGCACTCGATGGCCTGAAGCTGTACCACTTCAAGAGACAACCGCTGAAACCGTCGCAAGAAAGCTATACGAAGTCTGGATATCCCGTTTCGGTTGTCCAATAAGAATCACAACTGATCAAGGACGACAGTTTGAAAGCCGACTATTCAAAGACCTAGCTCAACTACTCAGCGCAGACAGAACCCGCACTACTGCCTACCACCCGCAGAGTAATGGAATCGTCGAACGCTGGCACAGATCGTTGAAAGCCGCACTCATGGCTAGACTAGAAAACAGCAACAAATGGATCTACGAGTTGCCTACTGTTCTAATGGGTCTAAGAGCCGCTATCCGCTCCGACTCTGATACAAGCGCAGCGCAACTCACCTACGGTCAAGCTATACGCCTACCAGGTGACTTCTTATCACCAACTCCAGCCACACCGACGATGGATCACGACTATGTCAATCACCTGCACGACATAATCACGAAGCTCACACCCACATACAAATCGCATGCGAACAAGCGATGTATGTTCGTGCACAACGATCTACAAACATGTAGCCACGTGTTTGTACGCGACGACACCGTCCGCAAACCTCTGCAGCATCCATACCAAGGTCCATACCAGATCATCGAACGCAAGGAAAAGTACTTCACAATACAACTACCCGGACGATCAAGCAACATATCGATCGATCGCCTCAAACCTGCGTACACTATCAACACGGAAGATGATCCCAAGCAAACAAACAGCGAGACCAGTCAAGCACCTGCAGTTACCACAGACGAGGAAGCCACAGCCAAGACTCCAGCACCTGCAGCGACCGCAGACGAGCAATCCAGCCTACTCCCAGCCCAGCATACGAGAGAACAACGTACTAGGTCAGGCAGGATTGTTAAGACGCCTGCACGCCACGTATGCTTCGCCGTGAGGGGGAGAGTACTGTAGCGCAGTCGCTACAATACAACAATAACACAAAGGATTGCCCAACTATTGACGTCCCAACGATTGACGACCTTCCGCGAAAGGGTGCATATAAATCATACCAGTGTCACACAAGGATCTTGGAAGACAAAGCGAGGGTGTCGCACATTGTCGCACATCTGTTAGTTAACCCATTGTTCGTTGGAGAAAACGCCACGGACAACGCGGTTCTGTTAACCCATTGTGCGCCGCCGGAGAAAGCGCGCGGACCATATCGAACCGCCTTGCACGTGGACCGAAGGCGCGGGCCCGGTCCACCGGCCAATCAGACGGCACGTTCTCCCATGATCAACAAATCAGCATCAAGAACGCCCGATCAGTCAGCCCCACTCCGGTTTAGAGATAGCTGTATTATTGTTTAGTATTTAAGCTTGTGCATAGCTCGTAAGACATCATATATCATATTCATCATATATTAACACACATTATTATCAGATATTATCCGACATTTTACATTGTAACATAGTCGCGTCTCTCCTCTTGTAATTAGGTAACTTATAGCATACATTGTACTCTAGACTTACGTGCAATATACAACGTTCAATCTATTCGCGTTTTAATTACACAACACGCCCTACGCGCTAAACGTCCAATACACCGAATAGTGAGTTTGCAATTGACCCGACCGCGTTTATAAGGCAGCGTCGGGTTCGCAAGCGTGCGCCATAATGCTGGCTAAGCAAGAGCTGGTTGTAATCGTGACGTATTTGTAGCAGTATCATCTTACAATGACTCGTCTCTGCGACTGATTGGCAACTATTTTCTAGATAATTTGTGAAATCGCTAATTGCCTTGTCCCCTTGCCAATATGGTGCCATGTTGTAGTAGGTAACAAATTTCCAATTATCTCGGATTAATCGCACCTTTCCTATTGTGTCAAAGTATAACGTTTTATTGGTGTCGAACTGTGTAATGTTGAATGAAGCCGTGGTAGGTAATAAGATGCTCAAGAATAATATTAATGATAGTGCGATGTTCGCTAGCTTGGGGTAGTTCTGGTTCTAAATTGCTGATGGTTGTTAAATTCTTTTCTGACTGGTATGGTTTCCGAACGTTTTATTGGTTCGTCCTTTTGCGTGCCTGGGTTGTCTGGTTGTTCTATAGGTAGAACGGATAGTTTTACTATAGGACGCTTTATGTAGCCATTTTTGATTTTTAGAGTCACTACTCTGACTAGTTCATCTTTTCCAGGATGAACTTCTATTACTCGACCCATTGGCCACTTTCCTGCTGTAGATTCTCATCATGTATGGTTACTAAATTACCTACGCTGATATTCGGCTGGTTTCTCATCCACTTTCCTCCGGTTGATAACTGTGTCAAGTAGGTACTCCGTTTTCCATCTCTTCCATAAATCGTCGAATAATTTTAACACTAAATGCCACCTGGTTATTATATTGTAGTACTGGTATAACCCGCCACACTGTTCCCAACCCACTGCAACTCCTGAAAGCCAGAATCAACAGTGGAGACCGCCAGAAAAACGCCGAGCAATGAAGCTCGACGAGTCCCGGAGAAATGTTTCAACTGTCTTGGGTCCCGCAACGAAATTAATCAGAAAAGAATAGCGGAGGAGTAAGAAAAAAGATATTTTTTCCACTTCCCTCCATAATAAGCAGTAATAAGCAGGAGACAGAATAGAACTAGGCCAATCGGCACAAAGGGACATTATTGCAACTGGGAGAAGCCCAGATTGCCAAGCACCACGGAATAACATTTGATCAAGTTAATGGGTCCTAAGTAGGTATTTGCTGTTACAATTGATTCCAATAATAGGTATGGCAAAAGCGCCTGAACGCACGGAAATTAGTTCTAGTTTCAACAAGGTCCGTATAATAAACAACTCCGGATGTAACTTGTACACTATCCAACATAATATTGCGTTCATTCTGCCAAAGAATACACTCCCACAAGATGTGATGTGCGGACTGTTCAAATTCACAGTTCGATGTAGAACATTGACACAAAGGCGAAGGAACAAGTTTAAAAGAATACAGTTTACTTTTAAAGTTGCCATGACCTGTGAGAAATTGGGCAACGCAGTGGTCAACCTCCAGCCATGTCTTAGCCAGCCGATCGCCAACGGATGGAAAGAACAGATGGAGGTGCCGGCCCTTGATGGAATTATCCCACCTACTTTGCCATTCGGATAAGAGGTCCTCCCAGACGTCAGTCTGAGGTTTAAATAATCTAGAAATTCTATTGAGGTCGCGTTGTGTAACAAAGTTAGTGTCCATGGCCTCCCCCTCGCGGAGTAGTACATTGAAGCACGTCGCTGTACTTCAAGATCGACTGGAAGTACACCTGCCAGAACGGTAAGGCTTCAGTACTGACTGTTCTATACGCCTTGCATAAAAATATCAATGCCAAACGTTGGCTTTGAAGCAGTTTACGTCGCGCCGCCCCTATGCTGGCCCTATCGGCCCAAACAGGTGCACCGTAGCACATACATCCTAAGTAGGTAGCTCCATATATAGTTTTAAAGTTAGGAATGATAGACCCCAAGTTGCTTTGGATATTCTAGTTAGGGCATAAAAGTTCCTTTTAGCTTTTTCGCCAACTATTTTTATATGTTCGATAAATGAAAAATTCCTTTCTAAGACCATACCAAGGTAGCATACGGATTGCTGTTTTTTAACGGGAACGTTATTAAATTTAATAGTAGGCAATGATTTAAGATTACCTTTTAGTAGAAGTTGATAGGTTTTATGCGGCGCAAACGCTAGGCGGTTACGATCACCCCACTGAGATATTAGATTTAGGCAAGTATGGGCCAAGTTCTCAAGTCCGGCTCGGGTACTTGATTGAATGAGCAGTAGGCCATCGTCCGCGTAACCAGTAAGTGAACAGCCGCAAGGAAGCGGGATCGCGAGAAAATCATCAAAACCCAAATTCCATAAATAAGGACCGACAACTGAACCCTGAGGACATCCCATGGTTAGTGCTTTAGTACTAGAAAAATGACCGAGCTTAAGTACCGCGGAACCGTTTATAAAGTACGAGTAAACGAGATTATATATGTTTCTATAGCAACCGCGGTTTTTTAATTTTAACAACAGCATAGGCCACCAAGCGTTATCAAAAGCCCCAGAAATATCCAAAAAGATACCAATCACGTACTTGTGTTCCGACTGGTTAACGGTTCTTCTGACAGAAAGCGCCGCGTCGACTGTTGATTTACCGATGGTGAAGCCATATTGATTACTATGAAATTTTGGACCGTTCGGTAGTAAACGTGGAACGATGAGGCGCTCAAGAAGTTTCCCCAAAGATGGTAGAAGCGTGATAGGCCGATATGACTTCGGATCATCCGATGGTTTATCACCACACTTTGGTATTATTCGTATGAAACCGCGTCGCCATTTACGAGGAAAAACGCCTTCAGCAATGCATCGGTTATATACAGTTAAGATGGCATCACCCGCTGATTTACACGCTTCTTTAATCATCCTATTAGATATTTTATCTTCCCCTGATGATTTGTTGACCGGTAGTTTTCTAACAATATTTATAAATTCGTCATTAGATGGTACGTCTGACATTGGTGATTCAGGTGGCACAGGAGCCCACGCTCGAATCTGTTGGTGGTAGTCGCTATCGTTAGCCGGTGAATCATCAGGGATAAGTGTATTAATTAGTACTTTTGTTGTTTCCTCTATGCCCGTGGTATGCTTATCATTGACCTTAATGTTTTGAACGTATGCAAGGTCGACCGATCTGTTAGCTTTAAATTCGTGATATAAGGGAGACCACGGACCCTCCCTGTCAAGTTTGTCAACGATTTTTCGCAACAAGTTACCCTTAGATTTTTCCACCGATGCTTTGTAGCGTGACTTGGCAACTCTAAAAGCATTTAAAGCGGACGTAAGAAGATCTCCAGTAATCTTTCGGCTCTTGAGTTTATTTAACTGTCTACGCGCTCTGCGATATCTTTTGCGCTGTTCAACTAAATAATCACTCCACCAGTCACATCTACGAATATTGGTCATAGATCCACGACCAATGGCGATGTCAGCACAGTAGGTAAAGGTTTCTGACATAATGTCAGCACTTTCTTCGGCTGACAGCCCGTCCCGAGTGAACTCCTTGGCGTGACACGCAAAAAGCGAGCCAAAAAATTCCCAGTTCGCACCTTTACATCTATATCTGAAATTACCAGGAATATGAGACGGACCCTGAATATAACCAGGAACAAATTCGTACACGATCAGGCGATGATCACTACAAGACGCGTCCGGTAGGACACGCCACCTATCCAAACGTACGTCGGCACTAGAAAGTGTGACGTCAATAGAAGATTCGCCTATTTGGCTGCAAAAAGTAGGTGGTGCATCGGGGGTATTATGAATCGATAGGTTCATCTCAGCAATGAAATCCTCAACAGCGCAGCGTCGTTCGGTATCGGTTGCCCGAACCTTGCCATACCACAGAGACGATGACGCGTTGACATCCGCGCCAACGATCACTTTGCAGCCCGCGAGTGACCGCAAGACATGACGGAGATTATGTATATGAGGAGTAACAGGATCTGAATATTGAAAGTAACAGCTTACAACGAATACTTTAAAAGAAGCTGATGAGACTTCAGCAACCGCACAGTGTGGCGTCATGAGGTCACGTATAGACGTTACCGTAAAGTTAGAAGACCGCGCAACATAAATTCCGGCTCGCGCCCTACAATCCAGCTGCACTACCCTGTGACGTAAACTTGAGTTTTGATATTGTTCTTGAATGAGTACAAGGTCTAAGTTGTAGTCAATAATTAATTTATCTAACTCTGATGTCGCCACCTTATCGTTGTGAAGGTTTAATTGCCCTATGCTTAGACTATCCATCTTAATTAGTAATTAGTATGTAGGATAAGTTGTTCGAGTTTTAATTTATAGGTACCGCACTGTTCAGACCCGCAGCGATGGTCAAAAGGTTTTTTAAAACGTTTACACGCCGCGCAAACCGGGGTAAAATTTAAATCGTCCTTATGCGGACAAACATTGGTTTCGTGGGCCTCAGAACATATAGCGCAGGTTGGTGATTTATTAGCGCAATGCTTTTTCACGTGACCGAATTGCTGACAATACGCGCAACGAACTACCTCGATATCATCAACAAAACGGCACGTGGCCCAGTCAATAAATAACTTATCTTTGGTAGACACAAGATGTTTCCGTACCTCAGGTTCAATCTCTATTCCTAACCATTTACGACCGTTATTGGTAGAACGCCTACGGACTATTTTCGTGGATTTAATGAAGTCGTCTTCTTTTATTGGCAACTCGTTTTTAATATTTTGGCGGTATATGGCTTGCAAAAATTGTTGTCTTCCATAGAGGCGGGAATGTCCTTGACTAATAGACGGGGTCGGCGACCTTTTGGTTTTTCTAAACGAAGACCCGCAGACTTTATAGCGTCTACCGATTCTAGTCTTTTCAATTGGTTTTCATTTGCAACGCGCAGTACAACGCCTGATTTGGCGGTTTTTTAATACCGACTATTTGAAAACCATCGTCACTCGGTCTAATCGCCTTCATAAGAGCTTGTTTAGTGGCGGAAGATGACGCATAGTCAGCGGATCGCTCCTGGGTCGGATAGGCGACGAGACAAGGAAGAGGTACTCTAGATTCAATAGCCGGGGTAACTTTAGGCAACCGCAGTTTCAAAGAATCCGCGTACGACATGTCTTTGTCCTCATTAACGGTTTTAGCGTAGGATTTTAATTTAATTATTTCCAATTCCCGCTCGGTGTTAGCAAGCTTTGTCTCGTTACTCGCAGATTTTAAAGCTAACAAAGACACGATACTTGTAACTCGTTGAGTCATATCCATAATTGCTGATTTGTTCGCGACATTTATACGAGAACCGTTATCATTAACCAGCTCGTTGATTTTGGCCAGGTACACAGACGCCTCGGTCATCAAATCGCAATAATTACTGTTCCCGTCGCTACGATTGGAAATATTTAATGTAGGCGACTTTTCGGGAGAATTGGGTGCAGTTTGTAAACGCTTCGACCTATCATCTATTAAATTGTCGGTCGGAGACATTTCACAAAACAAACGCTTAGCGGATGCTTGCGGCGGCGACCTAAACGTCTTGTTATCTCTGCGGAAAATGTCCCCCCCACGATCAGGGGGGTCATTGGAAGTTGACATAGCTAATTAATTAACAAGAAAAACAAATCTAAGTTAACGAAAAGAAAAAAACAAAACCGTCGCGCGGAGAAAAGAAAAATAAATTACGTTACCCTCACAAGTAAGAAAATAAATGTACTCACCGAAATTATTTGATTTACAATAAATACCAAACAAACACTAAGAATAAACTTACTATACCAAGCCAGACACAATTTCACAGTCTAGAATGAAAACACGAGCCGGAAACTAACAATCGGAACGCGATATTCGTAAATATACCCGGAGCGTATTAATTTCAAACCACACGGCGCGGGCGCGCGGAGGGAAGTGGTAGTACTGGTATATTCTTCGAAAGTTAATTTTTGTTGTCCAATCACACGTTTGAGGTGATGCTTTAGACTGCGTACGGCTCTTTCCCAAAGTCCTCCCGCCTGAGGCCAAGAAGGTGCAATAAAATGCCATTCAATATTTAGTTCCGTTATTTCCGCAAAGAACTTCTCACTGAAGACGTTTTGCAGGTGGTGGTATTCTTCTTGTAATTTTCTGTTTGCTCCAACAAAATTGGTTCCATTATCACTGTATATGACGTGACGTAGGGCTCGGGCTCCGCGTCGTGCTGCCATCCTGTGTATAGCGGCTAAAAATGCTGAGGTGGTTAAATCAGATATGAGTTCTAAATGCACAGCTTTCGTCACCATACATAATTATGAAGAGGGCTATGTAACCCTTGGTAGTCTTTATGCCTCTTCCCTTGTTTGCCTTTACATCCACAAAGCCGGTGTAATCGACACCACAATAGTAGAAGGCACTTTCAGGGTTAAACTCAGAACTTTATATAGGTACCGTCGGTAAACTCGTGATCGACCTATAATTTTTGGGCTCCGCGGTGCTATCTGGTTTTAGTAGGTGGGTTATTCCTGTTGTTAGAAACTGGGGTAGCGAACCAGACTCTAAAGCAGTCTGGAATTGAGATGCCAAGAGAGCGTGCGACCTGGAAAACCATTTAATCCAAAAGTTGTTGTTTATTATTATTATAACCCCATTGACAAACACCTGCACCGACTTCAGCCGATCACCTTACCGATACCGTTTTGCGGCGGCGCCCTGTGACTCGTGCATTTCTTCCTTTTCCGTTCATGTTGATTTGGCGTGTTTGGCTATTACGAGTGAGTGCAATTGCCGTCTGACCAGTCAGCCCCGAAGGGAAAGCCGGCGTCAGCGCCCCGTTCGTGAGTCAGCAGGTGCACCGTCTGGCAGGTGGGGTTGACTTGGGTCCCAAAGATGGTGGTAGGACCCCAAAGCACCCCGACATTACTTTGTATGCCGAGTTATAAGGAGTCCCCAATATAGATAAACTGTCAAAAAAGTTTATCTCTGCATCATTAGCCATTAAGAAAATCGTGATTCTACCGATTTAGGGACAGCCCGTTTAATTTACTAAACTATAAATTGCAAAAAATGAAACTAAGGAATGGAAAGAAAAATATTTTATTTGTCACAGAAACACCTGCTTAAGTACAAAAAAGATAATTTAACTGAAATAAAAATTAAAAGGATCAAATTTCAATTTCGCGGCCTACCCTTCCGCCTAAAGGAAATACGAATGTTATTTTTTGGTAAATAAGTTCCTCATTGGACCTTATCTACACCAGATAGCTAGGCGCCGCGCCGACGACGGACTGCGATCATAGAATCGAGGCCTCCCGTCTGACAATGCACGTTCTACAGATACTTTACTGGTCCGGGACGTAACTCCCATCATTAAGAAGCCTCACACCCATTCTATCACAATCCGAATGATCATGAAGGCATTTTCTAATTGATCGTCTCCTTATTATTTTATGTTTGAAAAACCCATTTGCTCGACGACATAAATATTATTCAATTGTTAAATGAATGTCATTGCCGAGAATGTTACGTAAGGACGACACCAGGTCTAGCTACCCCAAACTGTCAAATATTGCCAATCAACCTTGAGCCTTCATACTTTATGGATAAAGTTGAAAATCTAATAAAGGAATGTGACAGATTGTGGTAGCTTGATGTGGTGTCGTCTGTAGGAAGTAGGCGGCGGCGGCGGCTCGTCGTGCACTGTGTTCGTTGCAATCGTTAGTTGCAAGCTCAACAGTATTAGCGCACATCAAACACTTGCGCGAAATTATTTATGAACTACTTATAATATAGTTAATTTTGATTGCATAGGTATGATATTTACATAAACAATGCAAATTTAAATAATGCACAATTTTAGTTTTCTGGAATAAAATTGCATCTTCTCTCATATTATATTAGCATTAGCACATTTTCAGTATGTTTAAACGCAGTAAAGTAAAACTCATTTAGATTTACATTATTGGCGTATTGACAGGGAGAAAACAAGATGGCCAGTGGTCCTTCTATTCTTGTAATGTATGTATATTAAAATTAATTCTTCAAATTAAAAAAAAAAGTAGGAACGTTAATCTTTTGTGGGTATTCTTAAAAAATGCTGTTTTATGAATTGAGTATTGTTCAGCCAAAATACAGATTTTGTTATGTTGTAGAAAAAGTAGTCTAGATAACGTTTCAGAAACAAACTTTATTGAGAAGTTCCAAAAGATACAACTTGTTCAAACAAACGGCGGCTATTGTTACATAAATACGTTCGTTTTCTGGTTATTTAGAAATTAATTTCTGTTTAAATCTGAACACGCAGTATTCTCACCCATGGCTCCCAGGCTACTAATAAATATAAAAATTGGAACAAATATGTAAAACACAACAATTAGTCACCAATCGATAGGTTAACGTTAACAATTAGTCACCAATCGATACGTTAACGTTAACCATTTAACAAATATTAACATCCAATAAACAATTCTAAGAAATAAAAACAAATCAGGTAACAATGATTTTGACTAAATCTAGTGATATTCTCCATCTTGGTGGCAAAGATATTATTCATTCTAATTTGAGTTGGCTTAGTCTGGTTCTCAGATGAAGCAAGCTGTTTTAAAAATCATTGATAATCATGCTTATTAAAGAATTTTCTCTTTTGACAATTTTGGATCTCTGAGCCCCTTTTTTCTCTCTGCTTACACAGTGAATATTACATGCGCAGTACTCGTCTCAGCGACTCATTTGATAATGTGACGAGTCGTCTTCTAGTCGACATCGGGCACACACACGACACAGATTACGCGTTGAGGTCCATGTCGGCGAACATGTCGCCGCGCGTCGCCACGCACAGCGCGTAGTGCGAGTTGAGCTGCAGCAGCAGCTCGCGCTCGTCCAACATCTCCAGCGCCTCGACCCTGGCGCGGTCCTCGTCGGGCAGGGCCCGCCACACGGCCTCCATGTCCCAGGCGCGGGCCCCGTCCCAGCCCAGGGCCCGCAGGCGCTCGGCCTGCGCCGCCGGCGAGCGCGACAGGCGCACCCCCTCCAGCACACAGCCGCGCGCGCTGAGGTTGCGCACCATGACGGAGCCGAACTTGTCGCCAAGGTTGCACTGCTCGTACACCAGCAGCGCGGCGCGCGGGAACCGCTCGGCCAGCTCGCGCAGCAGTCCCTCGGCGGCGTCGGGCCGCAGGTACACCAGCACGCACTCGGCCAGCAGCAGGGCCGGTGTGCTGGAGCTGGCTCCCGCCGCCTCCAGCTTGCGCCGCACCTCGGCCAGGCAGCGGAGGTCGCAGCCCAGCAGGTGGTACCCATCCGAGTGCAGGTCCCCCTGGCGGATCATCACCTCGCCGTCTGCAAGCGATCAAACTTTCATTGTTGCGAGAGCTCCAACGGATGGTACACTTACATTTCAACTGAATGCCTCACGCGTTCCTGTTCAAATGGTCCTGGCATGTTGTCCGGACCGACAATGAAGTAAGCCTTTGAGGGTTGTCGTATTTATCGAGTCGAACGTCTCAGCAGCTTATGACGCCTTTAACATTAAAAAATAACTAATTTCGGAAGTCGGTATTTTCGATTTTTGTATTACCGCTTACAGCCACAGATGGCAGTTTTTCGCAAAGAGAGTACCTATTTTTATTGTTTTTGAAAAAAGTTTTTGCAAAAATTAGTTTTTCACTTTTTCAACCAAAACGTTATCAAAGATCACAAAAAGTGAACATATGTAGGTATTGAAGACAAAAATGCACAAGTTACTAAAACGAACGTTACCTAAATTAAAGGCTGAAAAGCTAGATAATCTATTAGACCAGATGTCGACTCTGATGAACTTACAACAGGGTCATTCCATGTAACGGGTGTTACAAGTCGTACACTTTTACTTGACAATTAATTCATGATGCAATAAGAAAACAATTAAGTTTTATGAGCTTAACACCATCCATCTAGGACTATTTATTGGTATCTGTAATAAATTGGACAGTTACAAACAGCAGTAAAGAAATTAAAGGCAAGATATGTGTGTAACGGGTGTTACACGATTTTGTCTAAGCTTTCGGGCTTAACCGACATGAAAGCAAAACTCTGCGAATTTCTTTACTTTACGTTAGTCAGAAAATTGGAACTACGTAGCTAAATAAATTCTTAACTTCGTAGTCCACTTGTTTTAAAACAAAAATACAAACATAATTTTTTATCGAAGTTTAAAACTGTAACGGGTGTTACAGCTGAATGTAACGGGTGTTACGAGTACGAAATTAAAACAATATTTGTACCAATAAAGGTATTTTAATAACAATAGCAGTGAAATAATCATGTTTACTGCTAATTTGCATTAATATTTTTGGGAAAATAATAATATCTGCTCCTTCGCATGGACATATTGGCTTATCCCTGCACCACTGTATCCTTTTTTTTTGCTTGCTTTTGACTAAAAGATTACAATATTTTTAATAAAAATATTGTAATGTTTTAGTCGAAATACTCTCTACGCGATTTCTAGTTTTTTGTCTGGTTTTAAGCTTTTAAGTTTGGATCTTGTACAATTTTTTCTTTCTTTTTTTCTTCGTTTTCTGTCCCTCTCTCTTTCTTTTTGCACGGTGTTCTGCATGTTTTGCAGATTTTTTTTCAGGCTTTGTCTATATTTTTCTTCATTCTATTTTTCGCTGAAGACATCGTCAGTATAAAAGGAAAGCTAGCTCAACCTAAGCAAAGTACACCATACTGCATTCGGCATCAGGCATAATTATTATTTTGGAGCAAGCCAATAAATCACGCTACTAAGTTAAATTGTCGGCGTTTTTTGCTGAATTGCAACTTTTAGTGTCAGAGATCTGTCGAGTTGTCAAAGGCTGCTTGAAAACAGCTAACTATAATTTATCTAAGTGTCTTTTTCTTAATTAAGTAAAAAGAATAGCATGCAACTTAAATTTAGTCTAGTTTTTGAACAAGGGATTCGGGGCTAGTGAATGGGTCAAACAACTCAAGACATTAGAGGTTACCCATTTACCAACAAGATAAGAAGTAAGAATAAAATGCAAATATTTTATTCAACACAGCAAAATGAAAATGTTGTCAACTGTTGACGAAAACATTTTTTATTAACGAAAGACATAAAAAACGTGTCATTATAATATTTGGAGGACCCCTAAACGTAAAACCTTTACAAAATCACTAAACTAGCGCCATTACGTTTTTATTAGTTCTTATCAAGGCATGTCAAAATCGTTCGTAACCCGTTACGTAACGGGTGTTACACACTGTTACCCGCCAAAATTTCACAAACAAAAAGACCAATCTTCATATAAAATAACTAACTAAAAAATAACTTAATCGCCAAACAAACAAATGCACTTTTTTTGTAACGGGTGTTACAGATAGGAGGCATAATTTAAAAGTTAAATAAATGGAAAGAATAATAAAACTTACGAAATAATATTACACGCAACAACTGTTGAAAACATTTCTGTTCGAATGGCGGGAATCGTAATGCCAATTTAACAATAGTTTTCTTTTTTCAGTCACACGTTATGAAAGTGCTACGGTAGGTATATGTAACGTGTGAGTACGCCTTTCCAAACATGAAAATTTATCTCTAAATAGTGAATATTGCATACTTCAGAATAGTATCGTAAGACATTATTGTCAATTTACAACGAAGGCATCTTGGTAGAGTCTACTGTGTCCATTTACTTGCAACTATATTAGCAACTTTGTTCAGTTCAGTATTCTGAAAATCTTGTTTTATACTTTTTCAGCGTCGTTTTTTGTCGTAGTTGGGTTTTAGTTTTTTAACTTTTTATTATTTGTACTATTTTGGTGTTAAAGTGTATTTGTGGCGCATAATATTAATAAAAGTTAAATTGACGAACTAAAAACTAGGTAGTTAACATACGACATCTCTTTTGACTTATGTATCGGCGTATAGTAATATGTAGAGATGTCCTATTTTACTATTTCGTAGCGCTTGAAGCGTAGCGCGTATAGCAACGGTTTCACCGTATGAAGCTCCCGGTTTTTCGTAGTAGCGACGCACATTTGCGTCGATGGCACCGAATGGGTCATGAATTAGTGGATGAGGCCGTTAGTATAAATAGATTGGATGTTTTTCTAACGGTGGTAGGCCATAACATCGGCTGCCGGCAGAAGTTACCACCCACCAGACAAAGTCTTGCCGCCAAGCGATTCGTCGTGTTCCAGCATGATGTCTGGTGAAGCCGTACGGAGGACGCGTCTGAGCACTTTGTGTTACGTTGTGTGGCGAGTACGATGCGCCAAATGTTGTTGTGTCGGGAGTTTGGTCGTGGAGAGTCTCCAGATCAATCTCCCTCTGGCGCAGCATGGTTGGTCGTGTTGCTCTTGGATTTAACATTGCATCACCTGGCTCAACGGCCGTCATCCTTGCTATTCCTAAGTTTTTTAAGTGAATAGGCTTAATAAACTAGTGCGCAGGCATCAAGGATTGCGTCACTGCTTACCATCAGGCGGGATTGCAGTCAAGCGCTAGTTTATAATTATTTAAAAAAAAAAAACTTATATTAAGAGGACCTGGGAAGATTTCTTAATCTATCTAATTCTGCTAACGATCGACTGTCATGTGGATTTTTAAGTAATTTATTATGATCCAAGGCACTTATAAATAATCCCTCTATGGTTTTAACTCTACTGAGAGCGACATAGGCCTGTCCTTTAGCAAACAATGACTTTCCTAGATCTGTAACTTTTTTATCTAGAGTACAACCTTGTAATTTATGTACAGTACAACCCCAAGAAAGAATCAGCGGGAGCATTTTACGCTGAATTTGCCCAGAACCCCTCAAGCCGTCAAATTCAGTGAGGCAAGGCTCGATTTTGATAAGTCCGTTCAGACCGCCGCCAGCGCGCGCGGCGCCGGCCGCGGCCAGAGAGCCCCTCAGTTCGGCGTAGCTACGGTTTGGTATGGACGTGCGCATGCTCGCAACGCAACGCCCGCGACGCGAAGTCCGAAGTCTGCTCGTTACCGCGCATTTATCGTGCAAAGTGTGTCTTATGTGTGTAGTGTATATGTGTGTCGTGTATGTATGTGTGTTATGTAGTGACTACAGTGGCCCGAAATAGTTCGGCTTTACGCCGTGCCTGGCGATAACCTGAACGAGGCCCGAAGAATTTACGTATTTACCTAGGTACTATGTTCATAATGAACGTTACGGGAGCCAGGTAAATCACATACGGCACGAACATCGAATACGTAAAATTTCCACCATCGTTTTTCATGTTAATGTAAGTGTACATTATTCAATCGATGTTTTAACAAGTAATTTTTAATGAAACTGTAGATAATAATGTGATTAACTTTTAAATACCTAGGAAAAGTTTGAAGGAAAAGTTACATCACAGGTTTTGTGTATTGTGTTTTTGGAGTTTACTCCTTAAGAATCGATTTTCATATATAAGGCGACCGGTATGAGAAAAATCCGAGGGGTAAAACCTACTCACGAGTAACGAATTTTAAGCGTTACTATTTTATTGCGCAACTTTCTAATCTAAAGAAGTGGCATAATTATCTTTTTACAACTATATTTTGTTAGTTATTAAGATAATATTATATTAAAAAAAAAATGTTTATAAAAAAAAAAATATTATCAACTTTCTTAAAATTGGTTAAAATTTTCATAAATATGCATTTATAATTTTTTATGATTTATTTTATAAATAATTTTTAAAATAATAATAATTTTTTTTTTCTCGTACATAAGGAGTAAATTCCAGTCGTGCGTCGGAGCTGACACACACACTTTTTTTTATTGGAATTTAGTTAGTTAAAACTTACGTAGGCAGTTAAAACGAACTGCCCGTGCTAGAGGTCAGCGCCCTTTGCACTGATACGTACCACGGTCGCATTGTATATGGTTTACGGCCGGTCCCGGACAGGAACTTTTTAAAATTTTTGAAAGAATAAATCTTTTATTTATTTTTACCCGACTACGGCAAAGCAAAAGGAGGGTTATGATTTTGACAGGCTATGTATGTATGTTTGTATGTATGTATGTATGTATGTTCATCTGTTCCCTCGTAACTTCTAAACTACTTATTCGAATTCGATAAATGATATATCATTAGAAGCGTCTTAATTGTCTGCTGGTTATAGGCTATATGGAGTTTCACAAAATCTAACGTGGCGCCCTCTAGCGGACAAAATATACAGAGTAAAAAAATAAAGTTAAGATAAATATGCCGTGTTTGGTATCATTTGAAAGGGCTCAACTTGTACATTTTAAATATGTATATATTACTAGCATTTGCTTGTGACTTTACCTGTATTCATGGGCTGATTGCATATAATTCACATCTTTTCGTTCATAGATAGCTTCTTTACTACTTATCAGAATAAGACCACTGCAGAACCATTAGAAGGGCCTTGATATTCTGTTGGTTATGAGCTATAAAGGTTGTCACCAAATTTAGTATTACGCCCTCTAGCGGACAAAAAGTGCTATGTTAATACAAAATTAAAATAAATATACCGTATTTGGTATCATCTGAAAGAGCTTCACGAGTACTTTATGTTTGTACATAATCCCTAGTAATGCTTCGTAGAAATTTGAATGTAAACCAGGGTTTGGTAAACGGAGCGATGGGAGTGGTGAAGGCCTTCGAATGGCCTGCTCTTCGGCGCGATCAGTTGGAACAGGAGAACAGCCAAGCGCTGTTCTCATACAATTTGACGACGCATCCATAAAAGCAGATACTAACGGACTTATCAAAATCGAGCCTTGCCTCACTGAATTTGACGGCTTGAGGGGTTCTGGGCAAATTCAGCGTAAAATGCTCCCGCTGATTCTTTCTTGGGGTTGTACTGTACATAAATTACAAGGTTGTACTCTAGATAAAAAAGTTACAGATCTAGGAAAGTCATTGTTTGCTAAAGGACAGGCCTATGTCGCTCTCAGTAGAGTTAAAACCATAGAGGGATTATTTATAAGTGCCTTGGATCATAATAAATTACTTAAAAATCCACATGACAGTCGATCGTTAGCAGAATTAGATAGATTAAGAAATCTTCCCAGGTCCTCTTAATATAAGTTTTTTTTTTAATAATTATAAACTAGCGCTTGACTGCAATCCCGCCTGATGGTAAGCAGTGACGCAATCCTTGATGCCTGCGCACTAGTTTATTAAGCCTATTCACTTAAAAAACTTAGGAATAGCAAGGATGACGGCCGTTGAGCCAGGTGATGCAATGCCAAGAGCAACTGCTGCGCCAGAGGGAGATTGATCTGGAGACTCTCCACGACCAAACTCCCGACACAACAACATTTGGCGCATCGTACTCGCCACACAACGCAACACAAAGTGCTCAGACGCGTCCTCCGTACGGCTTCACCAGACATCATGCTGGAACACGACGAAAAGACTTTGTCTGGCGCCGGCAGCCGATCCTACCACCGTTAGAAAAACATCCAATCTATTTATACTAACGATCCACTAATTCATGACCCATTCGGTGCCATCGACGCAAATGTGCGTCGCTACTACGAAAAACCGGGAGCTTCATACGGTGAAACCGTTGCTATACGCGCTACGCTTCAAGCGCTACGAAATAGTAAAATAGGACATCTCTACATATTACTATACGCCGATACATAAGTCAAAAGAGATGTCGTATGTTAACTACCTAGTTTTTAGTTCGTCAATTTAACTTTTATTAATATTATGCGCCACAAATACACTTTAACACCAAAATAGTACAAATAATAAAAAGTTAAAAAACTAAAACCCAACTACGACAAAAAACGACGCTGAAAAAGTATAAAACAAGATTTTCAGAATACTGAACTGAACAAAGTTGCTAATATAGTTGCAAGTAAATGGACACAGTAGACTACCAAGATGCCTTCGTTGTAAATTGACAATAATGTCTTACGATACTATTCTGAAGTATGCAATATTCACTATTTAGAGATAAATTTTCATGTTTGGAAAGGCATAGTCACACGTTACATATACCTACCGTAGCACTTAGACGTGTGACTGCGGTTTTCCAAACATGAAAATTTATCTCTAAACTGCAACGGATCCGAGACTTCCTGATGCGGTCTTTCCGCGAACTCCACACATCCACCGCAGCATATACATTTCCGTGACATGCAACTCCTGCTTGAGTCGCTCAAGCACAGGCCACGCCTCACTGTCATACTGAAGAACAGGTCTAATGATGGTCTTATAGACCTGCCCTTAAACTTAACCGGCATTTTGGGGTCACAAATGAGACCTGTCACCTCACGTCATTTTGCCCAAGCTGCGAAAATGCGTGCCTTAACGTCGCAATCAATGTCGCCGGACGCGTGGAGCACAGACCCCAAGTACTTAAACTGGTTTGTGTACTCGACTATGTCTCCGCCTATGCACACAGACATAGGGTCTGTCGTGTTGCTGGCCATGTACACCGTCTTCGCCACATTGAGTAAACTCAGACCTCCGTTCTCAAGCGAAATCTTCCACACATTTACCCGCCGCCGCGCCAACCGTTCCCTGTCCGCGTCTGCCAGCGCAATATCATCAGCATACATGAGCAGCTAGGACATCGTGTAGCAGACAGCTTGATGCTGTCCGACAAGACGTCTAATATCACGCTGAACAGAAACGGACTAAGGACGGATCCCTGGTGGACTCCGAAGGTGATGGAGAAAGGTTTAGTGTCGCCAACAGCGGTCCTAACAATGGAATTGGAATTGAGGTACATCTCTCGAATGATGTCAACATAGGCTTCTGGTACCTCTTTAGACCTCAGTACCCTCCAGATTACTCCCCGAGGGACACAATCGAAGGCCTTATTCATATCTAGAAAGAGCATATGCAGAGGCGTGTTCTTCGATCTGTATCTCTCCATGGTGATCCTTCGGGCGAAGAGAGGATCCATCGTTCCATCCCGTGGACGGAACCCATATTGACACGTCGAAACAGCACACTTCTGACGGATTCGGGAGTCTAACATAATCTCAAAGATCTTCATGGTGTGGGATATGGCCATTATACTGCAGTAATTACCACATTCCTGTACCGAGCCCTTGCCTTTGAAGACTGGAGTAAAAATACTCAGCCTCCATTGGCTCGGGATTTTGCCGTTCAGGAGCACGCGGTTTACGAAGTTCGTTAACCGCCGTCACCGTGAGGACCTATCGCCTCTAGGCCTCAATGGGGACTCCGTCAGCTCCGACAGCTTTCCGATTCGCCATGCGACGAAGAGCCGTATGGACTTCCTCAGGCGTTATCGGGGGCACTAGTCCAAGGTCCGGAGGAAGTTCCGGTGTCTGCACCTTTTGGCGCTGCTCATTTAGCAGCTCGTGGAAGTAGAAGCGCCATCTCTCCTTCACCGCGAGGTCCTCGCTTAGCAGGTTGCCAGTAGGGTCTTTTACACAACGGCACTTGGATATATCCTGTGCCGCTTTGACCTTGGAACGTGCCAAATTGTAAATGAACTTCTGCCCTTCAAACGATTTCAACTTCTTGTAGAGCGGTTGCAAGCTAGCACGTCTGGTTCTAGCTACAGCTCTTTTAGTGGCACGTTTGGCAACCTTACTTTCATCAAGGAGCCACCACCGGATCTGGCGTCGACAGTGTTCTACACGTCTACGTTGAGCCTTGACGCAGAGGTCCATGACAAGGAGACAGTGTTGTGCTGTGAGGCTCTCACCGGGTATGACTTTGCAGTTGGCTACTTTGACGATGTGGTGTCTCCTAGTTGGTAGGAAGTCGTTTTGGGTAGCGCTTCGCCCGCTTCAGTAGGTAACAAGGTGCTCCGGTTTCTTTTTGAAAGAGGTGTTCACAATGGCCAGGTCGGCGGCCGCACACTTTCGGAGAATGCCGTCCCCTTCCGCATTGCGGCTACCGTAGCCAAAGCCACCGTGAATACGCTCAAACCCATCACACTTCTCACCCACATGACCGTTCAAATGACCACCCAAAACGATTCCTGGGATAGCGTGATCCCGCGAAGCAATCCTTCGAGCTGGCTCCAGAACAACGTCCTTTCGGCTTCAGCGCACCCGGCCTGCGGAGCATAGGCACTCATCAAGTGGGTTATAACCCCATTGACAAGTACCCGCACCGACATCAGCCGATCACTGATGCGATTAACCTTCAAGACGCTATCCTGGATCTCGTCAGACAACACTACGGCGACACGAAAAATTATATAGATATTTGACGTGAACCAACGTTTGTTTAGAAATATACTGTTCTAATCCAAACAGCCAATGTGGTGCATCATCAGGCTTCACTTACTGGAGTGTCCTTAGTGTGGTGCTTCTGATCAGGAGGAGGGGAACCCTCCCTCTGAAAGAGGGATGATGAAAACTTATGGTTATACAGAAATTGAAAATTAAAAATTTTGAGGTTAGGTCCAACGAGTAAGGGATTTGGCGAAACAATTTGCGTGATTTTTAATTTACTATGGTATATCTATTTATTCTAAGTAGATTTTAATAAGAAATAAAGCCACATTTTGTTTTTCTGGCGCTACGCCGGCTGCTGCCGCGGCACGCTCGCTCGGCTCTCGCGCGCTGTTTTGGTCACAGTTCTAACCTAACCGATGGGTGTTTACAAGCGATTAGCGATGGCGAGGTTTCATTCGATTGTTTCGATTGTTCAAATATCTCGATGATCTCCTAGATTGTTTCAACTTGGACTCGAGTCCGACTCGGTGTGTTATCGCGACGGGCTCACGAGTCACGGCGCACGATGGGCTGAAATCAAGCTTCCATAGACTTAAGGATTCACGAAAATTGATGAGCAATTTATCAGAAAATAATAACGGATTTGCAATCTACCACTAAATACAAGACATTTTTCCTCTTTTCGATTTTTGTATATAGGTACCTAATATTTTTAAAGTTATAACGATTTTAATTTATTTTTGTATGAAGAAATTTTATTTTATGTGAATAACTTTTAATTCTCAAAAGTTCTCAAGAAACGGCTTTTGGTATTCGACTGTGCTATTTTTTAGGCAAATTATCCAATATATCACTTGCTTCGATTTTGGAGGAAATTGATTTTCATTCCCTTTTCCGCACTACCCTTGAGGTAGAGAACTAAGCGCGTTTTTTTATCAGTGGTGTCCCCAGGAGGCCTAATCCACTCATACGCACACTCTCACTCACACACGCACTCACAAAACTATCACTTACGCAATTTTATCAGATTCTGATTCAGATTCGTTTTCTAAATGTTCCACATTTACAAATTCTATATTTTCCCGCTCATCATCCTCAAATGTTGGAAGCAACAGAAGCATGGTTTTCGCTTCTTCTGAAAATGGTCTGTGTTTCCGTATCATTTTATGACGTTTTGATGAAATATAAGGATCTGAACTAATAATTAAATTATTCAAAATATCCTCATTATTAGCTCTTCTGCAGAATTTTCTTGAATGGTATTGGCGATATCGCCTAAAGTCTTTATTTCTGGATTCAGCCGCTTCTTCCGATAACTTTCCAATCGGATTTAATCCAAAGTTTTCAATGATAGCTGCTCCATGAACCAGAACTTTATGCACACTAGACGGCATGTGAAACCAGTCATATAAATCCACGTATAATTTTAAGGTGGCTTCCGCATATTCCTTAAATTTCACTGTGTCAATTTTATGGCCTGAAGATATTGTTTCTAAAATGATTGAAAACCGTTTTATTAAGTTTTCATCGACACCAGTAATTATAGCAGCAATCTCTGTATTTGAGAAAAATCTTCGAGCGGTATTCCCGTCATTAGTAGTTCCATGCCCTTGCTTTACAACATCGATTAAAAGCCCTGTTTGATTTTTAAAAGCGTCCTGAATTATTTTTTTTCTATTTTCCATCAAAACTTTGTTTTCACCTTTTGCAACCCATGTTTTAAAATCTAGTCTATAGGCTATGTGAAGAATGCATTGCATAAAACGTATCCATATATGTAGCGATGATAAACCATATTTGTACAAGTCGATATCAATGTTTTTAGTCAATAACAAAGACAAGTTATTCATTTCTGTAGGAACAGCTTTAAATATGTCACATCGTTGAGCTGAAGTTTCACAGAGGATTGATGTTGCTTTACCATCTATCATGATAAGCAATAATGAATGTGAGACTTTTATTTCGCCAATTTCTGTTTCCTTCAATTCACTTATCTCCGTTTCAATTTCGGTTTTCTCTCTTAAAATCGTTGCTTTGTCATCTTTTTCAAACTTGAAAAATTTTGGTCGACACCAATACGCTGAATTTGGGGAGTCGTTTTCCTAGATAATTTGTTCCTCGGAAACAATTTTTATTGGTACTTAACTACCTATAAAAATACTTGAATCATCTGTCGAAGCACTGTCCTCTTTGTCATCCGTTGTCATTTTTTGCTTGTAGTTTGCTTGATTCGAAGCACCATCCATTCCCCATTTGCTTATCATTGTCAACTTCTTACAGTTTGTGCTATCAATATTGATTGCTTTGAATATCCTTTTGGCGTTACATCTATTAGAGGCTGCAATTTTATTCTAGCAGTTGTATCTGTTAAGGTGATATCATCTTTTGGCGGGTAGCAGTCTTGTTTTGCATTTTGCACCTTGTAGTAAGAAGGGAACATGTCGACATTTTTCTCTTTGATACTTATTCTTAAAGTATTGTATTGCCACTTTGTTAATTTAAGGACAAAACAAGTCCCAAAGCTTCATCTGGAGTAAATTTAGGTTTTTCATTTTTTTCTAAAAGACTATCTTTTACTTTATGTACATCCTGTGGATTTTTAAGTAGGTGTTCGAGGATTTCAGCTATTCCTTGATTACCATCCTCTCGTAATTTTATAATACATGCATGAGATATTTCCTCTGTAGTCATAGTTGTATGAATATGTTCCGTACGTCTCTTTTTTTGCTTAGGTCCTAATTCACAAAATGGTTTTCTTGGACTTACATTCGTTGACGTGGCAGTAGACACTTTTGCTGGAGATTCATGTACACGTGATGTACTAGAAACAGAGTCTTGGTATCTTTCAAATGCACTTGCAATGAAATCAGGCCAAATCATTGATAAAATATTAAACAGATACGATATATTCTAACAAACTGACCAAAAAAAATGTGCCGAACACAGCAGCAGCACACATGCATATTTTTATTCGGCATACATTGGTACAGTGTGAGTGAGATGGGGTGCAATCTAAAGCATAGAGAAGAAAAAGATGGCTAGTGTTTGTCGTTTGCGCTGTTAGTGTTTGTCTTTTGTTTTTACGAGTGTATCGAGAGTGACTAAAGCGAGATACAGGACTTACTTCCTTTTGTACGCTTCATTTTTAGTGCGCTAGTGACATATCTACCTCAGTTTAATATTTTATCAATGGGCCAAATTATTTCCGACGATAACCATTCGTTATTATTGTTACTAAACATTTCCTCTTTGCTATGAGCATTTTGCCATCGCCTTTGCAGATTATAGCAATATTTTGCACAAAACGCTTTTAAAGCTTTATCGTTTTCATCACTTAACACATTGGGGACTAATCTAGATTTAATAGCACTATATAAAACATTATTATTTTTAAAACTTCCACTTTCCTTTAATAGCACAACAATATCAATATTTGACACCTAATCGAACATTTTTACGTAATAAATAGTAATAGTATTTCGAAAATGTGAGAGAGGATAGTGCGTTTATTACGATGTGTAACAACGTACTGAGGGTAGTGGTTTTTCAAATGTAACCGTGTCATTTTTTTTCGCTGCGCTCTTTGGACGACGCGCTAATGACGGTACACCGCGCTATTGATAAAAACAAATGACGTCTTAAGAGTGGTGTGAGTATCGTGAAAAATAACTAACGTCATAAGGGTGGTGTAGAATGCTTACCAATAATTTGATTTTTTGCTATAAGTACATATTTCTGTTATACAACAATAAGACGTGTCAGATTAAACCAAAAACCGATAAATATTTCATACAAAGTTTAGGGGTCCATAACTCAAAAAGTACTAGGTATAAAAAAATTACAAATAACAAAAAATATTTGTATTAGTACACAAAACTCAAAAATACTCATTTGAAATTTTGAATCCATAAGTCCCCACTTGCCGATTTCAGCCCACCGTGCGGCGTGTTCATTCGAGAGCAATCGAGAGTTATTCCTCGATGGTTTAGATGCGAGTTCTTGTCTTGCGTTGTGTTTGCGAATCCAAACTAATTTTTTCAACAATCGAACATATGCAGTACCGCGACGGGAATAAATAAACGTTAGTAGTTAACTTACGAATAAATAGAAGGAGTCGTAAAAATAAAATAATTAAACATATCAACGGAACTTATTGAATCTGTTTTATTTTTATTAATTAGACATGTATAAATTTAAATGTAGAATCTGTCAGGTAAAAAACTAGCAAAAAATAAAACAGTGCATCGTAAGTAAAGGTATAAATAAATGATCACAAATTACGCGCGAGTCGCACAACTTGACTCTGACATGCACCTCGACTCAATGCATGCAATCGACTGACCTCCCTCGACTGCCTCGTTCATCGAGTGGAGCGAGACTCGATGAGTCATACAATTGAAAACCGGCGGCGGTCGATTCCATTGACTCGAAACAATCGAAAACATCTTGATTGTTTTGTAGAAAGGCGAGTCAATGGTTGACTCGATAGTGTATTTTAACGACGGAATCGCCCATCGCTACAAACAATTACTGACGTGTCATTTTACGTTTCATTGTGCACAATGATATTGTCTACGATTTCCGTCAAATGAAATAATAATTGTTAATAATTTAATGTTTCACATGTTTTTGTTGAAATAATATGATTTTAGACTAATTATTACTATTAAGATAAAAATAATAAATAATACATAATAATTTCAAATAAATAATTTGACAGGTCTTCAACAACAAGTATAACAGAACGCAATGACAACAAAAAGACCTGATTCATAATCTAAAATTGTGAATTTAACACGATTTTTGTGAATTAATTTCTCAGAAACTAGTTTTCATCATTTGAAATTTTACATAGAGGTGTCGTAAGCCAAGGTCTTTCAGCCCTAGAAGTCTTGCCGCCCACTTCAGTGGTCCATCAACTAAAGTTTTCCCTTGACCATGATTCCACCTGATAGTAAGCAGTAATGCAGTCATTGATGGCACACTAGTTTATTAAGAGCCTAGCCTTGAAGACACTTTGTATAAAAGACAAAGTGAAATGCTTCGTCCAGATGATAGTGGTGCCAAATAATAAATAAAAGAATAAACATTTCATACCCTCATTTGATATTTTCTGAAGAAGTTGTTTATTCCGCTTAATTATGTGACATTTTTTAGAAGTAACTGCTGGGAAATCCAGCTCTATGAAGTTGCCCACTGCCTGTGTTGTGTCCTTGAGGCGCCAAAATAATGTGTCAAAACCACAGCCCAAGTTTATTATTTGGCATTTGGTGCCACATCGCTGAAAATATTAAACATTGTTATCATTATGATGTTATAAAATATATTCATAAACTACATCTCTTTTTAATGTTATTGCATTGCAAGAACACACACAAACTGTGCTGGGTAAAGACCAAGTTTCTTGTACATTGTGATCACTCCATCCATTATCACCTCTTCTATTACTCACACTCATGAAAATGAACAAACAGGTAAAGTGTCATTAAAGTTATCTATTGATGTCAAAGTTACTGCATGTTTAATACTAGCTGCGGTATATGATGATGCCTCTAACCTCTAAGAACTGATGAATAAATATTTCCATAGCCTTGACTCGCGCGTAGTAACCGCGGTTAATCTCAGGTGCTTTGCGGTCAGTGTGCCGTGCAAAATACGAAATGTAGTCATCCTTCCAGTATCCCAGTTCAACGGCGCATCGCTTACATTCCGTAGCGTCTGTGTTCGTCGCAATTATTGCCTCGTCTTCTGCCGTCCATGATTTTATGTTATCCATTTTGTAAACACTAATGTTATGAATGATGCCACAAAATTATATAATGTTTCCACAAAACATTACAGGCTGCCAGAAACAATTGCGAAATTCACTTCATATAAGCAGCAAGTGCGCCTAAAACCGAACAGACGTTTTTATCTTGATCAAAATGAAAATCTTAGAACTTGCTATCTTGCTGAAGCTGATGAATACTGCCGAATCCACAGAGCAAGTAATCACTACGTTTGCCGAATCGATGTGCTAATGTCCACAGAGCAAGTAATCACTACGCTAATGTCATCACATCACCGGTTTCGACATTACCAAAAACATTTTTTTTGGTTTCATTCTTGAACGGAAAAGGCAAAGGCATAATACACCATACAGCCTAGTCTTCAGTTGGTTTTTCTTGAGTTTTATATCCTAACTTATCCTTTTTTTTTTTTTCTTTTTGACGCTTTGGGAATGCCTTTACGCACCGTACCCCGAAGGGCGTGTGTGGGACTCGCCCAGCCGAAGCCGGGAATACCCACTAAACCCACAGCGGCACTCCGGCATCGCCATATTGGCGGGGGAGTAGTAAACTAGCGCAGCCTGAGCTACCTCTCCCCCGCCGGCGAAACCCGCCTAGCAAGGCGGGCCCTCAATTGCCCCTCCTAGGGTGGGGCCGTGGCTCCTACGGGCGTCGGCCTCACGACCGCCGCTCACCTCAGGGAGGGAGAAAGCGGGCGAAATCCCGCCATCTCCTCCCCCTACGGCGCCTGCGGAGCGCCGGAGCGAGGGGATCCTCCTCCCGCTCGCGCTCCGCTGCCTCCTTCTGCGACATCACGACCTCGCAGAAGGAGGCCATCGCCACCCAAGCCTCCTCGCTCTCCACCATCGCTCTGACGATGGCGGGCAGCGAGAAGTCCCCTCCAACCGCCGTGACAAGATCACGGCGCGGCACGGCCCACGACGGGCACACCGCGAGGGTGTGTTCCGCCGTGTCCTCAGCCGCGCCACAACCGTGGCACGACGGCGTCTCCTCTCGTCCTATCCGGTGCAGGTACCTGCCGAAGCAGCCGTGACCGGAGAGTACCTGCACCAGACGGAAGGAGAGGAATCCATGACGCCTGTCGAGCCAGTCCTCCAGGACCGGCCCGATGGCGTCGAGGGTACGGCGGCCGAAGACGGCGGAGGCGAGGTCCTGCGTCCAATACTGGACAAGAGCGACTCTCGCCTCCCACCGGACGGCCCGCTAAAGTGCGGGCCGAAGCGCCACCTGCTGTCCAACGTGAGGCCCAGATACTTCATCTGGGCCTCGACCCCGATCCTGACGCCCTCCACAAAAATGTGGGCGTCATGTGGGGGGCGCTGCCGGGGGCCGTGAAAGAACACGGCCTCCGTTTTGTGCAGCGCCACCCTCAAGCCCAGGCGGCGGATCCTTCCGGCCACTAAGGATCCGCCCGCCGACGCCAAACTGGCTGCCTCCCGGAAGGTGCTCCCGCGGGAAGTTAGGAGAGTGTCATCTGCGTAGCAGATGGCACAATTGAGGCAATGGGGGTGGGGTAAATGGGGCAATTGAGGGCATCTGCGTAGCAGATGACACTCGTGCCTCGAAGGAGGATTCCCCGCGGGAGCCAGTCGTAACCGACGTTGGCAGCAGGCAATCTGCAAACCATTATTAATATTTACAATGCGTACCCAGAAATTACGCACGCCCTTTCCTCCCTCGCATCCAATAAGTAATTAATGAATAATACGGCCAAACAGAGAACGAAGCCCCGATCCCTCAAGCTGGCTCACTTCAATGCCGACGGCATTAGAGATCAGAAGTTCGAGATCTCAACCTTCCTTAGAGAGCACCAGATTGACATCTTCCTCGCTCAAGAGACCTTTCTCAAGCCTAGTCACCGCACACCCCTAATTGCTAACTACCGTGTAGTTCGCAACGACAGGCTGCGGTGCCACAAAGGCGGTAACCTTATTTAATTCAAAAGAAAAGAAAGAATTCATACCAAGAATCAAACCCATCTCCGCTGCTGAGAATCATCAACTCTTAGCAGACGACATTATAATAATAATAATAATATTTATTCAAAATTCTAAAGTAACAAATTAATACAGTTAGCCTTAATTGTAATTCATAAATCTAAGTCTTACGTGCCTGAACTAGGAAATCCTGTGTTTCAAGCGATAAGAGCGTAAAAACAATCTAAAGTAATTAATAAATAAACAATATTAAGAAACAAATTATATAAGATAAAATACAGTCACTTCAGCACAATCAGTAAATTCTCTGTATCTTCATAGGACAATTTCTGAAGAGTATCCCTAAGGATTGTTTTACAACATTTGTAATTTAAGGAGTACAAGTTTGCTTTCGCATTTAGTCTATTATAGAGGAGAGGACCGAGGAACAGGTAAAATTTTGATACAAAAGCATGATTTGTTTGCTTTTGGGGACAGACAAGATCTCTACGTCTTTTATTAGTAAGTTCAGGCAGATATGGTAATTCTGCGTGTTGTTTTAATACAATGGCCATGATGAATAACTGACGAACGGTTAATACTTTACAATGTTTGTAAAGGAGGTTAGTGGGATAAAGGAAATGGCGGAAAGTAGATACTTTGAGAATCGCTCTCTGGGCTCTCTCGATGGTTAGTAACAATGTTTTACCTACCCCACCCCATGTAGTAATACAGTATGTTAATATAGATTGACATAGAGCAAAATAAACTTGTATAACAATTTTTGAGTCTGCAATATGACGTAATTTTTTAAAAACAAATATCAACTTACGAATTCTACTAGTTAAAACTTCTATATGTTGTTTGAATGAAAGTGTTTCATCTATTATAATACCAAGGTACTTTACTGCATTTGACATTTTAATGTTAGGACAAAAACATTGGTTATTTGTGGGAACCGTACAGGAATGAGCACATAATGTTGACGCAATGCCAGTGGAAGTTTGCTTGCGCATCGAAAACTTAATATAGTTTGTTTTGTCAGCATTTAGGGTTAGTGAATTATGCTGAAGCCAGTTATTTACAACATTGAAACCGTGTTGCGCAAGCTTGTAGACTTTTGTTTCTGAGTCAGCTGAAAATAAAAGAGCAGTATCGTCTGCATAACAAACGATTGTGCCTTGATCTAGGTCAAGATTACAGAGGTCGTTTATGTATATTAGGAAAAGTGTGGGCCCTAAAATACTTCCCTGGGGAATACCGAAAGACGTATTTTTTTGACTGTCGCTAATAATATTACCGATCTTTACACGTTGTGAACGATCCTCCAGATAGCTCTTAAAAAGTTTTTAGCTGTGTGCCTCTGATACCTATGGCTCCAAGCTTGCGCAAAAGAATCGGAATAGAGACCGTGTCAAAAGCCTTGGCGAGATCCAGGAAGATACCTATTAAGTGGTTCCCTTTGTCAAGTTCTTGTGCTAGATAGTCAGTCAGATGGTGAACAGCATCGTCTGTCGACATATGAGGCCTGAATCCAAACTGCCGTGTAGATAAAATTAATTTATCATCCAAGTATTTATAAAAGCCTTTTATTAATAATTTTTTCTAGTACTTTAGACATGGAAGGCAGTAAGGAAATAGGTCTGTAATTTGTCACCTGATCTTTAGTACCCGATTTATAAACAGGGACAACAATAGCTCTTTTTAGGCATTCGGGAAACACACCTGCGGCTAAGCATTTTCTGTAAACGTCCGTTAGGGGAGGGATCAAATAGCGCCTGTACTGCTTAACAATTTTACTAGATATATTATCCCAGCCTACCGCACAGTCGTCCCTCAAACCGACTATTATGCTTTCTACCTCTGACTCGTCAGTATCTAACAACACAAAGGATGATGAACTAGTAGTGCTACACTCTAACGGGGAGCTTGTTAGGTATTGTGATTGTCCTGGAACTTTTTCCGCTAGACACTTTCCTATATTAACAAAAAAATTATTTGCAATGTTAGCTGATGTTAACTGCGATGAGTTCGCTTGTAATAAGCCCGAAGATGGCTGATTTTGTTTTGAACCATATGTTTTATTTTTAATAATCTTCCAGATTTTTTTACTATCTGTACCAGCTTCTTTTAGTATAGTTTTGTCATAGTTGCTTTTTACTTTTTTTAGGAGATCGTTACAAAAATTACGATATCTTTTATATGAAAGTTGCAATATAAAGTTATCGGGATCAGATTTGGCTTTCATATGCAGTTTATCTCTATTTTTCATACAGCGAATGAGTCCAGGCGTGATCCACGGCTTTATATTGTAGTTTTTGTTATTTAGTCGAGCTATGACGGTGTTTCTCTGAATTGCGTGTTGTACATTTTTAATTATGTGCAACATACCAAACTGTGGATCAGCGGAATCATAAACTGGGGCAAAGTTGATATTGCGTAAGTCCTCTTCAAGTTTATGGTGATTTAATTTAGAGACCGTGCGAGAGACTGTTTTAGGTAAATTAGAGTTTAGGATAAGTAGGGCAGCACTATGATCGGTTACTGTTGAGTTAGTTACAAGGGCAAGGGCAGGAATATTTGTCTTAAGCATTATATGATCCAAGCAAGAGCCACTTTGATGTGTAGGGAGCATGTGAGCGGGAAGGAGACCATGGAAAGCGCATAGGTTCAAATATTCTTCAGCGGAAGCGTGTGAACATCCAGGTAAAATATTTATATTAATATCTCCAGTCAAAATGATATTTTTGTAGGATGATAGATTCTGCAAGGTGGCGTTAAGTGAGTCAGTGAAATTGTTTATGCTTTTGAAAGAGGGAGATCGATATATAGCTACTATCGCAAAATCTAATCCAATTTTAAGTAACAATCTGTTACAGTCGAGCATGTTTGGTTCCACGACAGTCACATTGAGATGGTTTCTTGCGTAAACTATCACCCCATCATTCTGATTGAATATTGTGTTAGTTTTATACATACAATATCCCGGAATTTGTGGTATGTTATATTGCTTAGCAAGCCAACATTCGGTTAAGACAATAATGTCACAGTTTATGTCCAGGCGCTGTAGAAAAATACTAAAATTATCAAAGTTCTTAAAAACACTGCGAATATTTTGGGTTAATATGGTTAGCGGATTAGAATATGACGAGAGATATTGTTTGCAGTTTTCAACGTCGCAAACCTGCGATTCAGATACAGAGAAATTATCTATGTCACTAATTAAATTATTAATCATACTTATAAAGAATAGCAAATAAAAATAAAAAGTCAGAGAAATACGTAATTTATGGCGCTCTTAGGCGCCTTCATAGTCGATTGTGTTTAGGTACCTCTTTTCAGCCATGATTTTCGCTGGGCAGTCAGCTGCACTAGTCTTGTGATTGCTTGGCTTTTTGAAGTGCAAGCAAGTAGCACATTTGGGCTCCTCCGCTTTTTTAGTGCACTCTTTGATGGAATGACCCAATTCACCACAGTGGCCACAGGTATTGCAGGACTGCCGACATGATTTGGCCGCGTGACCATACTGCTGACACTTGTAGCATCGAGTGACAAGAGTAAAGTCCCTCACAGGACAGGATGACCAATTAATAAACACTCTGTCCTTGGATATTAAAGCTTTGCGTATCTTCGCAGGCACTTCAATTATGTAATTGCAGGTCTCAGCCTCCTTTTTACCTGACTTGTGGCTTAGCTTAACGGAGGACAAGAATGTTTCAAGACTATAATCCTGTATTTTTTCGACTAGATTTTGTTGATATATACTAGTAAAAACTTCATTTTCTTGCATAGATGATGGCACTCCGATAATAACAACTCTAGGCTTCCTTTTCTGGTGCTCGTCGATTGTAAGGGTTGAGTTAGTTGACTGCACCGATTTCTTGACCTTCTCAATATCCTCCTTTGTTTCTGTGCTGATAATGACTCCGCCATTTTTTGTTTTCCTCAACCCTCTAACTTGCAGCTTCATTTGTTCAGGGCAGATGATTTTCTGAATAAGAGATTTTGTTTCCTCACTAGACTTTGTTTTATCGCTAGGGTATATGGCCACTGAACTTAAATTTAAGGGCTGTATGTAACTGTTTGTACCTTTTTTGACCATGTCAGCAAAGGAAGTTCCCGTGACAGGTTTTGATACAGCTCCCATTGTCAGCTTAAGGTCTTGTATTTGCTGTGATAGATCACGTTTCAGTTCAAGTGCTTGGATGGTAGAGTTAGCCATGACTGCTCTCGTCTTGAGTGATTGGTATTGAACAGCCATTTGTGATGTACCGTGGCCAATTCTTCGACACAAAGTGCTTATGCGCATTTTCTGCTCCGTATTCATTTTTCCTTCTTGGGCTATAGCGCACACCTCATTTAAGCACTGCTCTATGGACGTCATCCAGTTCTGAATTTCTGGTGTAGATATTACTTCCAGTGCTTCTTCCCTTTCGTTGGACGGATGAGTGCTAGATGAATCCTTAGGGACGGATGTAGTTGCAGGTGCAGGTGCAGGTGTGGACACGGGTGTAGGAGGTGGGCTTCGAGCACATTTGCCACTCCGGGCAAAGGGACTGTCCATTGTGTAACCGGGTTGTTTACTCGCACAACATTCACTTAACAATTCTAATACACATATTGTGCATGCGTTTGCTGTATTACCGGCGCGTTATAACTAGGTCAACAATTCAGCAAGTTATTATTTATTAATTTTAAATTAATACTCAATACGTCTGTTCGCAACGAAGTTTGATGAACATTGCCCTACTTCTTGGGTTGAGTGATTCCGTTATAATAGCGGGCGACCTCAATGCCAAACACACAGCCTGGAATAGCACCAGGATCAATTCCAGAGGCAGAATCTTGTTTGACCTCTCCACCCACTTAAACTTCGATGTCGTGGGCCCCATGACCCCCACTGACTTCCCCTACGAACCCGACCACACCCCAGACGTCCTCGACGTAGCGCTCCTAAAGAACGTCAACCTACGGTTAGACTCTATAGAAGCACTATCAGAGCTTTCGTCTGACCATCGCCCAGTCGTCATTCGACTGGCTCCCCGTACTGGCCTCTCTGACCCAGGTCAAGCACCTCAGACGAAAGTGGTGACGGACTGGTGGAAAGTAAGCGATCGGCTGAAATCCACCACATCCCCCCACTTGGACTCCATACCTGCACGCCTCGACTCTATCGCTGACACGACAGCCGCGATCGACTCGTTCACGGATCACGTACAGTCAGTCCTGAACGAATGTTCAAGGGAGGTTACAGTGACAGAAGACTGTCGCTGGAAACTCCCTGCTGACTGGCGTGAACTGTTGACCGAGAAGAACGCGGCGGTCCGTGCTTACAGCAGCTTCCCCTGCGCGGCTAACAAAACCCATATGCGCTATTTACAGAGAACTGTAAAAAGACGCATATCGGCGTGGCGTGAGGCTGGCTGGGATAAGATGCTGGATGAGTTAGAGCCCACCCATCAAGCCTTCTGGAACCTTCAGAGGAAACTAAAATCCAATGAAGTTGTGACCATGCCTCCCCTAGTTCGTCCTGACAATTCCATCGCGTTCGATGACGATGACAAGGCTGAATGCCTCGCCTCCTGCCTGGAAGCCCAGTGCTCCCCCAGCCTCCTACCAGTAGACCAAGCTCATCTCCTTGAGGTTGACGCTGAAGTCGAACGTAGAACCTCCCTCCCACCCGTTGACGACCCTGAGGATCCCTTGCCTCCCATCACCCCTGATGAAGTGCAGGACATCGTCAAAGGTCTTCAACCCAGGAAAGCGCCCGGCTCTGACGGCATCACTAACAGAGTGGTCCGCCTCTTCCCTACCCACCTAATCATCCTCTTGGCCACAATCCTCAATGGTGCACTGGGGAATAACATTTTCCCACAAACGTGGAAAGAAGCCACTGTTATAGGCATTCCCAAGCCCGGTAAGAGATCCCACGTATTACTGAACATATACACGCAGGGTTCCTGCGTGGTATGTATACAGGCGTACTTTTCTTCGACATAGCGAAGGCGTTTGACAAAGTCTGAGACAGCGGCTTAATCTATAAGCTGTACCAACTCGGTGTGCCTGATCGTCTCGTCCTCATCTTACGGGACTTTTTGTCAAACCGCACCTTTCGCTATAAAATCGAAGGAGCGCTCTCCTCCCCCCGCCCCATCCGTGTAGGTGTTCCCCAGGGCTCTGTACTGGCCCCACTCATTTTCACGCTTTTCAGTAGCGATATCCCGAAAACCAGTAAGGCTCAACTCGCTCTGTTCGCAGACGACACAACCATCTACTGCTCGGGACGCAGTTCAGACTGTATTCGCCTCCATCTTCAATACGCGGTCAACAAGCTCGCTGACTGGTTTAAGAAATGCAGGATCGAAGTCAACCCTCAAAAAAGCCAAACGGACGGAGCGGAAACTCTACACGAAACTCGACTCAATGTCACCCCTCCACGACCCATCACAATGGCTGGCAAGCCGATCCCTTGGGAGAAGCAAGCCAAATACCTAGGTGTAATTCTCGACCGCAACCTCAACTTCTCAGAGCACATTGAGACGGTCCGCTCTCGCGCCGCCTTCGCTCTGGGTCGACTGCACCCCGTCCTCAACTCGCGTAGCAAACTGTCACTCAAGTGCAAATTGTGCTTGTACACAGCATGCATACGCCCGATTATGACATACGCTTGTCCAGTCTTCGCACATGCCAAGCCGCGTCATATCCATAGGATGCAAGTAGTCCAAAACCGTTTCCTCCGTAAAGCCACAAATGCCCCTTGGTTCGTCCGTAATGAGATCCTCCACCTTGATCTCAAAATCCCCACCATCCAGCAGTTCATGAAACGTCTTTCTAAACGCTTCTTTGGCACTGCCGCCAAGCACCGCAATCCCCTGATAGCAGCGGCTGCTAACTATACCCGCTCCACCAACTACAAGCTTCGCCGTCCACGGCATGCCCTCACAGACCCCGATGACCCCATAACCCTCCTCCAAGAGGCCAATAGGGCCACCAGCACAATACATAAAAAAGACCGACCTACTGACCTCGCCGCCGAGGTCCATCGCGACGCGTTCAATGTAGTAGTCTCCACCACAGTCCCTTGTCCGATGAAGGCCAGCCCGCGCTGCAGCTGAGCCAGTAAATATAAATTCCCAACTATGACCTCTGAGTTTGTTTCGGACGTTTCTTCTCAGAGCTAGTACTAGGAAACGCCGCGGTCATCAAACCGAATTAAAATAAAATTCGATCCCGCCGTCCCTCGCTGTTCTCTTTAGCGACGCCCTAAGCCGAGGTTCGTACCCCACAGGGGCTGCCCTTAGCGTGTAGTCGCTTAGCTTTAGTTGCCCTGGCTGGAGGCTTTAAACTCATTTGAGGCAGCCACAGGATAGTCCGGTTAAGTAGTCACGACCTCTCTAGGTCAACTACGAGATGCCAAATAAAAAAAAAAGCCCCACAGTTTCACTCACATATCCTCCTGCCTAGTTTCCAGGTCTTGTATGGACGACACCAGGTCAAGCTACCCGAAACTGTCAAATATTCCCAATCAACCTTAAAAGGTAAGGTTATAAAGCATAAGTATAAAGAAATCATCTAACAGATTGTAGTAGCTTGACGTGCTGTCGTCTGCTCTGTACTAATGTGTGCTAAATTTCATCCGTTTAATGGTTTTTGCGTCCATCTTCACTTTAACATTTATGTGTTAATAATATTATAATAGGAAGGGATAGTAGGATTATGTATCACAGCATTCTTCCGCCCTGGGAGTCCATCGTGAATATTAAGATTTCTTTGAATAACCATTCGCTGCACACAATTTATAATTTGTTTGGGAGCGACGATCACGCAGCGCGGACCTTGGGAAGACACAAAGATTGCTACCCGTGTCGATCAGGAACTGCATCTTGGAAGAACGGTCCGTGACGAACAGGTGACCAGTTGAAGATGGTTGAAGATTTCTCGCCAAACTTGCCGTGATACCAGAACAGCGGAAAGGACATTGGCAACTGCCCATACATACTTTGACCAGGCTATGAAATGACTTAGACGAGGTTAATAAAGGACTTAAATGGTTCGCCTAATCGTCGTTAGCAATTCCACATTGCAAATATATATTAAAGAAGCAGTGGAGTTTAGAATTTTTACATAATTTGTTTGATTGGCTGCATGGCTCTGCCTTTGCTTTTACCACGAAACGGAAAAAAATATTTTGTGGTTCGTCATCATCATTATGATTTCAGCTGAAAGACGTCCACCCCTGGACATAGGCCTCCCCCAAGGTTCTCCACGACGACCGGTCCTGCGCCTCCCGCATCCAGCGGTTGAGGGATGATAAAGATCCGTACAATTTTTGAGGTTATGATAACGTAACAAAAACAATGTATAATAATTATAATTTATAGTTATACCTACAAGGCTACAAATTGTAGCCTACAATCATAACTAAACTGCAAAGGTGAACGAGGTAGCCTATGTTATCTATTTGATTCCTTTTTTGAATTTTTTTTTAATTAGTAAAATTTAGTACAATCTGCAAGAATTTTTGAACGAAAAAGACTTTTCTGTTCCGACTACTATAAAAATAACAATGGAATAATGTGAACTTTTATTTAATTACTTACTGTAACTCAGATACCTATTTAACATAATTGAATATACTGTGATATAATTTATTTTTGACTTTAGGCATTGATAAAATATTAAACAGATACGATATATTCTAACAAACTGACCAAAAAAAATGTGCCGTACACAGCAGCAGCAAACATGCATATTTTTATTCGGCATACATTGGTACAGTGTGAGTGAGATGGGGCGCAATCTAAAGCATAGAGAAGAAAAAGATGGCTAGTGTTTGTCGTTTGCGCTGTTAGTGTTTGTCGTTTGTTTTTACGTGTGTATCGAGAGTGACTAAAGCGAGATACAGGACCTACTTCCTTTTGTACGCTTCATTTTTAGTGCGCTAGTGACATATCTACCTTAGTTTAATATTTTATCAATGACTTTAGGTAATATATTTGACATATTTTTTTCTTCACTGTAAATGTAATATATTTGTAGTTTATCTTGACATCAATATTATTGTTACGGGCTAGGGGTAATAAAACGCCGGTTAAGGGTTGCGAAGTTTATTGGCAACGAAGGTACAGTCGATCGTAGGCAATGACATGTAGAAAGTAGCTGATGTCGCACCGAAGTCTTCCCTTGCGTCTATGAAGTCTGTGTCGTAAACACACAATAACACTACAGATATTTCTTCACGTAGTACTCAAAGTTCTCGTTACAGTTGTCGCACTAGGTATTCTCAAAGATTGCTGTCGCTTGTTTTCGCACTCTGAAATAATTCACAAAGCGATAACAGTTTGCAGGGGCAATAGCAAATAGTTGTCCAGTAAATAAGATCAATTGGATCGGAGATCAAGCCAGCTACGCTGTGTGCATATACTTATAAGCCCCGCACGATGATATTGCGATTGGCGGCCATCTTGGTGACGTAGTCGAACTCGCACCGTCGGTACCGTTCGCAAGTTCAGTCCGCGCTTACCCACTTACGCACATCGAATATTTTTGTTAGCTTTTTGTTTTTGTTATTCTGTTTTATTGTTGTTCTTGAGTTTTGTTGTTTAGTTTTGTTAGCTGTTACTCGTTAAAATGAGTAAGAAATTAATTAATAGTCGTGCTCGTGAAATTATAATTAAAGTGGACAATTATTTTGTTAAAGAGAAAGAGGACTGTAAGTTAGTTCTTGAAAGTATAAACCGTGCTTTAAAAAGTGCTTCGGACATTTTAATACCGAAGCAACTGCTTATAGTTATTAAAAATATTTTGCAAAATTCTATCAAAGTCACGGAGTGTTTGGCATGTGCCACAGGCGTTGCAAAAAATACTGTGACGAAATTGATACGAGAGCATGAGTCAGCAACAGCCAGTGGCAGCAAAATGAGAACTCCTACTAAAGGAAAAAGACAAAAGAAGAAATATATCAACGGGTTTTCCTTAACCGCTTTAAGAAATATTATAGATTCAATGTATACGGTGAGGAGAGAAATACCCACAATGCGCAAAATCTTGGCGGCTTCAAAAGTAGACCTTAATTATACTGGTAGTGAAACTACATTAAGAAAAATAATTAAATGTGATTTAGGCTACCAATTTAAACGATGCTACCAAAAAAGACTGGCCCCAATTTAAAGACCCCAAATTCAAGCGTGGAGGGCTAAATATTTACGACGTATGAAAGAAAATTACTCGCTTGGTGAAAAATAAAAGACAAAAGACCCGTTATATATCTCGACGAAACGTGGATACACGCACACTACACGGTAGAAAAATGTTGGCAAACAGCAACCGATGGAGTGAGATGGAACGACAGCCCCGGCCGCCGATAGATAAAGAAGTTAAAGCGGTTTTGTTGACAATGCCCTTTTAATGTTTAAAGCAGATACCAAAACGGGGGATTACTATGATCAAATGAATGCTGAGAATTTCACCAAGTGGCTTACAGAAAAATTAGTACCCAACATACCACGCAACTCCAAAATTGTGATGGACAACGCCCCTTATCACAGTAGGGATGAGAATAGGCCACCAAGTATGAACAATAAAAAACAGTTGATTGTTGAGTGGCTACAAGATCACAACATCGACTTTCCCAACGACAGTACAAAACCTGAACTGTATTTGTTAATTAAACGACACAGACCGCCGAAAAATTATAAAATTGACAATTTATTAGCTGGCAATGGCCATGAAGTCGTTAGATTAGCACCTTACAACTGCGACCCCAACCCCATTGAGTACATCTGGAACCTGGTAAAGACGAGGGTGTCAAAAAAGAATGTGTAGCAGTTGGAAAGTCGCATTGAAACTCTGACGTTGGAGGCGTCGGAGTCAATAACTCCAGATGACTGACGAAAGGAAGTCAATCATGTTAAACGGCTCGAAGAGGAATATTGGAATAAAGATCGAATAACTGACGAGTTATTTGTCATAAATACGGCGACGACAGTGAATCGGAAACGACAGACACAGAAAGCAGTTCTGATTCGGAAGACTATATACATTTTTTACATATTATCCTGGTTTTATTTATAAGCTGATAGATGTAGGTAGTAATTAAAACATGACTACTACACAGTGGACTCTGGTTCAATTCCCGCTCAAATTAACAGAAATGTAGTTAGAAAAAAATAGTATACATGTAAGAAAGATATACGAATAAGTATATTTTTCTTACGTCTACAAAAATTATTTCCTTGAAATTTTTAATAATGAAAGTTTGTTTGTCAGAATATGGATGAGTAGGTAACCCTTAACCCTAATATTAATTTATACATACACTCTTTATAAAGAGTGTAATAAAATTATATAATACAAATAAACCCTTAACCCTAATATTAATTTTGCATTTAACATTCTTTTGCTAGCTGTCCTTTTGTGTGACAGGTGACGTCACAACGCTGTTATTGTGACAAGGTTCCATCGCAATATCATCGTGCGGGGCTTATACTATACTCTTTGGCTGTGTGTATGTGTGTCATGACTCATGTGTCATCCGCATCTGTCGTCACTATACGTCGACCATGGAAGTATTAAGTACAACTAACAGTTGTACGTAGTACTTAATACTTCCATGACGTTGACAAACATACGTTCCGTTTTATCTTGTTTTTGATATATTATTAAATGTAATTAAGGCAGTAATTATTTTTAAATGAATTAATTATATTGTTTTTATTGTAAATTGATATAAGATATGACTAGTGATGTTAAATAAATTAAAAATAATATATAAATTTTCATGTTTGGAAAGGCGTAGTCACACGTCACATATATCTACCTACCGTAGCACCTTGATAACGTGTGACTACGCCTTTCCAAACATGAAAATTTATCTCTACATATTAAACATTGCATACTTCAGAATAGTATTGTATGACATTATTGTCAATTTACAACGAAGGCATCTTGGTAGAGTCTACTGTGTCCATTTACTCGCAACTACATTAGCAACTTTGTTCAGTTCAGTATTCTGAAAATCTTGTTTTATACTCTTTCAGCGTTGTTTTTTGTCGTAGTTGGGTTTTAGTTTTTTTACTTTTTATTATTTGTACTATTTTGGTGTTAAATTGTATTTGTGGCGCATAACATTAACAAAAGTTAAATTATTGAACTAAAAACTAGGTACTTGACATTGTGGATGTATGAGGAGCAGCGTGTAAAGCTCACTCATCCTCCATAGAAAAGGGAGGATCCTCCGACCAGACTAGTTGTCTGGCGGGCCACTTGCCCGCCGGTTGATGTCGCGAGCTTGTATATATGCTAGTTGCACGGTAAACTCTGATTGCGAGATGTAGAATTCGTCTGACGTCAGTATGACGCGTTGTTCGCATGTTGCATTGTAGGCACCGCTATATTACTCCCCTCGAGATCGAACGGGGATCGGGTCGAGATCGGTATGGTTCGTCGATCGGATCGGGGTCGGGTCGAGATCGGATCGGAATCGGGTCGAGATCGGTTCGGGATCGGGTCGGTTCGTCGGGGTCACCAGTGTGGGTGTATGAGGAGCAGCGTGTAAACCTCACTCATCCTCCATAGAAAAGGGAGGATCCTCCGACCAGACTAGTTGTCTGGCGGGCCACTTGCCCGCCGGTTGATGTCGCGAGCTTGTATGCTAGTTGCACGGTAAAGTCTGATTGCGAGATGTAGAATTCGTCTGACGTCAGTATGACGCGTTGTTCGCATGCTGCGTTGTAGGCACCGCTACAACATATTACATCTACACGCACATATAACAACATAAGCCCGAAGGCATATGGTGCAGAGGACATTTTTATGGGAGCTTTAGCCAGTTATAAAACTGTTTCCGCCTTTACCGCGTGGAGTTACTCCCAGCTTATGTCGTTTTCATTAGTGCATTACATTACACATTAATGTTCACACTGCTCTACATTGCTTAAAGTGATTCACAGTTCCCGTGATCCACACTTTACTCTTATCGCTTTTAATTAACATCATTAAAGCATTCTTGTAATTATGTACAAGCATGAGGTACTCGTGAAGCTCTTCCACGCGATACCAAACACGTTATATTTATTTTAATTTTATATTAACATAGAACTTTTTGTCCGCTAGAGGGCGCAATACTAAATTTGGTTACAAGCTTTATATCTCATAACTAACAGAATATCAAGGCCCATCTAATGGTACCGCAGTGGTCTTATTCTGATAAGTAGTAAAGAAGCTATGAACGAAAAGATGTGAATTATATGCAACCAGCCCATGAATACAGGTAAAGTCACAAGCAAATGCTAGCAATATATATATATTCAAAATGTACACGTAAAGCGCTTTAAAATGATACCAAACACGGCATAGTTATCTTAACTTTATTTTTTACTCTGTATGTTTTGTCCGCTAGAGGGCGCCACATTAGATTATGTGAAACTTCATAAAGCCTATAACCAGCGGACAATTAAGACGCTTCTAATGATATGTCATTTGTCGAATTCTGATAAGTAGTTTAGAAGTTACGAGGGAACAGATGAACATACATACATACATAGCCTGTCAAAATCATAACCCTCCTTTTGCTTTGCCGTAGTCGGGTAAAAAGGAAGATGTTCTTTGTCCAGCTGTCTTGATTGTTCATAGAACATTATACTCACTCTACACAAAAAAAAAATGCATCGACCTTATTGATTATTTAACCCAATATGTCATCGGTGTTGCCATTTACTAGTTCATACTATCTGCTAATATTGTTTTATTTTTATTTATTGATCACAATAAATGCATTGATTAAATGTTGAGCTAAGCAGTTAGTTATTTTAATGCTTAAACAATCACGAGTCACTGATATAATATTGTATATCAGCGTAAATAACAAAACGAGTGGATGAAGTTTATGTATCAAAGTTACCAAATAGTAGTTTCATTTCACACTGGCAGTCTGCGGGAAAGGGACACAGGGGTCTTTCGATGCCTCCCATGCGGAACTTTAGGTATTTATGCATAAGCTTTGTGGCAATATAAGCTTTATGGAGTAGGCTTTAGGTTTATTTTTGAATGTTGTTGTTTAGATGTTATTATTACTCGTAAGAATTCTTTTAATAAAATTTCTTTGATGGCGTATCATGCCTTTGCCTTTTCCGTTCAGAAGTTTAACGAACCACAAAAAAAAATTTTTTTTGTTCGTTTCGTGGTGAAGGCAAAGGCAGAGCCATGCAGCCAATCAAAAATTACAAATTATGTAAAAATTCTAAGCTCCTCTGCTTTTTTAATATATATTTGCAACGTGGAATTGCTAACGATGATAAGGTGAACCATTTAAGTCCTATATTAACCTAGTCTATGCCATTTCATAGCCTGGTCAAAGTTCGCCATCCTCCTTTGCGGCATCCCCTCACAGATCCCGATGACCCCATTACCCTCCTCCAAGAGGCCAATAGGGCCACCAGCACAGTACACAAAAACAGACAGACCTACCGACCTCGCCGCCGAGGTCCATCGCGACGCGCTCCCCGTAGCAACCCCCTCCCCCGTCCCCTCTCCGAGGAAGGCCAGCCCGCGCCGCAGCTGAGCCAGTAATTATCATAATGTCCCAACAATGACCTCTGAGTTTGTTTCGGCATTTCTTCTCAGAGCTAGTACTAGGAAACGCCGTGGTCATCAAACCATTAAGTATAACTTTCGATCCAGCCGCCCCTTGCTGTCCTCTCTAGCGACGCCCTAAGCCGAGGTACGTACCTCACGCGGGGTGTCCTTAGTGCGTAGTCGCCTAATTTTAATTTAGTTTTAAGTGCCCCTGGCTGGAGGCTTTAATTTTAATTAAAGCATCCACAGGAAAGTCCGATTAAGTAGTTACGGCCCTTAGTAGCCACCTACGAGATGACATATAAAAAAAAAAATCCTCCTTTGCGGTAATTGGACTGTAATCGCTGCCTAGACGTACTCCGGCTGTTATGGGAACGGTTCGAGCATACACGCGGTCTACTGCGTCTCTCCGATAACAGACTCTGCACTTGCCTACGGAGCTCCGAGACTTCCTTCGCCAAGTCATTGATAGCAGACCCGGATACCTCGTTGACTGCAGCAACTCTTAGTGTAGTGGAAGCGAGATCGTTAACTCTGTCAGCTAGATCTGCTAGATTTTCGAGCGGAGTTGTCGTTGCTTGACCAGCTAGTACTGTCTGGACATCATGCGGAAGCCGACTAATCCAGATCGTCTTCACGAAATCGCCAGGAACGCTAGGACCTGCGAGGTCGCAGAGGTGACGGAGAAACTGCGATGGTTTGCGATCTCCGAGCTCCTCATGCATCAGCAGTTGTTTAATTTTATTCTCCTTCGAAGCGCTCAACCTTTTGATTAGCTCAGATTTGAGCTTTCCGTATTTATCATTCGCTGGCGGATTCATGATAATATCCTTAACTTCCCTCGAGGGCTGATTATCAAAGTGACCGATAACATAATTGAATTTCGTAAGATCACTTGTTATGCCTGAAATTGCGAATTGTCCTTCTACCTGTGCAAACCATATATCAGGCTCCTCCGCCCAGAACGGAGGCACTCTTACGCCAACACGATAAACATCGACATGTTCTGTCGACTCTCCCCCATCACTAGTAGGACGTGGTTGTGCTAAAGCGTCTTGAAATTATTTTTCTACCGACATTGTTCAATAACGGGGTCACCAATGTAGGTGTGGGTCTCACTGATTACGAATATTGTATTGTTCAAGTCCGTCCATCACACACATTAACACCAACAGTTTAGAAGGCACAAGAGTAGAAAAAGCTGAAGCAAGCACAATTTAGTCAATAGCTAGAATAGCACGTACACAAACAGCACAGTATAGTTTTTAGCACAGAAGTTATATAGAGAAGTAGAAAAGGAAAGTCACAGCGAAATGCAATAACATTATAAACACTTGTAAATACATAAGCGGTAGTTAAGGCGAACGACATGCGCTCCGCGTCGTAGTAGGTAAACGACTGTTTTGACCCCTGCGCGCACGCAGGCGGACGGAGTATATGTAGTTATATACTTAAGTGGTAATAGGGACGGGCCATGTCGATATCATGATATCGACAAACCGGTATTGATATGTATGTGAGTTTTGTAAGTGAAAGATGATATGTCTGAATGTGTAAGAATCCTCCTACAATTACAATCGGTTCAGTAGTTTTGGCGTGAAAGCCGAACAGACAGAGATACTTTCGCATTTATAATATTAGTATGGATTATTTATTCACGTCATTTTCTTGCAATAATAGTATTTATGATCATTTCGACGAGATGAAATATAGCGAGGTCTTCATCGTGTCCCATCACTGGCTTACTTGATATCAAGTAATTGGCGCTGGGTGCATTAAAATAATTCCTGGCGCTTTTGTTTCTATTGAAAATAAAACAAATAAGAACTTATTGTGTGTAAAAAGTTAAAGGGCAAAATTCAATAAAAACAAAATAAAAGGTTTTGTAAAAGTCGTAAATTTATTTTATACTGTGATTACTTCTAATCAAGTAGTGGCGTCGAGGGCTCTTAAATCTCGAACTTGTATACAATTGGCGTTCAAAAGGTTAATTAAATTTATTTATTATAAAATACATCGTTTATTAAGTTTATTTGAAAAAAAAAAGAATATAGCATTACATAATAACACTTATAGATAAAGTTAAAATCAATGTAATAACCACAACATTTTCTATTAATCTTTAACGTCATTTGCCAAACTAGCATTGTACGGACGACGGCAGGTCAAGCTATCCGAAACTGTCAAATATTCCCAATCAACTTTGAGCCTTAATGTTTTATAGATAAAGTTGAAATTTTAATAAATATGTGACAGATTGTAGTAGCTCGATGTGCATTAAGAGTGTCATGTCTGTACATTTCTATTTCAATGCAGTCAGTGGAGGTTAAGCGAAGTATTAATTTAGAATTTCTATCAATAAGTTGAAAAATTTTTTTCAAATACTCCTATTGCCGTCACTTTGCAAGTGTCAAAGGGCCGGTCAGTAAGATGTAGCTAGTGGTCCGTTCCAAAGGGTGGAGAAGAACGGGCAACCAACTGCACGGACACTTCTAAAATCATAAAATTGTTACAAAATATTGAAGGGTTCCTGCACACGATGCCGTCGCCGGCCGCGGAACCTGTTTGTTTCATTCAACGTAACCACCAATCTCTCCTTAGCAGATAAACTTGCTCGTTATTTGTATTTGTATGTTGCAGTTTGTTCTTTATTAAATCTAATAACTTATCAAATGTCTTGTAATTCATTCGTAAATAATTACAAAACTTGGCCTCGTATTTTCGGAGATCTTCGTAAAGTGTATGAAATTCACTTTCTAACTCGACGTTGTGTTTTCCCAAGGTAAGCACAAACGTTATTGTTTTCGTTATATTAGACATGATCGCGTCACATAATATGATCTCGCGGTGAAGACGTTCGTACGCGGTCGCCGCGCGCCGGTCGCCGGTCGCCGGCCGGGCATGGAATTAAACAAACAGAGGTTACGTGGGTGGCGCCTGCCTACAGTGCTGATCCAATCTGTATGTTTCAACTCATCGCAAGAACAGTACGCATCGTGTCATCGTGCGATCTTCGCCAATTAGGAAAAGGCATAAGAATCAAAGGTCATTTATTCTATTTAATCAAAATTAGGTTGAGAAACAGCACTCTTTGAACATCAATATTACATAAAACAGCCCCCCAAAACCACCGCCCTTCGCCACTTCCTTGCGCTTTCGCTGAGAACAACTGGTGGAACAAACTACCCAGTAGAACAGCTGTCTATTCAATTAAAAAAACACCTAACTTTATACAATACTACACATGTATAGAAACTCTCATAACAAAACATTAAATTAAATAATTTCGCATATTATGTCGGCTAGCCACGCCAATGTACCGACCGCAAACAAACAAATATTATTCTAAATATAAATGTAAACAAGTAAAAAGTTTATTATCTGAACAAAAGCCTCCAGGTATAAAGGGTGTGACAGCTTACATATTGCTTAACCACTGCGCAAACCGTGAACGTTAGTGCACTGGTTAAGCTATTGACTGCTACGCTGCGTGTCGCGGGTTCGATTCCCGCACGGAACAAATATTTGCATGACCAACTACTTTTAGTAGTTGTTCCAGGTCTGGCTGTTTGTGGGGGTGCATTCGAAGAGCCTCCACGTGGCGCACCCTGGGCAACGCCAGCCCTACTGCCCACCGCGTTCTGGTGGACTCTTGGGCCTGGCGGCTAATCTTTACACGGGGAAGGGCCATGGTTTCAGTCACCGATCATCTATGATGGTCGTTGATGGGAACCTGGCCTATAGGGGTTCGCATGCATCCGCTTCCACTCTGTTTAGCAGAGTCGAAGTGGATGCATGCTGGGGTATACCGTAATCCCTTCGGGGACCGGGGACCGTCGGGGTATTTGCCCGGGTCGCGTGGAAGGAAAACCACTATAAAAACCCTCGCACACCGTAATCCCTTAGGGGACCGGGGGCTGTCGGGGCGTTTGTCCGGGCCACGAGGGGACACCTCTATAAAACGGCCGAACCACGGGCTGCATATCCCGTCTCTAGGTTATTGCGAACCTGACGGACTAATAACCGTCGAAAGTGCAATCTAATCCTATAGTTGAGCCAAATTCGATAAAGAATAGAAGAAAACAAACCGTTGCTAGGCAACGAGTAGTTTACGCCTAAAAGACAGATGTTAAAAACCTTTTCTACATAATGATTTTCATAAAAGTAATAATCCTACTTCCTACTAATCTAAACAGTTTATTTATGTTTAGATATTTATGATTTACATAGAACGCTTAACCGATTTGAATGAAACACACATGTAAGCTAATTTTCTAATAGGTTAAATTTTTTGATACATATTATAATTAGTCCATTCTTGAAAGTATTACAATACAAGTGTTATGTAGTTGATTTGAAAGTAATTAAAATACGCAAAATTGTATTGATAAATGCCCCAACTTTATTCATTGGTTGAATTCCACAAAATGTGTGTAATACCTGGATTTCATCCACCTTTCTTTTTTTCTAGGGCTATCACGTAAAATTAATGTCGACTTTTTAATGGTTTTTCGAAATACCAAGTTATTATACATGTTATTTTAGTGATTCTATTGAAACATGATGAATTAATAATTGTTAATAAATAGCTAACATGTAAAAGCCGATAATCATGTAAATAACAGGAGATTTGTGAAACGTGAGTTGTGATAACCCTAAATTGTTTTATTTACCTCTATTCTTTATGGAGCTAGGCGATGGTATAAGTTTTGGGGGCTTGGCGAGATGATGAATGGCTGGAGGATGTCCAGTCGTTAGAGCTCCCCACTATATGTACCTGCCGCCCCCTACAGTATATAGGCTTGCCCGGTGTATGACGCTCTACCCGGTGTGGACTTCAAATCGCTGCTAATCGTGGGAACTGACTGGAGAATAACAAACAACAACAAAAACAAGAACGGACTGATACAAACAAAAAAGACGACTATAGGCAAGCTTTACTGGACTCTGCTAGCCATATGTTTGGGAACGAGACGGAAAGGAGTGGCACGGATGCGAATTGCGCCACCGGGCGATCATCGGTGATCACGCAGAAGCGGGAGGCAGAGCCGGCGACACTTATGCCGCCGGCTAACATGCCCAAAAAGGCCAGGCCGGGGGGCAAAAGAGACCGAGCGGTCGTGGAGGGGCAGAGGCCCCTGCCCCTGAACAAAACGCGCGCGGGAGCAGGTCGCTGGAGGCTCCAGGGAGGTGCAGCCTCTGGTCCTGGAGGGGGAGTCTTGGGCCACGGTGGCCCGCAAGAGTAAGGGGAAGAAGAAGGCCACCGATGCTCCCGCTCCTGCTCCAGCCCATAAGCCCAAGGAGAAGGCACAGTAGGCGGGTCCCAAGGTCCCTAAAGTGCCGAAGAGGCCTGCCGTCATTTTGGCTCTCAAGCCGGAGGCGGTGCAGGAGGGCACCACGTATGTGGATGCCCTCAAAAAGGTGAAGGCGGCCATTAACCTGGCGGAACTCCGGGTAACGCCGGAAAAGATTAGGAGGACGATGACGGGAGCCTGCCTTCTGGAGCTCGCGAAGGAGACCTCCCCCTCCCAGGCCGACACCTTGGCCAAGAAATAGACTGCGGTGCTCGGGGAGGTTGCCGAAATAACCCGGCTCACAAAAATGGCGGAGATCCGTGTGGCGGGCCTCGAGGAGTCACTGACGCCTGAGGAGGTGAAGGGCGTCCTGGCCGAGGCGGCCAAATGCCCTCCAGACCAGATTCGGGTGGGCACCATAGCCCTGGGGGCGAGGGGCATAGGCTCGTTCCGAGTGTCCTGCCCCGTAGAGGCCGCGAAGGGGTTGGCGGGGCGGGGCAAGGTGGTGGTGGACTGGAGTGTCGCCTCCATCCACCTACTGGAGCAGCGCCCCAAGCGCTGCCACAGATGCCTAGAGGGGGGCGGGCACACCGCGGCGCTCTGCCCGTCCAAAACGGACAGGAGCGGCCTGTGCTTCAGGTGCGGGCGGGCGGGCCACATGGCATTGGGCTGCAAGGCCCCTATAAAGTGCGCGTTGTGCGCAGATAGGGGCCTACCCAGCGGCCACAGAATGACAGGTAGGACCTGCAACCCGCCTCCAGTTCGGGGCCGCTCCGCAGTGGGACCGCTAGCGGCCGGCTCTGCAACCACCGCAACGGAAGGGACACCAATGGACACCGCTAATGCCTAGTAGGCCCATTGGTGTCATATTACAGATTAATGCTAACCACTGCGCCGCGTCACAGGACCTACTGTGTCAGGACATGGCGGAGTGGGGAGCAGACCTGGCGGTGGTGGCAGAGCCATACTACATCCCGACCTCGGCCAATTGGCTAGGGTCGTCGGATGGCCTGGCTGCGATCGCAAGATTCGCCGCGAGCACTGGCCCCCCTCTCGTTCTTAGGGAGAGAGGTCTGGGGTTCGTGGCGGCGCAGTGGGGGGATTAGTGGTCATCTCCACCTACTTCTCCCCCAATCGCAGCCGGGCCGAGTTTGAGCGTTTCTTGGCGGCCGTCGAGGGGACGGCCCAGAGGGTGGCTCCACGCCCCGTGTTGGTGGCGGGAGATGATATGCATGGCGCGTGGGGGTCTCCCGTCACGAACGTTTTCGGTGAGGACCTGGTGGAATGGGCCCACTGCTTGGGTCTCCAGGTCCTCAACCGGGGCAACACCTCGACGTGCGTGAAGTGGCAGGGTGAATCGATAGTGGATGTCACCCTGGCCACCACGACCCTGGCCAACCGGGTCCGGAACTGGCGGGTGGAGACGACGGTGGTGATAGGTACGTCCGGTTCGAGATCTCCACGGCTTGCCCTGCGGCCCCGCTCCACCTGGGCCCCGCGTCAGGCGCCTCCTAGTTCCCGAGGTGGGCACTTGTGCACCTCGTGGACCATGAAGATAAGTGTACCCCAGGGATCAGCGCTTGGTCCCCTACTCTGGAACCTGGGGTACAACTGGGTTCTGCGTGGCTTGCTCTTACCGCGGATGGATGTCGTATGCTTCGCGGACGACACTAGTCGCGGTGAGGGCGCGTGAGTGGGAGGAGGCAGTCAACCTCGCGTCGGTCGGCACCTCTCTGGTCGTCCGACGCATCCCCTCCTGGGGCTGGAAGTGGCCGTCGAGAAGACGAGGGCCATGGCCTTCCTCGCCCCACGACGCAGAACCCCATCGGGGCTTCGTATCCGAGTGGAGGGGTTTCAGGTTCCCATCGAGGTGCACATTAAGTACCTCGGCCTGATCCTGGATCCCCGCTGGAGTTTCGAGGAGCACTTCAGGCTCCTCGCCCCGCGGCTGTGCTCCGTCGCAGCCGTTCTCGGACGGCTCCTCCCCAATTTGGGGGGGCCGAATTCGGCGTGCCGTCGGCTGTACCATGGTGTGGTGCGGTCGATGGCGCTCTACGGAGACCCGGTGTGGGCGGAGTGCCTTTCCCGGCGCAAAGTGGCCCTGCTGCGGAAGCCGCAGAGGGTCATCGCGACACGGACCGTGCGGGCGTACCGCACGGTCAGTCATGGGGCTGCCTGCGTGCTCGCGGGCACGCCCCCGTGGGAGGTCGATGCCCTGGTTCTCCACCGACACCGTGTCGCGGCCCGGGAAAGGGGGGAACGACCCGCCTTCGAGGAGGTAAGGCGGGTACGAATAGCGGCTTAGGGGGAGGCCCTGAGTCGGTGGAGGGAGGCACTCCGCACACCAGCTGCCGGCCACCGGACGATTGGAGCGATTCGTCCGGTGTTGGAGGGATGGGTTGGGCGCCGGAACGGCAGCCTTACCTACCCCTTGGTGCAGGTACTAACCGGACATGGGTGCTTCGGTCACTACCTGCACCGTGTCACCCGTCCGGAGGAGTCGCCGCGGTGTCACCACTGCGACTCTTTCGACGACACGGCCGAGCACACCCTGGTGGAGTGCCCGGCCTGGCGAAACGAGCGCCGCCACGTGGTCGCGGCGCTCGATTTCGGAGGCGGACGCCTCTCCCTGGCAACCATGGTTCGAGCCATGGTTGAAAGCGAGAGTGCATGGGAGGCTGCCGCCTCCTTCTGTGAGACCGTCCTCTTGCAGAAGGAGGCAGCGGGCAGGGAGCGGGAACTTTTGCCGCTCCCCTCCGGCGTAGACGGGCGGGGCGAAGAAGGCGGGGGACGAACCCCCGTCTCCTTTAGCCCCGGAGTGTGACCAGCGCGTGTGATGGTAGCCCCCGCACGCGCATTGCACTGGTCACCACGTCTGAGGATTACCTCGGTATCCCCAGGTAATCCTCCCTTGGCGCGGAAACCGGCCTAAAGGCCGGTAAGCCCTGAGAGTGGCACGGAGTTAGGTCTTCGGGCTGATCCCGTGCCATTCTAGACACAGGGCCGAGGGGAACCGAGTGGTTTTAGTGGGTATTCCCGCCTCCGGCTGGGCGAGCCCCACACGCGATAACAAAAAAAAAAGGTCCGGCTGTTTGTGTATGTGAGTTTATATGTTTGTACTCACGATACAGGAGAAGTTGCTAGTGTGGGGGCAACTTTTTTTTTTTAAGAAATGAATATTTATGCATTGTAAGCTAATTCTGGAGAAAGAACACACAACAAATGAGTGTCATACACAAGTAGGTCCCCAGTTGACCGATTGCAGCGAAACCCACTGAGGAGATCTCAGCCATCACGAGTCCACTTGAAATCGGCTGATAGTTGGAAGGATCGGCACGACTACCCTTTTTGGGTACCGGCTGCACGTTGGCAAGCTTCTAGGACTTGGGCACAAGCGATACAAGCGCGTCAATACAGGAGACAACTCAGGCGCACAAGCCTTGACAACAATCGTTGGTATACTTTCTGGACCACTAGCCTCATTCACGTCCAGACGTCAGAACCTCCTTGTTACTAATGCGAACCACTGAAATTGTAGTGTCGTAGTGAGGGAAATTTTCTTATGAAGGAATATTGGTGAAGGATAATAAAATTTTTAAATTGTTTCAAATGCACCTTATCTCAATGCATAAGGTTCCATATTGCGTGACTTGCCTTACGTAACTTTGATATCCTATATGTTGATACGTAGGCATTGTCGAGGTACGATCTAAAAATGCAATGCTAGGCTTCAGCTGTGCTGTCGAACGGTACAGATTTCATCAATATTAACAACGAAGGCTCGACATAGAAATTGCTGGAATCAACATTTCCTGTGAACCGCGAGTAGTAAACAATATAATGTAATAGAATGTACTGGAAATCAAGCTATATTATTAATACTTCGAGAAATATAACAACACAACAATCGATAAGCTTCCAAATATAAAACGGCGTGACTCATAAAGCGCGCGTCAGTCAGCCTGCATTTGACTATCCAAGCGAAACAAGCGATAATCGTGAACATCTACAGCGACAAGTGCAACAAGCACTTCAAGGACTACGCGAAGTAACTTGTATGGTGTTGTGGTTTGTGTAGGACACGGACTTCGTGGACCTCAGGGAAGACATCAGCTACGTTCTACTTGTCGTTACCTACTATCGACTGTACCATTAGGCACATGTACAGCCCAGCAGGTTACAATATGTAAACTATCATACGAAATATGCTTGCATACACGGTGGTTAAATTACAATCTTAAAACAGAATTTATTTTGTAAAAATTTTTGACCTTATTCATATCCCTGTTATTATTCATGTTTCTGCAGTTATGAATAATGTAATATTATGTGGATGTCGCATGAATCATTCTGATTCAAATTCACTTACGCCGACAAAAAGTAACGTGATTGGTGGTTGTCAGTCAACAAGCGTCGGGCTCCAGACCCAGCGCGCGGCAGAAGGCTAACACGAGCGCCTCGGCCTGGTCGCGCCGCAAGTCCGGGGCCCCTCCGGCAGCGCGGGGCCCCGGCCGGGCCCGGCGGGGGCGGCCCGGGCCGCCAGCGCGGGCCCCAGTGCGCCCAGCGCGGCCGCGAAGGCCTCGGCTTGCTCCACGGCGCGGCGCTCCTCAGCCTCGGAGTCGGACTCGTCCGAGCACGCCGAGTTGTCGGAGCTCGCACACGATGAGCCCCCCGATGCCTCTGGAATATAAAAGAGACCATTCGTATCAAAATATTTTTCACATATATATTTTTCTTGAATAGTAGGAACTAGGAGTTCAATTGTGTAAAGTATACCACTTTTCATTGTTTCCATTTTTTGTAATAAAAAAATTACGTTAATTAGATTTTTTACCATCGGTGCTCCAATAGTGAGGGATTAAGAAATTATCTTCAATTTTTTACCATCGCATATGTTTTTATTTGAAAAAGTGAAATCTCATTATACAATGTGTAACAATAAGGAGGTATACATATCAAGTGCACGGCCTCTTGATAAGATAAGAAACGAAACGGGAAGGGTTCTCTATCTCTAACCTTATGTTTACATGGTAGGAAGTTATGAATTATTCCAATACATATGATACCAGAAACCGCAGTTTCAAACTGAAATCAATACAACACTAGCAAAAAGCCAGCTGATCGGGGTCATTGAACAGTTCATCAATAAAAACAAACCTCTTACTCCCTGGTATTTCTTCAACCAGTGGATAAAGAGTTCCGGATGTTTATTTTTCTTAACATTTTTTATTTTTCGGAAAAATAGTTTTAGATACAAATAAGTTTTTCCTACAAAAGCTAAGTTTATGTTTGTGAACAACAAACCAAGTCATAAACTAGAGCAAGTGCGTGCGCTGGACATCGAAAAACTCGCCGGCCACGTGCCCGGTATGCGGGGTTGGTCCAGCGGCTTTATTCACCTACGTAAAACAATAAAAAAACGCAATTTATTTTATAAATGAGTAAACTTATCTAACAAATCGATAGAATCGAGTTGGTACCTGTCTCTCATCTAAAGCGCATGTCCCGATTGTATCCGCGGCTTTCGCTTTGGAGCCCGGGGTCCGCCTCCAGTCCAACCGGGTTCGGCTGAATACCAGTATTTTACATGAAGCGAGTGCCATCTAACCTCCACAATCCAGTTACTGGGTAATACGATATCCCTTGGTAAGAGTGGTTGTCTCACAGATCTACGAATGACAGCCGGGACCAACGGCTTAACTATCGTGTTTTCCGAAGCACGGAGGATACACAACACACACAAACACCCAAAGCCGGAACAACTACTTGTAAGTCATACAAATATTTGTTCCGCTCGGGAATCGAACCCGCGACACGCTGTGCAGCAGTCAATCGCTTAACCACTACGTCAATTGTGCAGTCAACTACCTCCAATTCACTCAATAGCTACTCAATCCTACTTCCCACTAATAAAATGCGAAAGTTTGGAAAAATGTACGGAATGGATGGATGTATCCATACATACATTCTTACAAATTTTCGCATTTAAATACTAGCTGCTCCCTGCGGATTTACCCGCGTAAGTTTCGATCCCCTGGGAATATCGAGATAAAAAGTGTCCTATATGTTAATCCTGGTTATAAACCATATCTTTGCCAAATTTTATCCAAATCAGTTCAGTAGTTTTTGAGAATCGAGTTGATAACTACAACACACTAAATAATACCCAATCTATTAACTACATTCCTATAAATTTCCTTACGTAACTAATTCTTTTCATGTCGGTGCCATTTGCCATACTTAGTTTACGAAAAATTAATTACTTAGATAAACGTGCGAAAGAGACTACGAAAAAGGATTTCATATCTGTTCAAATGAACCCAAAATATCATTTCTAAACAACTTATGTGTCTCCTAGTACAAAAAAGGTCCCCATGGGTTCCGTGGATAAATTAAATTTTAATTAGTCTTTGCGTATTTACTTCTGCGACATAAAAGTTTTTGCCTTTGGCAAAAAAATTTTAGCTTAAAACTCAGCAGTAGATAGAGTACAGTTTAGTCTTAATTTACCTTTTCAAAATAAATTAAAAACACGCAAAGGTACTAGGAGTCCAAAAGACACGAGGATTGTTATCGCTGAATTAAACAGCGGTTCCGCAATCACAGAACCCTAATTGAATGTCCCAGCTCAAACATATGAAATTGAATACGATAAAATATTGTCTCTCAGTCGCATGCGCCGGCGGCGTGCATTTTGTGAGAGAGATGACAATGTTTCCATTGTTTTGTCCGTTGTTGCTGTGGCCACGTGGCGGTATGAACCACACATACATTGTTGTTGTGTGGGTTACCTTTGAACGCGCCGAAAGAAATCATATTGAACATGATAAAATATTGTGTCTCGGTCGCACGCGCCGTCTGCGTGAATATTTTAAGAGAGATGACAATGTTTTGTTCCATTTGGCTACTGTTACGTATGCTAAGTAGGTAAGCGGGCTGCGCCCCGCCCCTGCCCGCTAGCTGGGAGTTCTTATTACATTATACAGTGTGCAACAGACTAGCTTGTTTGATTGACGCGTGTCACCGTTTTGGCGCGTAGGGCGTGTTATGTAATTAAAACGCGAATAGATAGAACGTTGTATATTGCACGTAAGTTTACAGCACAATGTATGCTATAAGCTACCTAATTACAAGAGGACAGACGCGACTAAGTTACTACAGAATGTACAGCGGATGCGTAAAATGTACAAAGTAAAATGTCTGATAATATCTGATAATAGTGTGTCTTACAAGCTATGCACAAGCTTAAATACTAAACAATAATACAGCTATCTCTAAACCGGAGTGGGGCTGACAAATCGGCGTTCTTGATGCTGATTCGTTGATCATGGGAGGACGTGCCGTACGATTGGCCTGTGGACAGTGCCCGCGAATTCAGTCCACGTGCAAGACGGTTCGATATTGTCCGCCGCGCTTTCTCCCGCACACAATGGTCAGGACCCACGCGCTTTGTCTTACATACGCGCTTTGTCTTCCAAGATCCTTGTTTGACACTGGTATGATTTATGTGCACCCTTTCGCGGAAAGCCATCAATCGTTGGGACGTCAATAGTTGGACAATCCCTTGTTGTCATTGTTGTATTGTAGCGACTGCGACCATTGCTACAGTACTCTCCCCCTCACGGCGAAACATACGTGGCGTGCAGGCGTCTTAACGATCCTGCGTGACCTGGTACGTTGTTCTCTCGTATGCTGGGCCGGGAGTAGGCTGGATTGCTCGTCTGCGGTCGCTGCAGGTGCTGCAGTCTTGGCTGTGGCTTGCTCGTCTGTGGTAACTGCAGGTGCTTGACTGGTCTCGCTGTTTGTTTGCTTGGGATCATCTTCTGTGTTGATAGTGTACGCAGGTTTGAGGCGATAGATCGATATGTTGCTTGATCGTCCGGGTAGTTGTATTGTGAAGTACTTTTCCTTGCGTTCGATGATCTGGTATGGACCTTGGTATGGATGCTGCAGAGGTTTGCGGACGGTGTCGTCGCGTACAAACACGTGGCTACATGTTTGTAGATCATTGTGCACGAATATACATCGCTTGTTTGCATGCGATTTGTATGTGGGTGTGAGCTTCGTGATGATGTCGTGCAGGTGATTGACATAGTCGTGATCCATCGTCGGTGTGGCTGGAGTTGGTGATATGAAGTCACCTGGTAGGCGTATAGCTTGACCGTAGGTGAGTTGCGCTGCGCTTGTGTCAGAGTCGGAGCGGATAGCGGCTCTTAGACCCATTAGAACAGTAGGCAACTCGTAGATCCATTTGTTGCTATTTTCTAGTCTAGCCATGAGTGCGGCTTTCAACGATCTGTGCCAACGCTCGACGATTCCATTACTCTGCGGGTGGTAGGCAGTAGTGCGGGTTCTGTCTGCACCGAGTAGTTGAGCTAGGTCTTTGAATAGCCGACTTTCAAACTGTCGTCCTTGATCAGTTGTAATTCTTATTGGACAACCGAAACGGGATATCCAGACTTCGTATAGCTTTCTTGCGACGGTTTCAGCGGTTGTCTCTTGAAGTGGTACAGCTTCAGGCCATCGAGTGCACCGGTCGATCATTGTGAGTAAGTATTTGTGTCCACATGCTGATGTAGGTAGCGGACCAACGATATCGATGTAAATGTGTTGAAATCGTTCGCTCGGTGGGAATGTTGCGATGTCGCTATGATTGTGTCGCTGTATTTTGGAGAGCTGACACGAATTGCATGCTTTGGTCCACTCCCCGATGTCGGTGTTCATTGAGGGCCAAAAGAATCGTTCTTGCATCAGCTTCCGTGTAGCTCGTACTCCCGGATGACTTGGACTGTGCACGGCGTTGAAAGCTGTGCGACGAAAGTCAGCTGTTAGATATGGACGAACATGTGACGTTGATGTTTCGCAGAATATTGGCTTGTTGGTACCAGGTAAGATGATTTTCTTGAGTTGTATGTTGGTCTGTTGAGATAATGCAGGTAAACAACTGTCGTTTTCTTGAGCTTGAGATAACTCGTCGTAGTTGATAGGTGATGGCGTGTCGATTGTCTTGACGCGCGATAGTGCATCTGCGACAATATTTTGTGCCCCGCTCACGTGTCGGATATCGGTAGTAAACTCGCTAATGAAGAGCAATTGGCGGATTCGGCGTGGTGTGTCGTTATCAGACGGGGGCTTGCGAATTGCGTAAATCAGCGGTTTGTGGTCAGTATAAATGATGAGCTCTCTGCCTTCAAAGATTTTTCGAAAGTGTTTTACGGCCATAAAAATCGAAAGGAGTTCCCTTTCATTTGTGCTATATCTCTTCTGTCTGTCGGAGAATTTTTTCGAAAAATATCCGAGTGGCACCCATTGTTTATTGTTACGCAATTGTTGGAGGGATGCGCCGGCGCAGGTAGCCGACGCATCGCAAAACAAAGCGATCTTGTCGTCGGGCGAACTTGATGGGTAAGACAATAACGCAGCATCTATTATGCTCTGTTTGCACAACTCGAAGGCTTTTGTTGACTGACTGTCCCACGTTACTTCCGTTTTGTCTCGTTTTTTTGAGTTATGAAGAAAGGCGTTTAACGGTGCTTGTATCTCGGCTGCATTTCTAACACTGTCTCTATAGAAATTTATCATCCCCATAAATCTTCGTAAGTCCTGAATGGTTTTCGGTTTGGGGTATTCTATTATTGCATTGACCTTGTCTGGAAGTGGCTTAATTCCCGCGCTCGATACTTCGTAACCTAGGAACTTGACTGTTTCGCAGCCGAAGACACACTTTGATGGGTTGATAGTGACACCATACGTGTCTAATCTTCGTAAAACTTCCTGCAGATCCGCGATATGGCTTGCTTCACTTTCAGATGCAACGATGACATCGTCGATGAATGGGAACGCGTAGTCTATCCTGTTCAGTACTTCGTGTATGAATCGTTGGAATGTCTGTCCAGCATTCTTGAGACCTGGGCACATTCGTGGAAATTCGAATAAACCGAATGGTGTTGTGATCGCTGTCTTCTCGATATCGGGTTCGAAGATCGGCAATTGTGAATAGGCTCGGTTTAAATCGAGAGTGGAGAAGATTTTCTTGCCGTGAAGCAGGTATGTAAAATCCTTGAGGCGTGGGACTGGGTAGCGATCGGGTTTAGTGACGTCATTGAGTCTCCTGTAGTCACCGCAGATTCGTAAGTCGCCGTTTTTCTTAAGTACGACATGTAGTGGACTGGCCCAAGGGCTTTTGCTTGGTCGGCAAATTCCTTGCTGCATCATGAGCTCGAATTCCTTCTTCACGGGCAGGTAGCGATGTGGAGGAAGCGGTCTGCACTTGCTGTACACTGGTGGACCAGTAGTTTCGATGTGGTGTTCTACCCTGTGTTTGGGAGTATCCTTCGTGCATGACGGTCGCAGGATGTCAGGAAACTTACTGAGAAGCTGGTGATACGGCTGTTCCATGTCGATACTTCAAACTGTGGGTTCGGCGGAACGAATGACAGATGCTCTGACGGTCATATTGGTAACTTTGTCGACGAGACGTCGGCCGGCTATGTCGACAAGAAGTTGATGACGTTTCAGGAAGTCTGCACCGATGATTGGTTTGCTGACTGCAGCGACGATGAATTTCCAGGTGTACGGCCGTCGTAGGTTGAGATCCAGTTGTAAAGTTTTCTCCCCGTACGTTGGGATAATCGTGTTGTTTGCCGCGTACAAACAGAAATCGGTTTGTTTTGCTTTCCCGCCTTTGGTTCTCGGTATCACGGAAACGTTTGCGCCGGTATCAATAAGAAATCTTCTTCTTCTTCTTCCTCAGCCTATAGATGTCCACTGCTGGACAAAGGCCTCCCCCAAGGCTTTCCACGATGACCGGTCTTGTGCTGCCCGCATCCATCGGCTTCCCGCGACATTCACCAGGTCATCGGTCCACCTTGTTGGGGGTCTCCCTACGCTGCGTCTTCCAGTACGTGGCCGCCACTCCAGAACCTTGCTGCCCCATCGGCCATCGGTTCTACGAGCAATGTGCCCTGCCCACTGCCACTTGAGTTTAGCGACTCGCAGAGCTATGTCGGTGACTTTGGTTCTTCTGCGTTTCAATAAGAAATGACAGACGCGAATTCTTATCAGTTAGGAATAGGCGGTGAGAAGTGTTGTTCGCGTCAGTTGCCGCCTCAACCGACGCAGGCGTTAGTTTTCCGACTGGGCACTGTTGCCATCGAAATTGCACGGACGCGTGCACTTTCGCGCTTCTTTACCGAACTTGCGATGATAATAACACTTAAGTGATTGTTCTGAATACTTGCGATTGCTATTATCCCGGCTTGCTGAGCGCGATCTTGAACGCCGTCTGTCGTATGGTCTGTGTGATCTTGGTCTGTGTTCCTGCTTGTTCTTGAGTTCAGCTAGCTCCAGAGATAACTGCCTTATTTGTTCGTGTAGGGCAGTCATACCGCTCGTGTGTGTAATCTGCGCGACCTGGTTAGGTAGCGCGATAGTGTCCATGACAGTGTCTGCCATTTGCGACAACTTTTGTAAGTCAGTTATGTCGCTCACGGTGAGAACAGCGCGTACTGAGGGTGGAAGTAACTTGGTCCACATGATGCGCAGTGTGCTGTCGGGTATCTTCTGTCCGGCTAGTTCCCGCATTTTACGTAACAGCTGTGAGGGTTTCTGATCTCCGAGTTCCATCTCATCCATCAGCTTTTGCAGCTTCCGGCTCTCGGACTCCTCGTAGACGCTGATGAGTCTGGCCTTCAGGGTTTCATACTTGTTTTCAGTGGGCGGTTTAGCGATAATATCACTTACTTGTTGAAGTGCGTCCAGTCCTAGTCGTGCGATAGCTGCTTGATAGCGCGCGTCATCACCTGACTTCTGTGGCGCCATTACTGCTTCGAAGTGCGTGAACCATAGCCTGGGATACGCTGGCCAAAAGTCAGACAGCCGTGCTTGTAGTGTGAGCGTGTCGACTCGCCCTTCTACCTGTGGTGCGTTGCTGGTCGCCATCCTGAAGAGACTCTGCTGTTGTAACGCTACAATACCGCGAATATAGCCTCTTGAAATCCTAGTGGGGAAACCCGCTTGTGGGAAGCCACTAGAATGTGCTAATCACGAGTATCGTCACGTCGGTCTTGAAGTCACGTCGGTTCGTATTACGACGGTTAGACTCGCGCCGGTTAGTCTCACGTCGGTTTTAATCGGTTTTAATCGTCGGGCTTTAATCGTCGGGGTCACCACTTTAGCGCGTAGGGCGTGTTGTGTAATTAAAACGCGAATAGGTATAACTTTGTATATTGCACGTAAGTCTAGAGTACAATGTATGCTATAAGTTACCTAATTACGAGAGGAGAGACGCGACTATGTTACAATGTAAAATGTCTGATAATAGTGTGTGACAATATATGATGAATATGATAATGTGATAATGTGTTATATGATAATGTAATGTCTTACGAGCTATGCACAAGCTTAAATACTAGACAATAATACAGCTATCTCTAAACCGGAGTGGGGCTGACTGATCGGGCGTTCTTGATGCTGATATGATTTATATGCACCCTTTCGCGGAAGGTCGTCAATCGTTGGGCAATCCTTTGTGTTATTGTTGTATTGTAGCGACTGCGACCATCGCTACAAACGAAAAGATGTGAATTATATGCAACCAGCCCATGAATACAGGTAAAGTCACACGCAAATGCTAGCAATATATATATATTCAAAATGTACAAGTAAAGGGCTTTCAAATGATACCAAACACGGCATATTTATCTTAACTTTATTTTTTTACTCTGTATGTTTTGTCCGCTAGAGGGCGCCACAGTAGATTTTGTGAAACCCCATATAGCCTATAACCAGCGGACAATTAAGACGCTTCTAATGATATATCATTTGTCGAATTCTGATAAGTAGTTTAGAAGTTACGAGGGAACAGATGAACATACATACATACATACATACATAGCCTGTCAAAATCATAACCCTCCTTTTGCTTTGCCGTAGTCGGGTAATAAATTGCGACGTTGCCATCTTTCATGTTCGCGTGTACAGTGTGTTTCTTTTACATGTCAATTTAAAATTTTTATTGAATATTTTCATATTGGAAAAAATTTTAAAACATTTTTTTTTCGAATGGAAATATTTTTTTAGCATGTATGTATGCTATACTATTTCGGGTTAACGGGGACGCCCTCTGTTAGTTAACATACTGTATATACGGTTGAATTGAGTAACCTCCTCCTTTTTGAAGTTGGTTAATAAATGCATCTTCTTGTTTTACAAGTAGAAAGTACAAGTACTTATTAGTAGAAGTAGGAGATAGGAGGATTTGATTTAAGCACGGAGAAATGAGAGCCAATTCTCTTAATTTCTAGAACTATTAGTAGAAGTAGGAGATAGGAGGATTTGATTTAAGCACGGAGAAATGAGAGCCAATTCTCTTAATTTCTAGAACATTTAGTGTGATTTCAGTCTCAAATTGTCTTTGAAAACCTCATATTTCTCTAAATTCTGACAAGGTAATTTGTTTAACCTCTTGGTGTTTCGAAATACGGCCCGTATTTTGACAATATTAAGATGTACGAATTTGTGTTATATCTACATATTTTTGGCGAGAAAACAATTAGTTGTTGTTAGTACCTCGTGTGGGCGGCGGAGCGGCGCGGTCGGTCCGGCGCAGGCCCGGCCACACGTGCGCGTGCAGCGCCTCGCGCGCGCGGTCCGCGCCCCCTTCGCGCGCGGCCCGCAGCGCCGCAGCTCGGCGCGCTGCCCCGCCGCCCAGCCGGCCAGCGCGCCCGGCTCGCGCGCGCCGTCCGCCAGCACCAGGCGCACGCGCGCGCGCCGCCACATGCCGCCGCGGGCCGCGCGCTCCTCCGCCCGCGACACCGCCCGCTGAGCGTCCGACACCTGTGCAGCCATTCACATTATCACTGCCACCCACCTTTTTATTTCAAATATTTGTTAAGCGTAATCTCGCCTGATGGTAAGCAATGGTGCTCGATGATAAAGCGCCCAAGTTTATTAAGAGCCTATTCATTCTAGCCTTCAAAACGCTTAAATTGTAGTCAATGACCAAAAAACTGCCTTGGGTAATTGTTCCAGTTCCTTGGTGTCCACAGTATAAACAACGTAGTGTTATCATCAAAGTAACAGTAGCCTTCAGACAGGTCATCCAATGATGAAACAGAGATGGAATTAAGAGCATTTACTAGACACAACTGGCAATGTCGCATTATAATGTCATATTTAATGGTTTTTTATTAATAAATACAAAAATTCAAATTTGAATAATTTGTCCATTGATATCATTATTTCTAAACTGATAACACCAAAGGCACAGTAGAAAGCAGAACAGTAAAACATCTTCATATAAACGAGCCGCTCTCGGTTTGAATATATGCGTGCGCGCCGTGCGCCGTGTCGGTACGCGATTTCACACACACGCTGGCATAATATAACTGGAAATAACGAGGGAGCAGTACGGGCTGTGCCGCGTGACTGTGAGCACGCGCATAAGTTACATGACCGCTCGCGTTCGTCAACTCTCGCCGGCCACTTACCATAATATTAATTTACGAGTATCATGACTTCAAAAGGGGGAAAAAGATATTGTAGTGTTTTCGGGTGCCTCAATAACGATTTCGCAAACCCGGACTTATCATTCTTCATAGGAAGTATGATATTCAGTATGTACTTACACACCGAACCAGAAATGTAAGTACCTACTTATACCTAACTTAAATCTTATTGGAAAATGTGATATATGTATTGTTTGTTTCACAGTTTATTTGCTTTATTAAGAGTGCACCCGAGTCGCATTTTTCCATATAATTGTATTCCCAGATTTACTTCCTGAATACTATGCTTAAAGTTAAGTTTATTTTAAGAAGCCCAGTTTTACTATAAAACAGAGTATTGAGTACGAAATATCTTTTAAGTAAACGTATTTGACGCGTATAGTGTAATAAGGGCAATTTCACAATAATCAATATTGCAAATTACTATTATTTTTTTTCTATTGTCTTATGTGTTGTTTGATCCAAATACAATATGTAAAGAAAACCCTGTCCGACCCATAAGGATAATAAAGGTTAGGTAAACACTTGACCAAATATAATATAAAATTTTACATAATCATCATAGTAACAATACTAATGAATTTTGAAATAATCCTTTTTTCCGGGGAATTCAATCCAATTTCCCCGAACTTTGATACTTTTTAAAAAAGTGACAACACCGGTATTATTATAAGCAAATAGCGACGCGACCACGTCACAGGTGCCGCGTGCCCTGCCCCCCGCCGCCCGCGGAATGGCGTTGCTTACCGCACATGTGTTAAGTTACCTCTTTTTGCGAAATAATATTTATTTTTTTAGGGGATTTTTTTTTAAGTTTTGCCTGTCTTTGTGGGCATTATTAGAATCAGTTATCGATACCTAACAACACCTTCACGGATCGGACAGGGTTTTCTTTACATATTGTATAGCGTCTTAATCATAATATTAAGTTAATAAAATTATAGTAAAATGTGACCGACTGGGGTTGCGTAGAATTTTATTTATAACATTATAACCTTAAATCCCTCCGACACGCGCGTCGACAACAGCAACGCGAGGTGCTCTTAATAGCGTGCGGCGCCTTTGTTGCATTTGAGCTACCTGATGCTATCTGATTATACAATATGTTAAGAAAACCCTGTCCGACCCGTAAGGATAATAAAGGTTAGGTAAACACATGGCCAAATAAAATATGAAATTTTACCTAATCATCATAGTAACAATATTAATGAATTTTGAATTAATCTTTTTTTCCCGCGAATTAACTCAAAATAAGGTAAAATTTTAAAATGTGACAACACCATTTTCGGCGGTATCATCGTTTGATTCTTTGTTGGATATTAAAATGCATAAATTAATGCTCGATGTTTGGCGGTGCTCGTCTGTGAAGTCCCGCGCGGCGGCTTGTCGGCGTACTCAAAGAAAAGCTAGTGATGTACTAATTTTTGCGTAATAACGTTTTTTTATCGCTATTAATCGAAACTTGTACCTGCAGCCTAATAGGCGAACACATTTTTGTCAAATGATTGTGACTAGTTGGGATCGTTTGGATCGCAGTTGATATAATTAACTAATGATGAGATGATGATGATGTTGATTAATTTATTATTGTACTAAATGTTTCAATGTACTGTAACATTTGATGCAAATAAATTATTATTATTATTAATTTTAGTGTAAAACAATGCAGGTTGAATGATTTATTGTAAAAACAGATTACCTAATGGTAAATGTACTTTCGTTTCATTATCGATAAATTACTAATAACAATATTATAACAGATAGACCTATTAGCACAGATTACAGAATACTACATATTAGTAAACAGAAAGGAGAGGGTCTTATGAAATACTTTTTAGTAAAGTATTATAAACATTTTAACGGTCAATATCATCGACATTCAGACAGAAACTGTAATTAAAACTTTGGAATGTTATTGAGTTTTGTGAAATATTGAATCCATGCATGAGATTCTGCAATACTAAATCGATACCATAATAGTTACAAATAAATTGTATCAATCGATCCGTCGATATTTTGAGTACTTACTTACACATCACTACTCAATGAACACCGCCAGCGCACCTGTGTACCTATTAAGTATTTTTATGAAATAAAAATCATAAATCATTTTACATTTACTTCGAATAAATTGGAATTATTATCAGTTTCGCGTAAACTTTCCTTCCGTAAAGACGTTTAGTGTTTTGTGTGATCAATTCGTTTTCTAACGTAATTTAAAATGCGATGTGTGTGTTTGGATGTGAGTGAGGCTCGTAGAGACTATGTATCGTAGAGACTATGATCCGTTTTGTACCCCGGTCCCGTGTGATTGTGCGTTATAACGTCTGTAAAATCGCGACTACGTAACCCGCAGTGTTATTGAAGCTCATGGTGAAATTGAAAAGTAGGTGCTCGAATTATTCAACGAGGACCCCACTGTGACACGAAAGCTAGGTACTTACTAACCATATGCAAGTGTGGAAGGTCATGCATGAGGTCAAGTGAGTTCATGACCTATCGGCACCGCTACGGTTAAGCGCGTGACCGCGTGACCTCCCTCGTCGCCCGCGCTGCCCAGTGTTGCCTTTGTAAGCTACCTGTTTTTGCGAAAGAATATTTAATTTTTTAGGGGGTATTTTTTTTTAGGTTTAGCCAGGTTTTGTATGCATTAGTAGAATCAGTTATCGATACCTAACAACACCTTCACGGATCGGACAGGGTTTTCTTAACATATTGTATAAAAAAACATTACACAGTACCCATATAAACAATGATTATAATTGTACCTCAGAAACTAATGAGGCTAAAAAGTTTTGCGGTTTTATTGTTTTGTTTTTGGTTTCATTTGTTAAATATTCGCTACCCATACATAATCTTAGCTTTACTAATGTCTACTTTTTCAAAAGAACTACATATTTATTGTTTACGTTCTCATGTTTTATACCATTTAAGCATTAGTTATAAGCTTGTGAATATTATTGTGTTAGTGTTACATTTAAGTACTCATCACTTATAATCTTCTCTGATAAGAACCAGTTATATCGATTTCTCATATCACACATCACTTAAAATTTATCATTATTTACGAGCTTTAAAATATAACTTAGTGTTACACTTAAGTAGTCTTAAAAATTTTCTCAGTATCAAATTTGTAACTTAATATAATAAATGTTATGTGAATAAAGGTCATAATATGCTTTTTATTACATCAATTTAGATCAAAGTGACAACCCTGGGGTTCAACGCAAGAGTAGGCAAATAACTCTGCGGGCAGCCTTAGATAATCTACTGTTCTCTGTCTACTGTGCCAAAGGTGATAAAAACATAAAATAGGCACTTTTTTCATTTCAACCTTAACATTTTGTAAGTATTTAAAAATGAATAAATGTTTGCTATAATAACTTTTTGTTAATAATATCATTTACAGAAATATTCCTTAAATTATTTTCAATGATGGAATCTACAAGTTTAAATCACAAGTACATAACATACATAATCAGCATAAAATGTTTCCACTGCTGTGGGGCAAACACCTCCTCCCAATGAGCAGGAATGGGCCATAATCTGCCACGCAGGCCTACTGCTACTATGTATACAGTATGTGAAAATCTCAAGTAGGGATGCTTAATGATTCCATGTAACAAATACAACCCCTTAAAATGCAATATGTATGCAAATAAATTTGGGGGCTAAGCTATAGTTTGATTTACATATGTATAGGTCACCATAAGATTGTGAACACCATCACTTATTCATCAATTTCACAAGATAGTGGCCTGTCAATAAAATTGTGTGAATGTTAATGTGTTCAACTAATTACAATACAGTTTAATTATGTAATTACCCATTCAATCATTTATATCTAACCATGGCAAATTGGGATTATATATTTGTAATCACACACACACAACACAGCAGAAATTCTCAGTGTGAGCGAGATTTTGTAAAAAAAAAGTATGAAAATAATGTATATTCAAATTTGAGCAAGCTGCTGATCCTTGACTAAGGAGCTAACTTTAGTCAATTTGTCCTAGCCCTTCGCACATCTAAAAAGTGGGACATGGGTACAACGCCAACTACATGTCCAGGTAGGGTTGCCAGATAGGAAGTTACAAAATCCGGGACAGGCGTCGACAGACACTCTCTCGAAGAAAGAAAAAAAAAAAAAAAACTCATTCGAAATCAAATCCGGGAAAAAAGGTCGTCAACACTCGTAAATTCTTAATATCATCTTCTTAAAGATCCGGGACAATTACCGCTCATTCCGGGACAAGAGGTCATTCCGGGACAAGAGGCAAGATTCCGGGACAATCCCGGATTTCCCGGCGGTCTGGCAACCCTATGTCCAGGGCAAGCATCTCTATCACGTAGCCCACTATCACCTCTGGGCGACAATTAAAATTATCAGATAGGCAAAAAATAAATCACACTAGTGATAGTATTACAGATTTTCTTCAAAATATAAAGTAAGTTTCTTTAAAATATGCAACATAAATATTACCTCTTCCTCCACCAAGTATATGACGTGCGCTTCTATGGTGTCTGGGTCCACCTCGAGTCGTCCGTGGTCAGACAACGCGTGAACTCTGACGTTCGCTGTATAGTATTTGTTAACCAGTCTCCAAACACGATCGAGGGATTGTGTTGCTTGATCTTTCACATAATCATCCGTCACATCATTGTCTATTAGTTCTAGAATAAAGCAATTATTAAAATATAATGTACAAATAACTTCGAATGTTTAGAAAAGTAGCACAATGACTTGCCTGAGTAAATTACAAACCAGAAATAAGCGCGGCAGCAGCGGTTTCGTTGATTGCGCTGACCAAGATGACAGGTAATTTATCAAATGATGACATGGTTGCTGGTTAAATCAATATATTACAAATTATAATACAATTTTGCTATTTATTAAGTTATTCAATGAAATACCTATTATCCTTTAAATTAGTCTGTGTCACAGAGTACAGAGTACTTGTCTGTGTCAAACTGTCAACTGTCAATGATTTTTTTTTTTGGTTCGTTTCTTTCCATTCGGGCGAATGGAAAAGGCAAAGGCATAGTACGCCATACAGCCAAGTCTTCAGTAATTTTTTTTTCATTAAATATCTATCCTAACTTATCCTAATTTATCCTAATTTATCCTAACTTATCCTAGCATAACTTAACCTAAACTAACTCCTTTCGTTTTACGCGTTTGGACGATAAGGAGCGGTTTAGCGTAAAGACATGATGAGGCCACTATGCTACAATATTTCACTGTTCTTTTTGAATTATTCACTGAATGCACTTTTTACTACATAAATCACGCGTTTTTATTTAGTAAACGACACTATAAATAATTTTAAAAGTCCAATGAAAAATGAGCGTGACGCTCATCTTGACATTCCCGCCAAAACCTCCAACCCTCCAACTGTCAATGAGCAAAAATCAAAAGTAGTAGTATTCTTCTTCTCCCATATGGAAAGGCAACGGTACAGAGCCATACAGCCTGATCTTTAATTTAATCTGTAAGCAATGTTTTGGCCAAGTCTTCTGCAAACAAAAACGTCGATTTTTCGTTTTATAAGGCATTTTCGCCAAGTCTTGTGTTATATTGTATTTTTTTCTTTTTAAAATCCAGTCTTGCCATGTCTTGTGTTAATATACATTTTGAACGTCTTTCTTCAGTTTTGTCTGATCCGGGAGAAAGTCATTTCCGAGGATAAGGTCTTTAGTTTTATAAGTCTCCGACTGTGGAGATAATGTAGTCGTAAACCGGTATGAAGGTAGAATTACACCTTAATAAATCCTGAACCTGAAGTGATGGCGGGATTCTCTTATATATTTCCTGAAGCTTGTCTATTAATAATAGTCTTTGGAGGCTAAAAGCTGAGCATTCAAAGATTAGATGGTGTAACGTCTGGTCTTGATTCAGTGAACAATCGGTACAAAGTGGTGATGAAATAATGTTCATTCGATGAAGGTGTACCTTAAATTTACAATGTCCAAAGCGTAGCCTGCATATTTGTGTATAAAATTTTCTTGACATATGATTCTTGTTTTTGGTAAACCACGGTTTTTGTCCAATTTCATTATTAATTTCCGCATACCATTTGCCCTTATCTTGGATAATAGAGTGCCTATTTTCTGCCCAATAATTAATAGCCATTTCACGAATTTGCGGAATAATGTCTTGCCAAGGTATTGGTAAATTTTTAATCTGACCACCCTGTGTTGTAATAGTTTTGGCAAGAAAATCAACATTTTCATTGCCTCTTACACCTTTGTGAGCTGGTGTCCATGTGAATTCAACCGTAATTCCTTGCCTATATATATCTGTCCATGTTTCTTTTATGTGGTGAAGTATGTAATTTGTGGAGCTGTTAAAACAGTTATTCTGTAGAGCCTTTAATACGGACATACTATCAGTAACAATGAGCCATTGGTTCCTATTTCTAGCCATCACGTCTTCTAAGATAAATTTTAAAGCAAACAGGATTGCAAAAGCTTCAGCAGAGAAAATGCTTAGTGTCGATGGTAATCGAATTCCTCTACCATATTTGGTATTAGTGTGGTAAAAAGCCGAGGAAACCCCTTGCTCAGATTTTGATCCGTCTGTGTATATGGTGTTGAATCCTGACCAGTTGACCAAGTGTTCATAAACATCTTCCTTGCAGAGGAGATCCTTTTTTATTGAAATGAACATGTTACAGTGTTTACTCTCATAAACACCCTCATAACATACCCATTTATGGAGTTTGTATAAATTGTGCTTTTCAATGAGTTCACATATTATGGAAAAGTCAAGAAGAATATATGGGAATTTCAAGGAACTTGAAGATGCTGCTAAATTACATGACTCATTAATTTTACGTAAAAGTGGGTGATCAATAATGGAGAAAAACTTAAGAAGAAATTTTTGTTTGAGGAACTTAAATCTTATTGGCAATGGAGGAATATTGCATTCTACTTGCAAAGAAACAATTGGAGTGGTTTTCATGGCACCTGTAATAAGGCGTAAGTTCTTGTTTTGTAACACTTCTAATTTTTTAACTAAATTTGTGTTAGAAGCAAAACAAGTGTAACTATATTCAAAATGTGATCGAACTATTGATTTGTACAACATAAGTAATACTTTTGGATCGGCGCCCCAAGTTGTTCTAGTTAGGGACTTTAGTATGTTAAATGCTTTGGAAGCCCTGTCCAATAAATTATATACATGCTTATTCCAAGACAGATTCCTAGTAAAGGTGATGCCAAGAAACTTGACCTCGTCTACCACTGGAAGAACTGAGCCATTGTAGCATATGTTACTAAGTAAAGTTCTGGCTCTGCTGAATACTACCACTTTTGATTTATCTGAACAAATTTCGAGGTGTAGGTAATCAAAGTAGGATTTTAGCTTCTTCAGAGCAAAATTAATTTTACTTTCAACAATTTTCATGTTAGAGCCTGAACAGTATATAGCCAGGTCATCTGCATACTGTAAATTCAGCACATCTGAGCCCAATATAATGTTAAGTCTATGAATATATAAAATAAAAAGCAATGGGCTCAGTATTCCACCCTGACACACACCCATATAAGAGCTTCTTGGACCATATAGGTTGTTATCATGCTTAACATATACTTTTCTTCCATTCAGAAAGTTAAACACCCAGTTTATAACCTTTCCAGGCAAGCCAAGCCGCTGCAGTTCTTGTGTCAGTACAGCATGGTTTACATTGTTATAAGCCCCTACTATGTCAAAGAAAACACATACCAAGAACCTATTATTAGCAAATGAACTGTGAATGTCAAGATACAGATGATTAAAACTTTCTGCTGCTGATGCACCTCTACGGAAAGCAAACTGATTAGAAGGTAACAATCTATTATTTTCTATATAAAATTCTAGTCTTTGTTTTAATAGCTGCTCAAAAATTTTGCCTACACAAGATGTTAAAGCTATTGGTCTGTATGAATCTGGGTCATTAGGTTTTTTCCCTGGTTTGAGGATTGGAACCAAACAATCTGTCTTCCATTCTGATGGAATGCCTGATGAATCCCAAAGTTGATTGAGAACATTTAAGATTATTCTTTTACAATCAAGTGAAAGTGATTTCAGCATTTTATATGAAATATTATCCAAACCAAAGACTGAATCCCTTCTAGAATTGAGGGCACTTAAGAACTCATTCTCAGTAAAAGGACCAATTAGGAAATCATTATTGTTGTTGCTTGATGATTGAACATTTATATGATTTTTAGTTTGTAAATCTGATGAGTATTTGTCCAAAAATGCTAAAACCCAGCTGGTGTCCATAGACTGACTAGAAGTATGAAGTGTGAATGTTTTATTAAATTTCCTTATTATTTTCCAGATTATAGATACAGGAGTGTGTCTACTGAAGAGCTCGCAAAAGGCAACCCAGGAAGCATCTCGCTCCTTCTTTAAAGTAAGTTTCTTATAAGCTTGCTGCTTTTTAAAATTAATGAAGTTCTCTAAATTAGGATTTGATTTGAAAGTAAGATAGGCAGTTCTGCATTCACTGACTGCAGTATTACAATTATGGTTCCACCAGGGTAAACTTAATCTCTTTTTTCTAAAAGGTCTAGGACCACAAGGGGCTGTTTGAACAGGCTTAGAATTGGCTTCATTTACACTAGTTAGTAAGATATCACACAACTTTCTGTACGACAGAATAGGATCTGAAGGATCGTAGCTATATTCAGACAATTTATTATTGACATTAACTCTATATAGTTCCCAATCAACATTAACATAACTTGGCCGTGTAAAATTCCCTTGAGTAATATTTTCATTGCCATTTGCAGAGCTAGCAAGGAGTCTGGTGATAGTTGGCAGATGATAACTACCAAGAGGCTGATCAACAACAGACCAGTTACAACGAAGTAATAGTGATGTTGAAACTATAGTTAAATCCAAGGCATTTGGACGCCAAATGTGTGAACCAATTGTAGTAGTTTGTCCATCGTTCAATAAGCACAAGTCATTATCCTCTATTACATTCAGCAACACAGTACCCCTAGAATCTGTTGTAGCACAACCCCACGTGGTGTGGTGTGCATTGAAATCGCCAGCTAGTATGAGAGGCGTAGGAACTGATTTTATTAGATTATCTAGATGAACATAACTAAAATTAGATGATGGAGCAAGAGTCGGGCTGTAAAAACTTATTAATGTTAAATAATCATTGTTAAATTGGAGTTTTATTGCTATATTCTGAAGAGAATCGTCATGATATGTGTTCAGTCGGTCATAATGTAAATTATCTTTTATAAGAATTGCTACTCCATTATGTTTATTACCTATATCTAACCTTTCAAGTTTGTAACCTCTGATACTAAAATGTTTATTAGAATGAAGCCATGTTTCTGAGATTAAAGCTATGTGAATATTATTATTGTATAAGAAGTAAGTAAAAGCATGTTTATTCTTTAAGAGACTTTGGGCGTTCCATTGAATTATATTTAAACTATCCATATTAAAAACAAACAAGGAAAAGTATTACTTAGTTCTATCTGTTTTTAAAGTTGAGAAGGTATCCAATAGAATGCTTTTTATATTGTCAGTTGTAATTTTTGTTTCTTTGTCCTTTTTTAAAGACAAAACTATTTTAGTAATTGATGTGACAAGTAATTGTGTGAAATCATCATTTTCAAGAAAATCTCTAATCTGGTCAATGGGTTTTTTGGGAATTAAAGGAGGAAATGACTTTCCATTTAATAAATTAGCATAAGTGACATTTCTGCTTTTTATTTTATTTTCCTCAATCTTTTTCTTTTTAATTGGGCATTCTGCTGATATGGCTATGTGATTGCCCTTGCAGTTTGTGCAGACTGCTTCCTTAGCACTCTTATTACAATCGGAGAAATGATGTCCTTCTCCACAAATGGAGCATTTCTGTGCATTTTTACAGAACTTTCCAATGTGTCCAAAACGCAGGCATTTTAAGCACTGATTAACAGGGGGCGTATAAGGGCTCACCTCAAAATACCAGGCGTTGATGTCGACATTGCTGGGCAGGTTCGGGCAGGCAAAGGTAATGGCGACTGTCTGTGTGGGCTGTAGGCTGGTGTTACCTTGTTCATCGCGAACCCGACGCATAAGACGGCGGACTGCTACGACATTTTTGGAACTGGAAATACCGTTGTAAATATGTTGATTAGACATATCAGTTGGAACGTTTCTTATAACGCCAGTAGTTTCACTGGAAGCTGCAGGAATAGTCGCTTTAAGTTTCAAATCATTCTGAGCTTTAAGATTATTTAGAGCAAGATTGGCCAACCCAGGTCGCTCAAAAATGGCGCCAATTTTATAGCGATTTAATCTCTTAAACCTCTTAATCCCTTTGTTGTACCGCTGGAGTGAAGCTCCCATGGACATGAGATCCTTCTCACCCAGAGGATTTGCGTCGGAGCTTTCATAAATAACTAGATATTCAAAATTCCCGCCATCCTCGGGGTATTGACGTACATAGTTTTCAACTTTGAAGATCTTATACTTATCGACCATATCCTCAGTATCAGATGAGCCGCTTTCTGCATCTGCAAAATCGTCTTCTTTTTTCTTTCGCTTCGCTCTTCCTACCATCACAGCGAATAGATTTTTCTCTAAAATATCAAACTTTTTACAAGATTTGAAAAAACCGCGTCTGTTCAATTCAAACTCCCGCCAAAAAGTCCACATCGCAAAAATCAAAATACAAATCAAATCGTATATTTTTTTTTCTTGGTTCAAAAGGCAAAGGCATAGTACGCCATACAGCCTAGTCTTTAGAGTAATTTTTTTCTTGACTAAGTTTCTATCCTAACTTAACCTTCTTTTTTTTTTTTTTTTTTTTTTTTTTTTTTTTTTTCATCCAGTGGAAATCTCTACCAGACCGTCCTCCGTCTGGGGGTCGACGGAGGGTGTGCCGGGCGCTCACCGGCTAAAACCACTGGAGCGTTCCTCTTCTTGCCTATGGCCAGGGGTGCGGGTTCTAGTTTGCTATAACGCCGCATCCCCGGCAGGCCTTGACCCGCCGCGCGCGAGATCGGCGGGTCACTCTTCCCCCCCTCCTTCCATCAGGTAGGCGTGTAGTGTTCTTCCACTACTTTGGCCAAATGATTCGCCAACGTCTGATTGAATCTTTCGACCATTCCATCTGACTGTGGGTGATATGGTGTCGTGCGAGTCTTGTGTATCCCGAGCAGTTGGCAAACCTCTTGAAATAGTGAAGACTCGAAGTTTCTACCCTGGTCAGAGTGTAACTCCAAAGGAATGCCTAATCGACAGAACACCTCGTGGACTAGCTTTTTGGCGACTGTATGAGCTTCTTGGTTAGGTACTGCAAAAGCTTCTGGCCATTTGCTGAAATAGTCTTGCATGACGATGATATACCTATTCCCTTCTTCAGTAACAGGGAATGGCCCAGCTATATCGACAGCAACTCTTTCCCACGGTGCACCAACATTATACACTTTCAGCCGACCTCTGGCCCTCGTTTGCGGTCCCTTTACTGAGGAGCAGGCTACACATTTTCTACACCAGTCCTCTACGTCTTCGCGGCATTGCACCCAATAGAATCTTTTTATCACCTTCTCCAGGGTTTTCTTTACTCCTAGATGTCCTCCGGATACTCCATCGTGCACCTGTCTTAGTACTGACGCGACTTTATCGCAGGGGACAACTATCTGTAAGGTGACCTCCTGTCCACTGGGTGATTCCTATTTCCTCTTGAAAACTCCATTATCAATTATCAGGCTGTCCCATTGAGCCCAGTAACTTTTTGCTGTTGGGCTAAGCGCTGATATTTCACTCCAAGCGGGCCTTTGGCCACGTTGCTTCCACTCGATTACTGCCTTCAGGTCACTGTCTTCCTTTTGTGCGTCTTTCAATGATTGATTATCCCAGTCTTCATCCAATGCATTCACCTCGTCCTCGACTTCCTTGTCCCGCCTTGCGTCTGCCTCACTCCACGACCTTCCGCGCGACCACTCGCGCTCTTGTTTTTGCTTGCCGGAACATTCGCGTTCCCGGTCTCGGTCTCGCTCCAGGTCCTTGACGCGTTCCCGCTCTCGTTCAGCGGGTCGCTCGCGATGTCCGCTCCGGTCGCTCCGCTCGCGCCACTAGACTCGCTCGCACGGGCGCTCGGGCTCGACCTTCCTATCGCACTTGCGCCACGCCATCACCGCGGCCTCCTCACGTGACCAAGAAGTTCTTCTTCCCTTAGCCTTTCTGGGACAATCAATTCGAATGTGCCCCTTTTCGCCGCACTCATAGCAAGTTGGTCCTCGTCGGGCTTTTATTTGTGCGGTCACTTCTCGAATACGGTCGTGTTGTGGGCCATCTTGACGTACAGCTTCCACCTCCAGAGCATGCGTCAAAGCTGCCTTCAGGGTCTGATGGTGACCCAGACGTACAGCAGCCCTGACTTCTGCATCTCGAATCCCATCGGTAAAGAATCGTAGAGTAGTAGCGTCAATCAACCCCGGTGTTGATGCATACGCCTTCCGAACCATACGTTCTATCTCCGTTGCCCACTGTTGCAGACCCTCATTGCTCTTCTGTGTGCGGTCGCGGAGTTGGGCCCTGTAGACATGTTCGAGGTGTTTCTCTCCATATCTAGTCTCCAACACTTCTAACAGACAGGCTAGGGTATTGCAATCGCCGGAAATATTCTCGAGGATTCGTACGGCATCACCACGTAAAGCAAGCATAAGGGCCGTTAGAGCTTGATCGTCGTCCCAATTGTTGCCTTTTGCGACCTTTTCAAAATGAAGACGGTAGGCCACCCATGACGTTGTTCCGTCAAAATGAGGTACTTGGAACGTCGGCAAAGCACTGGGTACAGGTACCACACCTTTAATACCTCCTTTCTGTACCGTTTTATGGAGAAACTATATTTCCTTCTCACACTCCATGATGGTATTGTCTAGTTTCTCCATACGCGCATCTTGTTTGTCTATACGCATGTGTTGCTGGTCCATACGGGCATCTTGTTGTGCTGTTTTTATTTTAAGCTCGTTAATCTCTTCTTTGGTTTTTTCCCACTTTTCATTATGTTCTAACACAAGCTGCTGGGATTCCTTTATTTGTGCCTGGGTTGCTGCCTGGGATTGTTTTATTTGTGCCTGGGTTTCATCTATTTTTGCCTGGGTTTCTGCCTGGGATTTATATATGCTCAGCTTTATTTGCGCCTGAGTTTCTGCCTGGGATTCTACTATCCTAAGCTTTATTTGTGCCGTCAAGTGAGCCAGTAATGCTGATAAATCGCATCCAACGCTTTCGGAAATAGTGGTGGTAGTAGGCGCACTTATAGGTGTTACGACGGCCGTTTCTGTTTCGGGTGCGGGGGCACCAAGCGATTCTTCCTCTTAACGCGCCAAATCCATCGCTGCTTGTCGTCGCATGCGAACTCTTTCGTCTTCCCTTGGCGTGACCGGCGGCATACCGCTTCTGACACCAATTGTTACGGGCTGGGGGTACTAAAACGCCGGTTAAGGGTTACGAAGTTTATTGGCAACGAAGGTACTACAATGACCCCGTCTGGCTACAAAACGCTTAAATGTAGCAAGGAAGCCTTGAGAGGTCAAATCAGAGACCGCATCTATATGCACAGCACGGGTTGCCATGCATACAAAAAGACATATGTATCCTTTGTAGGACTTATGTCCACGACCTTTTGCTGTTCGTATTTGAATCGGTCCCGCCTAGTCGACTCCTGAATGGAGAAAAGGCTTACTTGGCTTTACTCTTTATGATGGTAACTGGCCCATCAATGGATTTTTTGTTACGGCTGCATGACGAATACACGGTACGCAATTGCGAATGTAAGCCTTGATCAAACTCTTTCCACGAATCACCCAATATTTCGACCGAAGAAAATTAAGTGTTAATTGAGGTCCACCATGTAGTACACGCTCATGAGCATCTGCTATAAGTAATTTTGTTAAATGAGATTGATGAGGAACAATGATAGGATGCTTCAAATCATCGCTTAATTGAGAATTTTGGATCCTACCGCCGACTCTCATCAAGTCCTTATCATCCAAGTAAGGATTCAAAGAAGACAAACCGCTGCTTTTGCTGACGTCTCTTCCGGCCTGTATTGCCCTCATTTCTGTTTCGAACCACACCTTTTGACTCTGCTTGAGGCAGCAATGCATGGTGTCTGCAATCTCAGAAGTTGTAAGGTAAGGTGGCAACTTTGTCCGTGATTTACTGGCAATCTTTACTTTTATGAACCTTCTGCAATAAGTGAGAGTCCTGATTAACCTACGGAACGATGAAAATCTGGACCACATTATTTCAATCGGGTGATCGTCTATCTGTGCTGCATGAACCTTGACAGATTTTAATTCCAGTTTAGTAATTATAGCCTTGGGTCTGCAGTATTCTATGGTATCCGCAAGCAACCACGGCGGTCAATGTTTCCAAAGAGGATCGTCCAGCAAAGATGCAGGTGTTGTACCCCTCGAAGCAATGTCAGCTGGATTGTTTTTCGTATCGACATAATGACATTGACTAGAATCGATGGAATTAAGGATTTCGGATGTCCGGTTTGCGACGAAGGTTTTCCATCTACTCGGATGATCGCTCAACCAAGCTAGCACGACCGTTGAATCTGTCCAAGCGTGTAAGTTGGATTTTTGGACATTCAAGACACAAGCCACCTCTAAAAGCAATTTGGTAACTAACACTGCTCCACACAGTTCCAATCGTGGTATAGAAATCTGTTTAATCGGAGCCACCTTCGTTTTTGCAGTTACCAGATTACAGTGGACCTGATCTGTAGCATCGATGACTCGGATGTACACCACCGCAGCGTATGCCATGCTTGACGCGTCAGAAAAACCATGCAGTTCAACCGTTTGATCACCGCTTTTTCGTTTCAACCACCTAGAAAGTCGGAAATTGTCGAGGACGTGCAACCCATTACGGTAAGACTGCCACTCTACTAACAGATCCTCAGGCAGCTTGTCATCCCAACCTAAACCAGCAATCCATAGTTTTTGGATGAAGATTTTAGCGCTAATTATACATGGTGCAATCCAACCTAGCGGATCGTACAAACGCGATATTTTAGATATAACGCTTCTTTTAGTTTCTATCTATTTTTATTTCTATTGAAAAAGATAAGTTAACAGTATAATGAAACTCATCGGAATTGCGATTCCAGGAAAGTCCTAGAATCCGAGTGATTTCATCTTCCCTTATTTCCAGATCTCTTCCAGTATCCAGCCCTATCTGATTTAGCAAGTCTTTTCGGTTACTAGTCCATTTCTGCAAAGTGAAACCCGTTTTTTTCAATAGTTCATTAAACTCATTATAGATTTTTACAGCTTCTTCATCAGTCTGGCCACCTGTCATTAGGTCATCCATGTAAAAATCTGTCCTAACTCTGCTAGCAGCGTATGGATATGATTGACCTTCATCGCTAGCGGTTTGCTGCAATGCCTTCACTGCCAGGTAAGGTGCACTAGATGTTCCAAACGTAACTCTCAAAAGCCTGTATTCCTTTATTTCAGAATGCACGTCATCCCGCCATAAAATCCTTTGAAAGCCCACATGATCCTCAGCTATCTTAACTTGTCGATACATTTTTACGATAGGTATCGGCTACTAAGCATACTGGGTGTTGTCGCCATCGCATAACTGTATGACGCAAATCAGCCTGTAAGAGTGGTCCTACCATTAAAGTGTCATTCAAGGAAACACCATCGGATACCTTAGAAGACGCATCAAACACTACTCTTAATTTTGTGGTAGCCTTATCTTCGCGTATTACAGCGTGGTGATTTGATTAATGTACTGACCGTGCCGTCTCAATATATTTATGAAAATCTTTTGTATGCTCATAAAAATATAAAACTGTTTAAAAAATACAGTGATGTCCATAAAATAAATACTAGGAACGTGCACAAATTTATTGTACCTACAACAAGGCTCAAGAAAATAGGTGGCTCTTTCAGATGCCAATGTATACATTTTTACAATGGACTTCCAGAGGTGGTTCAAGATCTGAGCCTGAATAAATTCAAATCCTTCATTAAACGTAAGTTGTGCCAGAAAGCATTTTATAGTGTGAAGGATTATATTGAGGACAAAAAGGCTTGGGCTTGAGCTGCGTCCGATTTCTATACACTGATTGTTCTTTGCTTTTTCCTCTAGTAGTTTTAATTTGTAAATGTTTGTTTTTTTTTTTTACTCTAAGCCAGTACACACTATGTAGCCCAGCATATTGTACATTACGGAATTGTATCGCTGACAGAGGTATTCGGCACTTATACAGCTGCACAGGAGCTGAACTTAGTACTCGGGAACACTGTTGGAGCTGCTGAACCTTGGAAAAAACTATCTTAGCATTGTGTAGATTCAATTTCTTAGTGTTGTATAATTGCATGGCAAACGTGTGAGCACAATATACGAATGTGCTGTAAGGCATTTATTTGTTGGGTTAGTCTTTTTTTTTTTGACTTGATTGTGCTCTGGCTGTTGAGAGTATGTCATGCTCACTCAAATGTCTTCGCTGATGGTGGCGTGCGTGTTGGGTCATTGGGTTCCCTTCGATATGGTTGAGCTGAATGATGCTGATCCATGCGTCATGTTCGTGAACGGACGCCGTCGGAGGGGACTGGTCATCTCTTAGCTGCCACGGCGTATTTTAATTTCTGAATTGTTTTTTGTGTGTTTTCCATATGGACGCTCTCAGCGTACAATATGTTTCTGCATCGTTCTCACACGGTTGATTTCAACATGAATGATGTAATCAAATATTTGTAACAATAGCTTGAAAATTTAAAAGAGTGTCCATGGAGTTTCTTGCCCGTTCTTCTCCATAGGTACCTACTCTTTGGAATGGGCGACTAGCTTCATCTTATTGACTGACCGACCTTCTGACAATTCAAAAGTGTCTGTAACTGGTTTATTTGAAATAAATGATTTGATTTGATTTGATGCGGTAAGTAAACAGCACCTACTTTATTCTTTTGAAAATTCTTTTTCATTTGAAATCTCTTCCTTAACACCTAGTGATAAATATTCGTTTATTACCGGTGTATATTGACTTTTAAGCTCATTGTTTTTTGCTAGCTTCCGTTCAAGACTGTAAAATCTTTTTAAGGCTATTTCCTTTGTGTTACAGGGCGTTTTATTGGATCGAAAAGGCAGTTTTACAATGTAGCGACCATGTGCATCCCTACATGTGGTAGCAGCAAAGTAATCTTCACACGCTTGCTCTTCAGGACTAAGAATTGACTTTTCAGAGCATGATTGCTCTGCCTCTAGTTCCCAAAATCGTTTTAAAATTTCATTTTCTTCGACCTTAGTGTGCATGCTTAGAATTACATTATGATAAGACATCACTCTATCTTCATCGCTGACTTCTCCCGATATGATCCAACCTAGGTAAGTATCTTGAGCCATTATTTTACCCTTAGGGTCCTTCATTAAGCCTTCCTTTAAGACTTTAGCATAGGTTCCCGATCCTAACAAAATATCAATTCTGTTAGGCTTATTGAAATTTGGATCAGCCAACCGATTAATATTAGTAAGTTCTGGCCAATCCACCAACGTGAATTTCCTTTCAGGTAACATTGTAGTCACCTTACTCAGCACATAAGCTTTTATTTGCAGGGTGAAGTCAGGATCCCAAACGACTGAATGTTAACTCTTACCATAAACTTCGACGTTAAATCGCTCTGACCTCCCCCTACACCTGAGATAGACGTTTTAACTGCTATCTTTTTAAGTTTCAATAGCTGAACCGCCGATTCCGTAATAAAGGAAGCTTGTGAACCCTGGTCTAATAGGGCTCTCAAGACTTGTGGATACCCATTTTTCGATCTAGCCTTAATAACGGCTGTGGCAAGTATGACCTGATTATGAATGTCTTTTGCAAAATGGGTTGAAATATGAGGTTCAGCTGTGGTCTCGTTCTGTGGCGTTTCGTTTTCCAATGGAGGTACAGAACAGCTCACTTGTCCTTCTGGTTCAGTTTTTAGATGCAAGAGTGTATGGTGCTTCCTGTTGCATTTTACATTTGGTATTAACTCGACAGTTAACATTAAGATGACTTGAGCGAAGGCAATTGAAACACAAACCATGAGTCTTAACTATTTGACGACGCTGATCGACGGTAGTCTCCTGAGCGAACTTTTTACAATTAGACAAGAGATGTTCCTCGGAACAATGTGGACAGGATATTTTTGAAGCTACATGAAATGTTTTTGTAATAACTTTAGACTTATTACTTTGAGATTCTACAAATTCAAAGACCCGAAAACGTTTGTCTAAAAAGTCCTGAAAATCCATGAAGGTGGGAAGTTCCTCGCAAGATTGACTAATCTGCAATTCCCACTGCTTCCGAGTCTCAACGTCCAACTTGGAGCTGATCAAATAAATAATAATAATATCCCAAGCGTCTACTTGCACCCCTAGATTTGACAATTCATGTAAGCAATCGATTGTAGTATCTAACAGCCCTTTGAGAGCAATCGATGACTCAGCCGTCATTTGTTTTTGGTTTAGTAAGCGCCTGAGGATACAATTAGCCAAGAATCTCTTATTATTGTAACGACAATTTAACAGAGTCCAACATTTCTTAAAATATGCATGCGTGATCGGTATGTGCTTTATGAATACTTGTGATGCTTCACCCGACAACTGAGACCGTAAATAATGTAAACGTTGTACATCATCCAGCAACTGATTACTATCAATTAGTGACTAAAACAAATCTCTAAACGTGGACCATTCCTGATATTTGCCACTAAAGACAGGGATTGTTATTTTGGGTAATTTAGCAATTGACATCATTCTCGGTTAGCTATGGTCTGGTGAGACATCACATATTTCAGAAAACTGAGATTTTGGTAAAGAATTTTTTAATTCTACTTTATACGTTATAAAAGTGTCTGTAACGCCATCAAACACATCATTTTTCATGTAACTAGTTGCACTCAATTCACTTTCCGTGTAGTTGACTAACAATTCCTCATGTTTTCTTGTGAAATCTTCAAACTGTTTGTCTAAAATTTCCAAACGCGAATCCACATATGCCTGATTTATCCTGTCTTTTAGTGATTTTTTGAAATTAATAAGCCCTTTCTGAATGCGGTCTTTTATATCTTCCAATAGTCTTAACTTAGCTTCCATGATTACGTATTCCGAAATAATTTGATGTGTTAAATTTGCTGAGTGACAGTTTAGAATTTCACAAGTGTTTGAATGTAGAAATTTTTCTAAGTGTTTGAACTGTACTTTAATTCTAAGTGAAATCGGGCATAGATTCGGGGTCTCTTCAATTTTTGACGAATTATTCCAAGTTTCTAAAATTTTCTAAGTCTTTGGCACTTGGAACTTTTAATTAAATAAATGTACTCACAGTTTTGAAGCTGCACTTTGGTCACACACACTTCGCTTTGTTCCACTTAACTCCGTCGATTTCACTCCGCTCAGCTCAGCTCTGCTCCGCTCCGCTCAGCTCTGCTCCGCTCCGCTCAGCTCTGCTCCGCTCCGCTCAGCTCAGTTCCGCTCCGCTCAGCTCAGCTCCGGTACACACCGCTCAGCTCAGCTCCAGTCCGCTGAACTTGCGCCAATTCAGCTCCCAACTCAGACACCAGAGGGCGCCTTTGGCTTTTTCAAAAAACCGTTCCGGATCGTAGGACCTTATGATCATCGAACGAAGATCTTTTCGCCCGTATCAGTGACGAGTCGGGAGTATTTTTTGACAATAAAACAACGCCACGTACTCTGAACGAAGAAATTTATTAAGAATATTTTGAGGTCTATTATAGTTTGCCTGGTAACGAAACCATAGTGAGATGTAATTTGACGCCAACGCCATCTATCGAGCCACCAGGCAAACTTTTCCAACAAAATTTGTTGAAGATAAAGAAAACTACATATTACAACGTTAACAAAATTGGAATTGGAATTTGGTTCTTTTTTAATAAGAAGTCATGGGTCAAAGTAGATAAAAGGCTTTCATTAAAATGAAAGTAGTTGTTGTTGGTTTCCATTCAATTGGATGTCTTTCCAGGTCGCCTTAAAGAACGATCCACCATGTCGAGTCTGCTACCGCCTCCAGAAAAATTAATTCTTGAAGGTGATAGTTCTTCTATGGGAATAAAATGGGAGAAATGGAGGAGGTCACTTCTTATTTACCTTGAAGCATCTGACATTAGCATTGATTTTAAAAAGGGATCAACGCTATTAGTATTAGGTGGATCTGCACTTCAAGACATATTTTATAACTTGCCTGGAGCAAATATTAATCCTGGAAAAGACGTCAATGTTTTTGATGTAGCTATTAGTAAGCTTGATGATTACTTTCTTCCCAAACAAAATAAGACTTATGAAAGACACATATTTCGACAAATAGCGCAAGTAGAAGGCGAAAATTTTGAACAATTTTTGCTTAAACTTCGAGACCAAGCAGCCAAATGTAAGTTTGACAAGCCGGATGACCAGATTATTGACCAAATAACTGGATATTGTCTATCATCAGAATTAAGAAAGAAGATTCTCACCATGAGGGACAAGATCACATTAGATAAAGTAAGATCAGCTGCTAATATATTAGAAACTAGCTTTCCGCCCGCGGCTTCGCCCGCGTGGAGTTCGGTTATATCGCGCTTTTTAGATTTCCCTCGGAAACATCATTTTTTTTTCTCGATAAAAGGTAGCCTATGTTCTTTCTCAGGGTCTAAAGATTGTCTGTGCCAAATTTGATCAAAATCGGTTGAGTGGTTTAAGTGGAAGAGCGTAACAGACAGACAGACAGATAGACAGACAGACAGACAGAGTTAATTTCGCATTTATAATATTAGTATTAGGATAGTTAATCACCAATTGGAAAGTTATGAAAAAATATAAGACAAAAACTTATGAGATAAACGGAATAAAAACTACATACAAGAATAATTCCAGATGGGAGACTCAAAACAAACAATTTATTAAGTGCAATAGATGTGGTCATGTACTTAGTACATACTTCTCAAGGTTCGGCCTGCCCAGCTTTAGGAAAAAAGTGCAATGGTTGTGACAAATTAGGCGACTACCAACGATGCTGTCAAACTAAATCTATCTAAATAAAACGTAAATTAGAACAAAAACAGAACTCGCACAAAAACGACCATAAAAGACAAAAGCAAGATATAACAGTTAATTCTTTAGAAGAAAAGCAGGTAGAATACATATTTAACTTAAACGATGATGCAACAATAAAATGTGAAATAGGATTAAGTTTAGAAATGTTAATAGACTCTGGTTGCAAATTGAACTTGATATCGGATAAAACTTGGGATCATTTAAAAGGAAACAAGGTACATTGTTATAATCAGATCCGAGAACCGAATAAAATATTTTTAGCATACGGCAGTAAAACTCCATTACATGTCAATGAGGTCGTTCGAAGCTATAATAAAAGCTAATAGCAAACAAGACCGGGCTCAAAATTTATGTCATAGGAGATGGATCAAGAAATCTTCTAGGAAAGACACTGCTATACATCTTGGGGTTTTAGAATTAGGACTCGGTGTGAACCAAATAAATTGTAATCAAAAAAGATCTCAGCCGTTTAATAAATTTAAAAGGTCTTTATAGGAATTCCTATAGATCCATAGTGAAACCTGTGATGCAACATCCCGAAGAATACCTATATTGCAAAAAAGAGAAGGGGAAGGAATATAGTAATCGGAAAACAAGAGCAGAGGAGCCAGGAATATGTCAAGGGGAGAAGGAATATAGTGATTAGGAAAAGAAGAGCAGAGGAGCCAGGAATATGTCAAGGGGATAAGGTATTTGAAAGAAATGGAAAAGACAATTAAGCTTTCAACTAATTGTAACCTCGAATCTCATGTGGTTGAAAAGTCGGTTTTTCTGTTAGTGATTAAATAAGTAAATACCTGATTTTAAATAAGTAAATGATAAAAAAAATGTTAAAAAGGAAGGGATGTAGTGTTTGTATCTCCTAAAAGGTACATACTAACATTGTCTCATGTACACTCGTAGTCGAGGCATTAATGTCAATCTGGCAGTCTGTTAATGACACTGGTCAAGGTTGGACGTGTGTTGCTTGCGATACGCGTGTAGCGGTGAGCCAGTGAACTACAGGTGTTACCGTAAGTACAAGGGTCCTTACAAACAGAAAACCGCTTTTGCTGAACTAAAGCGTCTACTTACCTCAGCGCCGATTCTTATCCAGGATGACTTCAAACGCCCATTTATTCTGCGCACTGATGCGAGTAATTATGCACTTCGAGCGGTTCTACTTCAGGGGGAGGCTAAAGAGGAATGACCCATAGAGTACGCCAGCCGTCTCCTGAGCGCCGTCTAGCGAAACTATTCCACAACGGAGCGAGAGGCTCTCGCTGTCGTGTGGGCTGTCGAGCGATTTAGATCTTACCTAGACGGACATCCTGTGATCGTAGGAAGTGATCACCAACCACTCCATTGGTTGCTGACCTTGAAGTCTCCTACTGGACGCCTGGTGAGATGGGCTCTCAAGCTCCAGTCATTCGACATCAAATTTCAATATACACCTGGAAAGACAAATGTAGTAGCGGATACGTTGAGCAGGCCTAGTTGCTCGGAAGGAACTCGTGACTCCTGTGGTATATGCTCCGTGATTATAGACTTACCTACTAAGAGTCCTGAGACCTTGAGACAGGAACAGATTGCCGATCCAGAGGTCGAGAAGATCATGAAGGAATTAGAAGGTCCAGACGACGTCGCTGCACGCAGATGGACGGAGCGCGGTTATTTAATGGAGAAAGGGGTACTGTACCGTCTAAATCCCGATTCGGAGAGCGAGTCCCCGCAGCTGGTGATACCTACCAGCATGCGCGCTGAAGTCCTAAAGGAATGCCACGACTCGCCGCTCGCAGGACATCCTGGAATAGATCGTACTTATCTGAAGGTCTCACAGCTTTACTATTTTGCTGGCATGCGACGGATAATTACGAATTATGTAAAGGCCTGTGTTCACTGCCAACGCTACAAGGCGAGTAATGCCAAACCGCCAGGGCTGCTGCAAACACCTGTTTTGAATCAGCGAAACAACGTTCTCGCCATAGACCTATTTGGTCCTCTTCCCGAGGGAGAGAATGGTAAACGTTGGGTGCTACTTATAGAAGATACCGCTACGAGATGGATAGAGATCTACGCCCTTCAAGAAGCCACCGCTGAAGCCTGTGCACGAACTCTTATTGAGGATTTCTTTCTCAGGTACGGTTTTCCACGCAGAGTAACGTCGGACAATGGCGTTCAATTTGTTGGGGCTGGCATGCAGCAATGTAAGTTCATCTTGGGAGTCAAACACAGCTTCGTGCCACTTTACCACCCGGAAGCAAATCCCGCCGAGAGAAAGAATCGCGATTTAAAAACCCAGCTCGCCCTACTGGTGGAGAATGATCACTCTTCATGGCCGAAGAAGCTTGCTGTTATCCGCTTCGCTATGAACAGTGCTTTTTGTCGTACTACTGGCGTAACTCCGGCTTACCTTACGTTCGTGAGAGAACTTCGAACGCCAAGGATCAATGTTTCCATTACTTTGGATGTAATTGGGAGTAGGCTAATTGGCCGATATGATTTGGCATCTTCTGGACTCTTGCCTGGTTTCAGGATCATTATAATTTTAGCTACTTTCCGTTGTGGAGGTACATATTCCCTTCGAAGAATAGCGTTATATAACTGCGTCAGGAATATAATGCCCCGCTCTGGTAGTTCCTTTAGAATGGTTGATGTAATTAAGTCGTATCCAGGCGCTTTCCCTACTTTCAGTTTTTTGATTACAGATTTGACCTCTCCTTTGCTAAGTTTCTGGATGGGTAACTCAAGTTGATGCGTCTGGTTCAGCAGTTCTACAACCATTTCCGACTTTGTGGAACCAGTATCGGGGTTTGGTTGAAAGACTTCTTGCAGATGCTCCATGAATACGTTGGCTTTCTCGACATCATACCTAGCCCATGAATTATCTGCTTTGAGCAGAGGTGGTTGGTAAGTTATTGGGCGTTTGAGGCCTTTTGTCGCTTTCCACAATGAATAGTCTGTAGATGATGTAGCGTCCAGATTTTGCAGATAAGTTGCGATTTTTTGATTTCTATCATCACTTAATAGTTGCTTGAGTTGTTTGGCTAGTCTATTGTATGTCGTTTTGTCCCCTGGGTACCGAGTGGTTTGCCATCTCTTTCTTGCTTTACGCTTTTCATCTAGTAATTTTCTTATAGATGGTGAGCATTGGAGTCTATCTTGATTTATGGGCTTTGGTGGAGGCGTGGCTTCCCATGCAGCCTGTTGGACTGTGTTGTTAAAATGCTCAACTGCGCTTATAATGTCTTCATCCTCCCGTAGCGGTACTTTGACATCAAGAGATTTGGTTATTAATTCTCGAAAGTGTTCCCAGTTGGTTCTATGGGTATGTAGTCGACAAGGTGTTTCCTTTTTCATAATTCTTCGACTCAATAATACTTCTACAGGAGAATGGTCAGAGGACAGGTCAGTACTGGAGTTGCAACTGAAGTCAGTGTTGCTAATACCTTTGGTAACACAAAAGTCAATCAGATCTGGCCTCCTATTTCGATCAGTGGGCCAGTATGTTGGTTCTCCTGTTGAGATAACGCCCAGTCGGAGATTGTTTATCGCTAAGAATAACTGTCGGCCTTTTGCATTTATAGTCCGAGAACCCCAGAATGTATGTTTGGCATTAAAGTCACCGCCAGACACAAACCGCTGTCCTAATGTTTTAAGGTATTTTTCGTATTCCTCTTGCTTTATGACGTGCTTTGGAGGGCTATATATTGCTGATACCGTGACTGGTCCCAACCAGTCCTCAATCACAATATTTGAAGCCTGGATTTTTTCAGTACAATAGCTGTGAGCTAAGTAGTGTCTTATATTGGTCTTAATCAGAACTGCACTTCCTCCATAGCCTTTTCCGTCAGAGTGCATGGTGTGATATAATTTGTATCCTGGTATGTCAAAATAGCTTTTACTTGTAAAGTGTGTTTCCGAGTTTAACATGATATCAATGTTGTTTAATTTCATATATTTCTTAACCTCAAGGGTATGTTGTGACAGCCCATTGGCGTTCCAGAGCACCATTTTTATGGAGTCCAGTGTTCAGTTAGTTTGGTCGTGAGATTCAGGATTAGTTTAGTGATTGTTGTTAATTGTTCCATCATCTGTCTCATTGATATCATTAATTCTTTTATGTCGCAGTTTTGGATGCTAAAACTTGATAGGGTCCGGCGAAATCCACCCCACTGTTCAGAAAAGGTTTGGCTGGAGTTACCCTGACCTTAGGTAAATCACCCATGAGTTGGGTTTTGGCTGCAGCGCTGTGTTTCGAACATATCAAGCATTTGCGGATTCTAAACTTGATCATACTTTTTGCTTTGATCAACCAAAATTTTGTTCTTACGTAGGCCATCATCATTTGTACCCCTCCATGTAATGACTTCAGGTGAGCATCTTTCACGGTGAGTATTGACAAGTTGCTGTGATTATTCAATATAATCGGATTTTTAGTTTCTTCAGAGATATTTGCCACTTTTCCGAGTTAGAGGCTTTCTTAATTAACAGTACCTACTCCTCGATTGCCTTGGCAGATTTTTTATTATAGGGTAATAGATTGCCAGAAAGAGTTTTATCCCTTTCAGCATCTTGGATAACATGCAGAAAACTTTTATCCAAAGTTGGGGTTAACAGCTTAATGCGGCTACTGGTATTTATATAATGCAGATCCGAAAGAATTCGGCATGCATTGCCGAGGTGTTGGATGGCGTGTTTCTTCTCGTCCCCGCTTAAGAGTAAGTTTAGCGCTCTATCAATGGCAGTTATGCCGCATCAAAGTTATTGCTAATGATTTTTTAACAACTTATCTCTATTTCTGACCATATCCAGGACTGCTGCAGATGTGTCAGCATAAAGCTTTGACGCTTGCAATAACCTGCAGTTGTCAGGTATTGAATTATCTTTTAATAAAAGTTTTTTTTTTGGAAAATCCTTTTTTAGCAAAGGCAGCCATAGTTTGGCAAGATTTTCATGGATCTTATCACCAAATTTTGGATTGTCAATTGTCACTAGTAGACTCATCCAAAGCTTTCAAAAATTCGGTTCTACGTCTAAATCTGGTTTTACGGAGTTCAGTTCTCCGGGTGGCGGATCTATGAGGATCTCGTCGGATCCAGGTATCGGAGATGTGGTTGACAAAGTTTCCGTTACCGGAACGTCAACGTCAGAGTTGTGCATCTCCGCAGTCGTCTCGACTACATTGTCGGTACTTTGAAAGAATTCCAGATTTTAAAATGTGTATATAACACTTTCATTTGGATTTCTATATGTAGGAGAAATGTTCTCCAATCGTTGTAGACTCGCAGTCTACCCCGATGTTGTTTCTTAATATTGTAGAAACAATTTAACAGTTTTTATAATAATCACACATCGTTGAAGACTCGCAGTCAGCCCCGATGGGATTTTTACAACATTGTTGGAGACTCGCAGTCAACCCCAATGCAAATAGTAAAATACACACATCAAAAGTGTCTAGGGATCAACATATATTTTTGCAATAACTTTTCTCCTGATTGATATTAATTAAAATTTTCTTTAAGGATTCATCAAATAAAGTGTTTTCGTTTGTCACAGTAACGATAAACCAAGTCACCTTTGCATTAATAAAGAAATTTGCCATTTTCCTAATAAAGGGATATTTGACATTTGAACCACTAACACAAAAGTTCGAAAAAAAGACTGAAATAACAGTTTTCTCTAAAATTTTATTGGGTAACTTAAACAATTAATAATCCGTGTTTCTACCGCGAACACTAACAACACAAGAACATCGGTTTGGCATACTCAAAATGAGTTCATCCAAATCACGCTGTGGAATGGCCGCCCATGTTCGTTGCAACAACAAAAAAAGGTCTTCTTGCGACTGGATACCCTCCATATTCGGCAGAGCTCTTCTCTGTAGCATATCCCATGCATGCTCAATCGGGTTCAAGTCTGGCGACTGAGCAGGCCAGGGCAGGACATTGATGTTAGCTGCGGCGAGAGTCTGTCTTACAACTCTTGCGGTGTGCGGTCGTGCATTATCATGCATTAACTGAAATAAGGGACCGATTTGCACTTGTAGAGGAACGATGACGTCTGATACAATCGTTTCAGCATAAATTTGAGCGTTGAGGTTGCCTCTGATCCAAATCAACTCAGTTCTTCCGCCGATCCAAATACCCGCCCATACCATGATGGTTCCACCACTATAAGGATGGACTTCCTGGCAGGATTTTAATCGCTGTTGGCGTCCAGGGGTTCTCCAGTGTCGTATACGTCTTGTATCCGGTCTCATACCAAAACGAGACTCATCAGAAAAGCACACGAAACGCCATTGTTCTTCTGCCCAATTTCTGTGTTCAAGAGCCCATTGATATCGAATCCTACGATTGTGCATTGCTATAGGTGGTACCCGTAGCGGTCTTCGGGAATGAAGGTTCACTTCATGCAAGCGGTTTCTGACTGTTTGGTCGCTAATTAAGTTCCCTGAAGAGTGATGAAGCCTCACGGCTAACATCATGGCGGTTATTGTTGGAGCTCTTCGAGTTAAGATTTGAATGTATCGGTCTTGTCTCCGTGTGGTGCAGCGATACCGTCCTCCATGGCGCTCAGCCACGGTACCAGTGCTTCGGTAACGTGTCCAAAGTCGACTGATAACACTCTGACTTGTATTCAGAGCTAAAGCCACAGTACGTTGCCGGGAACCAGCTTCTATCATTCCCACGGCTCTGAGCATTTCTTCCCTGCTTAAATGACGTCGCCGCTCCATAATAACGTTGGTTTTAATCAGTAGTAGGGAAACAGTAGCACTAATAATGTCTTCAATGCGTTGTATGTTTTTATAGGGAAAATATTGACAGCTGATTTTCATCTTTTACTCGAATTTGATTCACAGTTCCTGATTCAAATTATGAAATGCACCAAAAAGGATCCATATAAATTTATAAAATCATAAATTTATTACAAAGCCACATCTCAATCTCAAGAAATCCGCATAAAAATGCTTGATCCCTAGACACTTTTGATGTGTGTAGTTATTGACTCGCAGTCAATCCCTATTATTAATTAAAAAACTGTGGTTAAAATTTAAAATAACACTTACCTTCGTTATCAGACGAACCGCTTGAAATAGTACGCACTTTGCGACGTTTTCCAGCGTGACGTTCGCGAAGTTTCCTGATTTTGCGCTGGTAGCGTAAAATTTTTTCGTCCGCACTACGTTTGTGCATTATTTCGGCACATGTTACGATTAGAGCGAGTTCAGAAACGCTTTTTGTGGCACCTTGCATTTTCACCGGGTAAATCTAAAAGCTTCCGCCCTACCACACTCGATTGCGATATTTCAGGATGCTGCCATTATCAACCAGAGCCAATATTACAGACGCATTATTCTTTTACAAACTGATCAGAAATAAAATTGACTGCCCAACATTGCTTGGCCTTTTTAGATTCCGTGTCCCTACCAGACTCCCACGTGGTAACGTTACCCCCCTTTGTCCACCTCTGCGTAGAACCGTCCTTGGTGCAAACTCAGCTATTCCTCGATTATGCAAGATTATTAACAGCTGCGTGGACGTAATCGATATACACCATGACCCCATCGGGAAATTTATTAAATCAATTCTTCAATTGTGTTCTAAGGGCTTCTTAAAATAAAATAGAATTGAGTCATTATAATTGTATAATAATCAGAATGAATTTATTGATTTGCTTGTTTTAATTAATATAATCCTGTTTTTTAATATTTTTTTAATGAATACTTCTTGTTTTACTGTTTTAATTTAAAATAATTTAATATTGAATGTTAACCGTTTTTTGTGCATGTTGTGTTAGTCAGTAAGTAGTTATTACACTTACAAATGTATTTTTTTTTTTGTAAAATTTTACTCCATAAATGTAATGGTGTACATAACTGTTGGCTAACCAAATAAATAAATAAATAAATAAATATTATCACGAACTTGTTAGTAGACGCGTGCAGTCGTCACCGTGCACGAAAAAGGAATGAGCTCAGAGCGAACGGACCGACCGCCAACGGATCGGTAGTGAAAAAAAAAAAACGAAAGGTGTTTTTAAAATCTGACATTCGTCAATTGAGTGTCTTTAAAAGCGTGCAAAATCACCTGTAGAATTAGGATACTACATTGTAAATATTATCTGAAAAATGAAGCGATGAAATATAATCATAAAATATGTAGGTACGTATATGTACACACATCAAAAGTGTCTAGGGATCAACATATATTTTTTCAATTACTTTTCTCCTGATTGATATTAATTAAAATTTTCTTTAAGGATTCATCAAATAAAGTGTTTTCGTTTGTCACAGTAACGATAAACCAAGTCACCTTTGCATTAATAAAGAAATTTGCCATTTTCCTAATAAAGGGATATTTGACATTTGAACCACTAACACAAAAGTTCGAAAAAAAGACTGAAATAACAGTTTTCTCTAAAATTTTATTGGGTAACTTAAACAATTAATAATCCGTGTTTCTACCGCGAACACTAACAACACAAGAACATCGGTTTGGCATACTCAAAATGAGTTCATCCAAATCACGCTGTGGAATGGCCGCCCATGTTCGTTGCAACAACAAAAAAAGGTCTTCTTGCGACTGGATACCCTCCATATTCGGCAGAGCTCTTCTCTGTAGCATATCCCATGCATGCTCAATCGGGTTCAAGTCTGGCGACTGAGCAGGCCAGGGCAGGACATTGATGTTAGCTGCGGCGAGAGTCTGTCTTACAACTCTTGCGGTGTGCGGTCGTGCATTATCATGCATTAACTGAAATAAGGGACCGATTTGCACTTGTAGAGGAACGATGACGTCTGATACAATCGTTTCAGCATAAATTTGAGCGTTGAGGTTGCCTCTGATCCAAATCAACTCAGTTCTTCCGCCGATCCAAATACCCGCCCATACCATGATGGTTCCACCACTATAAGGATGGACTTCCTGGCAGGATTTTAATCGCTGTTGGCGTCCAGGGGTTCTCCAGTGTCGTATACGTCTTGTATCCGGTCTCATACCAAAACGAGACTCATCAGAAAAGCACACGAAACGCCATTGTTCTTCTGCCCAATTTCTGTGTTCAAGAGCCCATTTATATCGAATCCTACGATTGTGCATTGCTATAGGTGGTACCCGTAGCGGTCTTCGGGAATGAAGGTTCACTTCATGCAAGCGGTTTCTGACTGTTTGGTCGCTAATTAAGTTCCCTGAAGAGTGATGAAGCCTCACGGCTAACATCATGGCGGTTATTGTTGGAGCTCTTCGAGTTAAGATTTGAATGTATCGGTCTTGTCTCCGTGTGGTGCAGCGATACCGTCCTCCATGGCGCTCAGCCACGGTACCAGTGCTTCGGTAACGTGTCCAAAGTCGACTGATAACACTCTGACTTGTATTCAGAGCTAAAGCCACAGTACGTTGCCGGGAACCAGCTTCTATCATTCCCACGGCTCTGAGCATTTCTTCCCTGCTTAAATGACGTCGCCGCTCCATAATAACGTTGGTTTTAATCAGTAGTAGGGAAACAGTAGCACTAATAATGTCTTCAATGCGTTGTATGTTTTTATAGGGAAAATATTGACAGCTGATTTTCATCTTTTACTCGAATTTGATTCACAGTTCCTGATTCAAATTATGAAATGCACCAAAAAGGATCCATATAAATTTATAAAATCATAAATTTATTACAAAGCCACATCTCAATCTCAAGAAATCCGCATAAAAATGCTTGATCCCTAGACACTTTTGATGTGTGTAGTACAATGATTGCGAGCTACTTTGTGATTTTGAGGATTCCGTACCTAAAAGGTAAAACGAACCCTATTCATGAAACTTCTCTGTTCGTCTGTCCGTAGGGCTTCCATTACGTAATTACGTAATTACGGACTCATTTTAAAGTATTTTCGATTCCGTAACTGAAAATTTCAATTCCGTACTTACGTAATTATTGGTATCATAACTCAGTTAAAAGAGTCAACCAATAAAAAAATCAATCTACTACGTATCATTTGATGCAGCAACACTATACGATATATCTACATCGAAACTATACAAACAGGGAATTCCCCGCAGTTTATATTTTTATCGTTTGTTAAATCTTAAAAAAAAAATCTAAGATGTACAGAATAGAGTTCAAAATATGTTAACTTGGCGAGTCGCGGTCGGTAGATCCGGGGAGTCCCTGGCGAAAAGTCCCTACGACTACGGGGAACTACTATGCACTTCACTTTCTTAACTAAAATGAAAGTGTAGTTTCATTGCTAAATTGTCGGTTCATCGGTTCGGTTGTTCAGTTCACAACTTCACATCGCTGGACCTTCGACACAGTTGACACTTGATCAGATAACTTAATTAAAAGTTGGTGGTAAATGCGCGAAAATATTAACAATTTGGAGCAGTTAATTGTATCTTTATCGTGGGTGACTTTGAATGTGTGGATTATCTCTTGAAAGATGTAAGTACCTAGATCAAAGTTTTAATCAGTAAAAACCCCGTGGAGCATGCATAGTTCATACAAAATAATTTATTATACAAACATTTTTTTTAATTATGGTGTGCAATAAAGGAATAAATACAGACATAATTTTCTTTAAGTGTATTTTTATTCCGATTTGATTTTAGAACATCTAAATTCCCAAATATAATAAAATAAAATAAAAATATTTATCATAAATTTGAAATTATATAGCTCATCTCTAAATCAGGAATTAATGAACTAAGCATGCTCTATCGTTTGGCTACGAAATTTGTAATAGGTTTGACGACACGGTTTGAGTAATGGTTGAGCGATCGACTACTACGCTGACTACGCAGCGTATCGCGGGTTCGATCCACGCAGGCCGCACGGACGGAACAAATATTTGTAAAATCTGCAAGTAGTTCTTCCGGGTGTTTGTGTTTGAGAGACCAGGAAGAAATTTAGGAATTTCTTCCGGCCTAACAAATACAAACACCAACGTGCGGCGTAACGTTTTATTAAAAAAAAAAGAAGTGTGTTTACATTTTATAATGAGTTGGCCACTAGGTTTTACCAATATCGTTATTATTAACCTAACTTCTTTTTATTTTATTTTTCAGGTCTTCTTCAAATAAGACTGTATACAAGGAGTTTTTGAACAAACGCACACAAAGTTCTATCTGGGAACATTTCTTGAGAGCTGATAATGGACAGAGTGCTGAATGTAAGCATTGCAAAAAAATTTTGAAAACTCCAGGTGGCGCAACTGGAGCTTTACATACTCACATGCGTGCCAAGCATATCGGAGAGATGCCGCAAGTGCAGGACTCGCAAAGGCCGAGTACATCAACGTCTAGTAGTGGTCTAATTCAAACACGAAAACGTACAAATGAACCTTCGCAAAAGAAAATTAAACTCACTGATTATTTTTCAAATATGGAGGTTCGAGTGACGAGAATGGCAGCATTAGATGGGATAACATTGAGCACAATTTGTACTTCAGAAGATCTAAGATATCTTTTTAAGAACTCTGGCTCCGACATACCGAAATCTTCTACGACTATAACAAAGATAATTCTAGATCAAAGTGATAACACAAAAAACCAATTCAAAAAACAATTGAAAATTATGAAGTCTGAAAATAAAAGATTTACAATTACGTTTGATGAGTGGACGTCTACCCGAAATAAAAGGTATATGAATATAAATATCCACAATAAAGACTTCGATATGGCCAAATATAAAAATTTGGGACTTGTACGGATACATGGATCGTACAAATGAACCTTCACAAAAGAAAATTAAACTCACTGATTATTTTTCAAATATGGAGGTTCGAGTGACGAGAATGGCAGCATTAGATGGGATAACATTGAGCACATTTTGTACTTCAGAAGATCTAAGATATCTTTTTAAGAACTTTGGCTACGACATACTGAAATCTTCTACGACTATAACAGAGATAATTCTAGATCAAAGTGATAACACAAAAAACCAATTGAAAAAACAATTGAAAATTATGAAGTCTGAAAATAAAAGTTTTACAATTACGTTTGATGAGTGGACGTCTACCCGAAATAAAAGGTATATGAATATAAATATCCACAATAAAGACTTTGATATGGCCAAATATAAAAATTTGGGACTTGTACGGATACATGGATCAATGCCAGCTGAAGTAGGCACTCAATTATTACAGCAGCATTTGAGTGAATTCGGTTTAAATCTGGAAGACGACATTATTGCTTTCACAACAGATGGAGCAAGTGTAATGGTCAAAATGGGTAGAAATTTTGACGGCCACCACCAATTGTGTTTGGCTCATGGGATACAACTAGCAGTCCTGGAAGTTTTATATAAAACACAAAAATCTCCAAAACCTGAAGTGGAGGAGGATGTCTCAAATACTGGCGCTGAAGAAGAAGAAGAAATTGAAGAAGATGAAGATGCGTTTATTTTAGAATCGACCAGAGTTCCAGAATCGGAGTTTTTATACAAAGACACTATAAAAAATTAAGAGATCTAATAAAATCTTTTAAAAACTCTCCTTTGAAAAACGACTTGTTGCAAAAGTACGTTTTAGAAGAATATGGTAAAAATGTTGACCTAATACTAGACTGTAAAACGAGGTGGAACAGCTTATCAGATATGGTAGACCGATTTCTCAAATTAAAATCATGCGTTTTAAGGCGTTATTAGATTTGAAATTGAAATCAAATGTAAAATTTACAGATGAAGAAATCCAAGACTTTCACGAAATTCATTACAGCTTGGACGTAATAAAAACTACAGTTTTGTCATTATGTCACCGTGATTCAAACTTATTGACGGCCGACGCTGCGCTTCGATTTATGCTCGAGAAACTTGATCTTCAGTCAAACGATCTCAGTGCAAAACTAGCCACAACTCTTAGAAAAAGAATAAAGGAAAGGCGACCAAATGTATTCGGTGTTTTGCAATATTTGCATAACAATGAGGAATTTTTTAAAACTGCTGCCACAGAATATTTCACAAAACCATCGTCGGATGAGATACGAATGTATATTGTGGCACTGTTGGAACGGTTGAAATATAATTCTACACAAAAATGTGTAAGTTCACAGCCAAAACCTAGTACATCGGACGCAATTGCCACCAGTGACGATGATGATGAGGAGTTGACAATCGCACAACAGTTAGAGAAGAAAATAAACAAAGTGACTGTGAATAAACCAATTTCAACAGTAAACACAGATCTCGATTCCATTATTAGGGTAGAAATGTGCATTTACGACAGCGCTGGCGGCGGTCGCGAAGTTTTTTTGACTGCAGCGTATAACTATTTGCTTTCAATAACGCCTACAAGTGTTGAAGCTGAGCGAGCCTTTTCATCTGCCGGATATTTTTGTAATAAACTTAGAAGTTCCCTGGGTGACAAAACTTTAAATGCCTTGTCATTTATGAGGTCATATTTTCAAGAAAAGAGATTATATTCGGGAGGAAAAAAATGATTTGACTAAACTGATTAAAACTACAATGCTAAGTTCTTAAATAAATATTTTTTTTATTAATTATTGTGTTTATTTTGATAAACCCTTGAATTTGAGATAGTAAAAGATAATTGTAAATTGTAACTACAATATTTACAAAAATTCATAGTCGATTAGGGAAAAATTACGTAATTACGTAATTACGGAATTGAAGAAAAAAGTTGCGTAATTAGTTACGTAATTGATATTTCCGTAATTTTGGAAGCCCTATCTGTCCGTCTGTCACCAGGCTGTATCTCATAAACCGTAATAGCGAGACAGTTGTAATTTCCAGAGATTGTGCTAGTATTTCTGTTGCCGCTATAACAACAAGTACTAAGAATAAAAATAATAAAATATTTAAGGGGGCTCCCATACAACAAACGTGAATTTTTGCCGTTTTTTGCTCCATATTAATAACGGAAACAGATAGACGCTTAAAATGTTCACAGAATATTTGGTTATATATTCAAATTACAAATAAATAATTAAAATAAAATAAATACTGAAGGCGGGCTCCCATACAATAACCGTGATTTTTTGCCGTTTTTAAAGATAATGGCGTACGAATCTTGTAAAGGTCTTGCTCCAGCAGACTACCATTTTTGTCGTGATTTGGACAATTATCTACGTGACAAGAAGTTTTCTTCCCAGGAGGCAGTTCTGCTTTCACACAGTTTGTGCAGTCTAGATCCTCAGAGTTCTATCACAAAGGCATAAACGACCTTCCTATATATTGATTATAAATGAATTATTTAAAAATTAAAAAATAAGCAATTATTTAGATTTTCAGTACTAATCGGCAATTTTAAACTTTAACGCCTATTATATTAAAAGAATTATATAAATAAGAAACTTGTAAACTTGAAATTACCCATAATTATTCTGCTTCCTAATGTTTTGTTTCAAGCTATCATAATGCGAAAAAACATCGTCGTAGTAACTTCTTTGAATATTATCGATAACTTTATATCGAAATGATAAAAACCCTACCACAGTTTTTTGAATTGCCATTTAAAAATATTTGCAAACAAACGTTTAAAAAGAATAATTTTGCTAAAAACGAAATGCAAACGAAAATTCCAAAATAAAATGGGCTTTATGGCCTAAAAGGTCTATTACACTCAAAAATCGCAATAAACTGAGCGTTAAAATAATTCGTAAGCATAAAACATCTAAAATGCCAATAGACGGTGTCAAGGTAAATGAATAGTAGCGAATAAAATTCTAAAACAGTTTTTGTTTGTACAAGACAAGTTTCACTTAATTTATTTACTTTTCAATATTTATTTACCCGATTTGAACTATACTAGGATATTAAATCGGATCTGGCAACATAGACCACACTGGCCACCTACCGGGCAATAGCTGAATATATTTTATATAAACTTATTTCATTTTTACTATTTGATGTCTCCAATTGTCGATCTAATTTTGCTATATTGTACTAGATGGCGGAACTGAGCCATGGGATCACAGTTTTTCTATGCCATTTTGACACATGCCCTCTCTATATATCCTAAATCTCTTTGCCTACAAGGTACTTCCCGTGAACTCAGAATCTTGAAATTCGGCACGAAGCAACGTTATATTATAGTACAGACAGATAAAGGAAAAATTGTGAAAATGATAAATTTGAAGTTCCATAAAATATTAAAATATTATTTTTGCTTACATGACATAAAATATTTTTTTAATAATTATAACCCTACTACCTACCCTTTTTCACATGAACGCGTAGAGATATTAAAGTTGAAATTCATATCAAACACTTCTTAAATCTAATTGCCTCTAAACTGCGAAAAATTCTAAATCAATTCTAGTATTATAAATGCGAAAATAACTCTGTCTGTCTGTTACGCTTTCCCGCCTAAACCTCTCAACCGATTTTGATGAAGTTTGGCACAGACAATCTTTAGACCCTGAGAAAGAACATAGGCTACCTTTTATCCCGGAAAAATTTGATGTTCCCGAGGGGAATTTAAACAGCGCGATATAACCGAACTCCACGCGGGCGAAGCCGCTGGCGGAAAGCTAGTACGTCATAAATTGTAAACCGCTACGTTTGTACAGCGGAACCCTCGGTGTGCGAGTCCGACTCGCATTTGGCCGGTTTTTTTATTAACTTGTTTGTGCTCTGGCTGTTGAGAGTATGTCATGCTCACTCAAATGTCTCGCTGATGGTGGCGTGTGTGTTGGGTTATTAGGTTCCCTTCAATATGGTTGAGCTGAATGATGCTGAATATGCTGATCCATACGTCATGTTCGGGAACGGACGCCGTCAGTGGGGACTGGTCATCTCTTATCTGCCATGGCGTATTTTAATTTCTGAATTGATTTTTGGGTGTTTTCTATGGACGCTCTCAGCATACAATATATTTCTGCATCGTTCTCACACGGTTGATTTCAACATGAATGATGTAATCAAATATTTGTAACAACAGCTTAAAAAATTAAAAGAGAGTCCATTGAGTTTCTTGCCCGTTCTTCTCCATAGGTACCTACTCTTTGGAATGGGCGACTAGCTTCATCTTATTGACTGACCGACCTTCTGACAATTCAAAAGTGCCTGTAACTGGTTTATTTGAAATAAATGATTAGATTTGATTTGAACAAGAAGTGGTAATAATTAACAATGGTAATAAAACTTAGACACAATTACTGGTAAAATATGGTAAAATGGTAATGGTAATGAGTACGCGGTGTCTCTGACGAGATCTTAACCCGAACTGTCCCACATTTTGGTAAACGAGCGAATTTTAAATTAGTATGCGCTTTCGCTGACTGTTCCATTAAACTCGAACATATTATATAGTATAGGACTAAGCACGGATCCCTGAGGCAGACCTCTCCAAACCGACCTCGGTTCAGAGTTCTCCCCAGAAATCCTGAGTACCTATTATGCTACGATCTGAAAATATACTGGATATAATTTGACAAATCCTAGCCGGGATTCTCAGCTTTTGCATCTTTTGCCTGAAAAGTGGGAGGAGAACAGAATTATAGGCAGCTGAAATGTCTAGGAAAACGGCAACCACCGACTCATACCCGCTAAGGGACAGTCGGATCACTGATGTGAGGGAAGCCACACTTCAGCACACATCAGTTGTACCCAGACCTTTCCTGAAGCCGAACTGAGTCGGTGGAAGCAGTTTCCTACTTTCTACAAACCATTCTAGTCGGTTTTTAATCAAGTGTTCTAGCAGTTTAATTAGTACGGACGATAGAACAATCGGCCTGTAAGAACAATGATCGCTGGGATCCTTACCGTATTTTAAAATAGGGATGATGACTTGAACCTTCCAATCAGGAGGAATATAACTGTGAGAAAAACTATAGTTGACCAAGTCCAGATAATACTGTTGGGTCTTATCACCTGCTTTAGTAATGAAGGTGTAAGGGAATCCATCCACTCCAGGAGCAGAGTCCTTAACATGGGTGAGGACCGATTTAAGTTCCCCCAGAGTGAAAGGCCTATCCAGAGGATCATCCGATGCTGACCGACAGCCTGTAGTGTAGTGACACACTCATTAACATTGGGAACATAGATTGGGGCCAGTTTTGAAAGAAACCGGTTACCCAGTTCTTCGGTTAATATGCTCCCGGAGGGAGGGCTTAAACTAATCCTAAATAATTTTATCTTGCGCCACACGGCCGACGCTGGGGTGGATGGACTCAACGAATCACTATATATTTCCGCCAACCTTCTCTCTTCTTATTTTTGAGTAATTTTCTGGACTTAGCCAAGATATGTTGAAATGCAATGAGGTTATCCAGGTTCATATTAGAGTTGAAATTCCTTTCTGCCTCATTCCTGGCCCTGATCACGGCAGAGCATTCCCTATCCCACCACGGCGGGGATGGAATTTTGCCCTTAGGCGGTTTTTTTTTTTTAGGAAAGCAATCTTCTGCTGTAGTAGATATAGTGTGGGAGAATTATGAAAAATGCAATTTCAATATTAGTGGATGGAAGAGAAGAGACGCGTAAGTCTAGAATTTTTGAATATAGGTCCCAATCTACTGAGTTCAGCTGGTATTTTAACAGAGGGGAAGCTAGGACCAAGCGAAACTGAAATGCAAGGTGGGCCAATAGATGTGTCCAGAAGTGTATTTTTATTATTTTAATTCCCGCTAAATACTCTCCAGCGTTTGATGGTTTATTTAATCGTTCGCACGTGTTCTTGGCAAAATTGTGGCGTCTCTTCCACAAAGTTAATTATTCAAGAATTGAATTGATTTTACAGCAGGTCAAGCTACCCGAAACTGTCAAATATTCCCAATCAACCTTGAGCTTTAATCATATAGAGATAAAGTTGAAAGTCTAATAAGGAAATCTGATAGATTGTGCTAGCTTGATGTGCTGTCAACTGTACACACGACAGCACATCAAGCTACTACAATCTGTCAGATTTCTGTATTAAATTTTCAACCTTATTTCTAAGGCTTAAGGTTGATTGGGAATATTTGGCTAGCTTGACCTGCTGTCGTCCGTACATCCCGGAACCGGCTCAGTTGCCAAAAACGAAAAAAAAAACTGTACATCCAAAGCGATCGATAAGGTTCGCAATATCAACCAACCCCTCAAAAAAAAAAAAAATATTGTTAATGATTCTCCTTTTATTGATTGGCTAATATTCATTAATTGAATTCTGTAAAAAATAATTGAATCGTGAAATTTGTTTTCAATTAGTTTGATTATTCCTGCCCAAAACATAAAAATATTTAAATTTATTGCTACTTACCTCTGCTGAAGAATTTATGTCATATATTATAATAAAATACTTTGAATATTTAACTTATTTTCCTGTCCATTTCAAATTATACTTACCTACGTGACATATGCACGGTTAGCGCAGTGGTTAAGCTATTGACTGCTGAGCTGCATGTCGCGGGTTCGATTCCCGCACGGAAAAAATATTTGTATGACCTACAAGTAGTTGTTTCGGGTCTGGGTGTTTGTGTATGATATGTTTGTGAAGGCACCCACGACAGGAGAACTTCCTAGTGTGTGGGGCAACGTTTTTTAAAAACAAAGAATGCAAGAAGGACATAGATATAGACCAATGGTTATTAATTTGTACAAAAAAATAAGACGTAATAATAATTATAACGGCTCAAGATTTTTTAGTGACTTCCGTCTCACTCAACGCTAGTACCTACAGCATTGATATAATATTATTTTTAAAACCCTTGCTCGTAAAGCTGATGTAATTCCACCGGTTTTAAATATGTAAAGCAGGCCATAACAAACGCGTGTGTTATCAAAGCAAATAGTTAAGTTATAGTCCATACAAATTCCATAACAGCATTATTTTCCATTTCAAGTAATTATGGAACTGATCGCCGCCGTACGGCTCGCGCTGCGCGCTGTTCCATATTTGAAATGGCAAATAATAATACTCATGCAACTGAAAACGAAAACGTTTAAAAAAAATATATATATACAGTATGTTAAATAACAGAGGGCGTTCCCTTAAACTCGTTAATATATATCATTAATAGATTAAAATAAAAATATCAGCATAGAAAAATAAGCATAAAAAAATCCGAATAAAAAAAATTCTAATTGGAAATAAATTTGAAACCTCCTGTTTTAAATCAAAATAGTAGTCGTCATGTATAAATAAATTGCGACGTTGCCGTCTTTCATGTTCGCGTGTACAGTGTGTTTCTTTTACATGTCAATTTAAAATTTTTATTGAATATTTTCATATTGGAAAAAATTTTAAAACATTTTGTTTTCGAATGGAAATATTTTTTTTAGCATGTATGTATGCTATACTATTTCGGGTTAACGGGAACGCCCTCTGTTAGTTAACATACTGTATAACTGTTTCGTTTATTGTGTCTTGTTTGGAAATATATTGTGTGAATGAATTTTAAGTGATTTATTTTTTGAAGTTTTACAAAAGGATCCCAAGAGGTACTGCATCCCATTTATTTCATAATTACAACATTTGAAACATATGTTGAACCAAAACTACTTAGAAACTGTAACGCTAGGTTAGTTATTGCAGGAAATTCTTCTTATGGTACCAATTTTCAGAAATGTGCAAAATCTTCTGAAAAATTTTGTGCTTTCGAAGACAATTTGTTAGCAAAAAGATTTTTTGGCATAATATCATGATTTTGCAGTTCCGAGAGTTATATTAGTATTACTACCGCGCTGCGCGTAGCGAACTGACAACTAACTTTAGAGACTGAATACAGTCCGATTCAAACTTAAAAATAATAAAAACAAAAATCCTGACTTTTGAATTTGGTGCGTATTTTCAAAGCATACATACTTGTGCAGACTTTGATTTTCCCCATAATCGATTATGGTGACGTGTGCTACTTTGACCTGAATTCGGTTTTGCTGGATAAGCTTGACAGATTGCTCAATAGTGGTATCCGGTTTATATTCAATCTGAGGAAATATGACCATATATCCAGCTACAGGTCTGAACTGAAATGGATGCCCATTCGCCAAAGAAGAAATTTGCGAGCCTTAACCACGCTTTTCTCCCTTCTTAATTCGCCCACTCCTCCTTCTTATCTTACGAATCACTTCCAATATTTGTGTTCTTCACACAGCAAGAATCTGCGTTCTTCTAATAATCTTCTCTTACTCTGTCCTTCTCATACCTCTGACTTTGTTCACTCTTCATTTCATATTCAGTCAATTCTTTTGTGGAATGCGCTTCCTCTTGATATCAGGATGGCGACTAGTCGGTTTGCATTTAAGCGGAAATTGCAGAGTTATTTTGCGAATGGTTAGGGTAGGGTCATCTCAACACCTCTCTTACAAGTTTTATTTTTGTATATATTTTAAGTATATATATAGTAATAGTTTGTATATGTATATAGCTTATTTAAGTATTTGTTTAGATAGTTTTATGAGTTTTTCTTTTCCTGTCCATTGTACCGTAACTAAAGCACCTGCCATCTAGTCTCTTCACCACCCGAGGTTGACTGGTAGAGAATGCCTAAGGCATTAAGTCCGCCTCTGTACATTTTCTTTGTGCGAAAGTTTAAATAAATAAATAAATACTAAACTTGCGCGGGCCACTCGGCACGCAGTGGCCCGCGGGCCTGGGGTTGAGCAGCCTTGGTCTAGACCAGGGGTGGCCAACTTGAGTAGACTTAAGGTCTATTGTTTACCAAGGAAACCTTGTGCGATCTACCAAACACATAAGTACCTACTTCTTGAAATCATAAATGAACAGCGTAATTTTAATACACAATCATATATTTTTATTCTGGTCAATAAAAATATATGATCTAAGTAGGTTCTGTTTATAGGTATCATATTTGAGATCGTTGACTTAAAGGAGATGTTTCAGAAATGTATGGAGCCTGGGCCAGCACATTGTACACTTAATGCTAGGTACATTTACGCTATAGTTAACTATTTTTAATGTTAATTTCCTATATTTTGGCTTAGTTTTTATACAGATTCAATTTAACTCGGCCAAGGAGTGCAACATAACTTCTAATAAATATGGTGGTCAGAAATAAGTGAAACAAGATTTTGACAATGACATTTGAATGACGTGTCATGTATTTAAGGCAATCGTATCTATATTATCTACCACATGACTGCGAAAAACACAAAACATAAATTCCGAACATACGGCCCATTAAATAAACACAATCAACTGAAATCAACACTCGACACGAACACAACGGGAAAATAGAACTGTCAAAGTCGCCAATCCAAACCACTGTCATGGCTACCTTAATAAAGGGTTATCTCACTAAAAAACGTTTCAAATAATTAATTATACATACTTGTATTTTTATTGAAATTAATTTAGTAGTATTTTTATGAATTTTTTTTATTTTTTTTCTTTTTTATCTATATAGCGTACATAGTGGTGACCTCCTTTATTTAACATTAAATCAGTCCTATATATATGAGTGCGAGCTGTGAGCATTGCGTCTAAAACGAAACACTACGAGTGTACTGGGTAGAAAATAAAAAGGATAAATATCGCGTTATAGCGATTTAAAAATAATACAAGAAAATGCTGCAGTAGTTGATAATATTTATAGTAGGGTTGTAACGGAGGCTCGTTAGCGGAGGCGGAGGCGGATGCGGAGGCGACGAGTCTCACCTCCGCGGATGCGGAGGTTAACGGAGGCGGAGGCGGAGGTGAAAGTACATATAGAAAAAATTGAAATTTATGGTCAATTAAAACAAAATTTTTATTTTAAATACGTACATTAATAGTAGTATACTTGGTAAAAAAATATTACCTTCTTGTAATGAAAATTAAGGAGAAACAAATTGTGTTTGCCGCATTCCCGCCTCGCACTAGTTGATTCTTGACCATTTCGCGCTCAAACGCGGCCGGACGGTTGTCGAGCGTAGCAGTTTGCGCGTTATTTATTGCATAAATACGTAAATAAACCTCCGTTATAACTCCGCTAGAAATTGTGCGGAGGCGGAAGCGAAGATACGATTTCTTGCGGAACTTCCGCAGTAACGGAAGCGGAGGCGAAGCTCCGTTACAACCCTAATTTATAGTGTTTGAATGGCTATGATCGACTGGACTAGTAGTCGCGATCGACCGGTTGGCCACCCCTGGTCTAGACAGTAACGCGTCGGCCAGGTTTGTTTGTGACAAACCTGGCCGATGCGATGATAAACAATATTTATGAAATTATTTATTTATTGCAGATCAACATCGATAGCCGTATTATATTTAATTAATTTCCTATTTTTACTATGGGAACAACTCGAGACAGATTTAAGTTATTTAGATGGCATTTTCGTCACCAGCACCCCTATCGACCGCGGAATTAACACCCTGGATATCATATTATTATACATTTAAATTGGCGTCCGCCATCTTGGATTTCAGAAAGGATAGCTTTTTCGTAACAAGCACCACAATTATATTTACTTAATTGCTTAATAAATTATAAAAAAATGACGTCCGCCATTTTGGATGTTAAAAACGATGGCTTCTACTTTACAAGCACCCCAATTATACTCAAAATTGACACTCATATCAAATTATAAAACAACAAACACGTGTTAGCCCATAATGATAGATACCGAGCTACGAACATCGTTTTGTTCGCAGCTCGGGTGCCGCTTACCCGTGTCTCGTCCCTCAAACACCGCACGATTTCTCTGTCTAGACGTCTTCGTCGGACGACTGTATGATTTTTAGACTGTGGTACTACACTGGTCGCATTGTGTTTGTAGATGCTGCGCACAATAATGTTGCGGTCTTTTACCTAAACTCGAGCGTTCAAATTTTGTGAAATGGCTCTAACTCTCCCGGGTTTGATTACGAGATGTTGATGAACACAATAAAACAATGTAATAGATAAGGTAATAATTTATTTAATACATTTCAGTATAGAACTGTACTATGATTCAAAAGGAATCATTTTTTCATTCCGTTTGTAAAAAACTTCGTGAACATTATACAATAAAAATCTTATTCAGATAATAGAAACAGTTTTCATTTGGTGCCTTCATCAATAGGGTTGTTTTACAGTTGCAGGTATTTATGTATATGTATATTAATTATTACTCATTAGTACAATAGTCTGCTCATTGGTTTTAGTACAAGCTCCTTGCGGACTTGATCAAATTAATTATAAATAAAATCAGTGTAGCATATTCATAATCTCTTCCTTTCATGTTGGTTTTGAGGAACAGGGCAGGATGACGCGCAAACATAATAATCGACTACTAGGGCTACATTATGAGATTAACCGAAAATAACAACTACTTTGCTTAGCCTAAACATCTTTTTGCTTTTGATTGTTCGTGTCGAGCGATCGGAACGTCTATTAAAAATATAATTGATATTTCGCTAAATTATTATATACACATTTAAATAAATTACACTATGGTTCGGTTCGGCACGATCACAGGTTGAGCGGGTTGGGCGTGGGTTGTCCTCCCGCCGTGGCCACAGCACTACCCAGCTCGGCCAGGCGCGAGTACTGGCGCAGCGCGCGAGACTCACGAGTGGCCGACAGCAGGACAGGCATACGCGTCACGGCCTCCTCGGCCCACGCCTCGGCCAGGCGGAGCTCGTGCGCGGCCGACGGCAGGCGCAGCCGGGCGGCCCGGGAGGCGCGCGACATCACGGCTGCGGCCGTGTAGGCGTCGATGGCGGACGAGGCCAGGCGGTTGAGCACGAACTGCTCGTCCACGATGCGCCGCCCGTACTTCACCAGCGCCGCCTCCACGCTGCGGCCGTGCTCCAGCACACAGCGGCCCAACTCGGCCGCCAGGGGCCGCAGCTCGGGGGCCACGTGCGGGGCAAGGTCGGGGCCGCGGGCCAGGCCCACGGCGCCCGCCGCGCGGCGCCCCGCCTCGGAGAAGATCAGGCCCAGGTGCGCCGTGGGGTTCTTGAAGGCACGCTGCAGCTCCTGCAGGTGCGAGCCGGCGAACTGGATGCCTGCGGGACAGAACGGTCAGGCCGGGCCGATACCGTACGACCCTGGCTCGTCAGGGCGGGCCGGCCGGCGGGCGGCGGACCCAGCGACACTCACCTGTGAGCGCAACGAACAGGCGCAGGATGTCGTTGGTGCCCTCGAAGATGCGGAAGATGCGCAGGTCGCGCAACACGCGCTCCAGCCCGGTGGCCTTCATGAAGCCCATGCCGCCCAAGATCTGGATAGCCTCGTCCACGACGGTCCAGGCCGAGTCGGATGCGAACACCTTGGAGATGGCAGCCTCCAGGTGGTAGTCCTGAGCGCCGGAGTCCATGTTGCCGCTGACCATGTAGGCCAGCGACTCGGTGGTGTACTGCAGCAGGGCCATGCGCGCCAGCTTCTCCTGGATGGTGCCGTAGTCGGCGATGCGCTTGCCGAACTGCACACGAGTGGCGGCGTGCTCGGCCGCCTGGCGCAGGGCAGAGCGCTGAGTGCCGGCCAGCGCCGCCGCCATGCCGAAGCGGCCGTTGTTGAGAATGTTCATGGCTACCTTGAAGCCATTGCCCACGCCGCCCAGCACGTTGGCCACGGGTATCTTCACGTCCTCGTAGTAGACCTCAGTGGTGTTGGAACACTTGATGCCCATCTTGTTCTCGGGCGGGCCGGACGACACGCCACCGAACGCGCGCTCCACGATGAACGCCGTCACCTGCGCAGCGAGTGCCGTACGTTAGTACATTAGTAGTGCAGCAAAGAGTGTACAACTGTAATAGGTAGTAACCAAAACCTGATAAACTATGCTTACTACAGTTCCATGAATTTTAAATTCAATAATCTACAAACAATGATCATGCAAACCACTAGCGATATGTCACCAATGTCATCTACAGCATTATCTGTTACAAACCACTAGCGATATGTCACCAATGTCATCTACAGCATTATCTGTTACAAACCACTAGCGATATGTCACCAATGTCATCTACAGCATTATCTGTTACAAACCACTAGCGATATGTCACCAATGTCATCTACAGCATTATCTGTTACAAACCACTAGCGATATGTCACCAATGTCATCTACAGCATTATCTGTTACAAACCACTAGCGATATGTCGCAATGTCATCTACAGCATTATCTGTTACAAACCACTACCATCTATTATCTGCGATATGTCACCAATGTCATCTACAGCATTATCTGTTACAAACCACTAGCGATATGTCACCAATGTCATCTACAGCATTATCTGTTACAAACCACTAGCGATATGTCACCAATGTCTTCCAGCATTATCTGTTACAAACCACTAGCGATATGTCACAATGTCATCTACAGCATTATCTGTTACAAACCACTAGCGATATGTCACCAATGTCATCTACAGCATTATCTGTTACAAACCACTATATGTCACCAATGTCATCTACAGCATTATCTGTTACAAAGTATCTCAAAGGTACACAAAACTAGATAGTTGATGATGTGCAACAGACAATACCCTTGGGCATAGACGCCAGACCGCAAGTATGGTTATACGAATAAATATATCCGTCAAATGAATACCAAACACCTTAAGCTGCCTACACACGAAGCCGCCGGTCCGCTGGCACTAACTCGCCCGGTTCGTGAAGATTCCGGTGGGCCCCCGCTTTAAAGTTGCAAGCCGTACAAGGACAAGCGCGTGTCGCGAGGACTAGACCGCGCCGTCGGCTAATCGATACGGTAAGGGCAACCAGGACCAGACTAAGAGGCTTAGTGCTTGGCTTCGATGTTTAGACAGCTTCAGGGTGGTAAGGAAAATTTTATAGCCACAATAGTTGCATGCACCTTGTCGACAGTCTTGCCATCCTTTTCAATTGGCGTCTGCGCGAACACGGTCATAATCTCGGCGATGCCTCCATTGCTGATCCAGATCTTGGAGCCGTTGAGGATGAAGTGCTTCCCGTCAGACGACAGCACCGCGCGCGATCTGTAACATAGAGTTGTCAGGCCGGCCGGGCTCGCTCCGGGCGGCGCTTGGCTCGGGCTGTACGCACTTGATGGAGCCGGCGTCGGAGCCGGAGGAGGGCTCGGTGAGGCAGAAGGCGGCGTACTCCCCGCCCGTGACGCGCGGCAGGTAGCGCGCCTTCTGCTCGGGCGTACCGAACAGCAGGATGCCCTTGAAGCCGATGGACTGGTGCGCGCCCAGCGTGATGCCCACGCCCAGGTCGTGGGCGCCCACCACCTCCACGAGGCGCGCGTACTGCGTGTTGCACAGCCCCAGGCCGCCCAGGTCGGTCGGCACCTGGAGTCCGAAGGCGCCCAGGTCCCACAGCCCCGACAGCGTGTTCTGCTCGATCTGCGAGTCCGCGTCATTTTTAGCGGGATCGTTTACCTGCGCGATAAAAATAGTTTGTTGTCGTAAAAATTGTGTGCTTAACAGAGTGCTGTTAGACACACTTTATATCGTTATGTCAAGCATTATCAAAATCACGCATTACGGGCATCACGCGGGGAAAGTCAAATTTTTAGAGTGGGTAATCTTTGTGCGCTATAGTCGCACGCGGGTTTTTGGCAATTACATCGTACATTTGATCAGTATCTACACTGGGTGGTTTATTTTAAAGTTATAGGGATGTCCTCATTGATACTTTGTTTAGTATAGTTATCTATAAAGTCGTGAAAATAAATGAGGGCGCTGCAGTCGTGCATATAGCAACCCTGTTAATGTGATTGAAATCATTTTGATTGTGTGTTCGAAAAGGCACATCCCTATTTGTCTCCAAATGTAATCCTTCTACTTCATATCAAGTAGTTGGCGCTCGAGGCACGTCAAATTCCTTTCTGATATAAGGATGTCTAGATTTCTATGGTATTTATTTCTATATTCACTGTGGTCGAGTTACACGTGCATAAACTCAACCGATTCCTGCATAATTTAGATACGTTATACATTTGTAGCGTGGCGCAGAAGGACACATCGCGTATTATATAGATGGGCGTTCAAAAGGTTAAAAAGTATTTTCATTGTCAGCTGCGTCACTAACAACGTCTCCACTACTGCTGTCATTAGCTTGCTATCTTCACTGCGAGGTGAGGTTTTGGCGGGAATGTCAAGATGGGTGTCACGCTCATTTTTCATTGGACTTTTAAAATTATTTATAGTGTTGTTTCTAAATAAAAGCGCGTGATTTGTGTAATAAAAAGCGCATTCAGTGAATAATTTATAAAGAAAAGTGAAATATTGCAGCATAATGGCCACATCAAATCAAATCATTTATTTCAAATAAACCAGTTACAGGCACTTTTGAATTGTCAGAAGGTCGGTCAGTCAATAAGATGAAGCTAGTCGCCCATTCCAAAGAGTAGGTACCTATGGAGAAGAACGGGCAAGAAACTCCATAAATCCATCACGACCTTACCCCAAATTCCTCCTTGTCGGCCTCACGCGGGAAACGAAAGGAGTTAGTTTAAGTTAGGATATAAACTTATTCAAGAAAAAAACTTACTGAAGACTAGGCTGTATGGTGTACTATGCCTTTGCCTTTTCCGTTCCGAAGAACGGAAAGAAGCAAACCAAAAAATCACATAAGCGAATAACTAACTCATATTATATATCTTGATAAAAGGTTTACTCTCACATTTTCCTGAAAGATTAAAAATAATAATATGTAATTTCTATCAGAAGATGGATACTTACCACTAATTTTAATTCCCAACATGATATAATTCATTTTTAAAATCAGCAGTAAATTAAATAAATTAAAATATTAAAACGCACTACAATTGGACTGAGTATACTTGCAATCTAGCCTATAAATGCGCAATGTAAAACAATCCTTATTTTAGTCTTAAAATGGTTTACTTGAAACTTCTAGTAGATAAATCAAACAGTAACATGATTACATACCTGTTTTAGCAACTGTTCAAGCATAAATATCATCCATATTTAATAAAATTTGTCCAGCTTGGTGTACTAACAAACATTGATGATAAACTTTTTAACACATTTCTTTGATGTTTTGTCTAAATAGAATTGAAAATTAATACAATTTTCAAAAAGTCACAAAACAAATCGATGACTGCCGATCAGGGATGTTACGGAGCTTCGACTATCATACCTTCGGTTCCGATACTTTTAAATCAGAGCTTATTAAGACCGTACCCTGACCAAATGACCTTGAGCATTTACTCCCTCTTCACCGCGCCCCACCTCTACAATACTTCGCAAAATATTACTAGCGCCGTCTGGTGAACGAAGTACTTACAAATACAAGTTAAATTCATAGACCACAGAAGTAACAGACATGGCACTTTTATTTTTGTTTATTGGTGCGCCCAAATACTTTTGGTTATTATAGACTTTTTTTTTTGGAGTTTACTCCTTAAGAATCGATTTTCATATACAATATGTAAAGAAAACCCTGTCCGATCTGTGAAGGTATTGTTAGGTATCGATAACTGATTCTACTAATGCCCACAAAGACAGGCTAAACTTAAAAAAAAAAATCCCCCTAAAAAAATAAATATTATTTCTCAAAAAGAGGTAACTTAATACATGTGCGGTACGCAACCCCTTCCGCGGGCGGCGGGGGGCAGGGCACGCGGCACCTGTGACGTGGTCGCGTCGCTATTCGCTTATACCGAATTCGCTTATGCTTATACCGGTGTTGTCACTTTTTTAAAAATTACCAAATTTCGGGGAAATTGGAATTAATTCCCGGGAAAAAAGGATTATTTCAAAATTCATTAGTATTGTTACTATGATGATTATGCAAAATTTTATATTATATTTGGTCAAGTGTTTACCTAACCTTTATTATCCTTATGGGTCGGACAGGGTTTTCTTTACATATTGTGTGAGGCGCCCGGTATGAAAAAAATCCGAGGGGTAAAACGTACTAACTAGTAACGAATTTTAAGCGTTACTATTTTAGTGCGCACCTTTGGTGCGCAACTTTCTAATCTAAAAAGTGGCATAATTATCTTTTTACAACTATATTTTGTTAGTTATTAAGATAATGTTATATTTAAAAAAAAAATAATTATATAATAATTTAAAAAGTGATTATAAAATTTTTTTTTATTATCAACTTTCTTAAAATTGGTTAAAATTTTCATAAATATGCATTTATAAATTTTTTAATGATTTATTTTATAAATAATTTTTAAAATAATAATAATAATATTTTTTATTTTATTTTTTTATTTTTTTTTATGCTTTTTTTTAATTAATTTTTTTTTCTCGTACTTGAGGAGTAAACTCCAGTCGTGCGTCGGAGCTGACACACACACTTTTTTTTTTGATATGGCATCTCGTAGGTTGCCATTAGAGGCCGTAACTACTTAACCTGACTTTCCTGTGGATGCCTTAATTAAAAATTAAAGCCTCCAGCCAGGGGCACTTCAAACTAACTTAAAATTAGGCGACTACGCACTAAGGTCACCCCCTGTGGGGTACGAACCTCGGCTTAGGGCGTCGCTAGAGAAGACAGCAGGGGACGGCTGGATCGAAAGTTATACTTAATAGTTTGATGACCGCGGCATTTCCTAGTACTAGCTCTGAGAAGAAACGCCGAAACAAACTCAGAGGTTATTGTTGGGACATTATGATATTACTGGCTCAGCTGCGGCGCGGGCTGGCCTTCATCGGACAAGGGACGGGGGAGGGGATTACTACGTGAAACGCGTCGCGGTGGACCTCGGCGGCGAGGTCGATAGGTCGGTCTGTGTTTGTGTCATGTGCTGGTGGCCCTATTGGCCTCTTGGAGGAGGGTAATGGGGTCATTGGGGTCTGAGAGAGCATGCCGAGGGCGGCGAAGTCGGGAGATGGTGGTGGGAGTGTAATTGGCGGCCGCTGCTATAAGAGGATTGCGGTGCTTGGCAGCAGTGTCAAAGAAACGCTTGGAAAGGCGTTTCATGAACTGCTGGATGGTGGGGATTTTGAGATCAAGGTGGAGGATCTCATTTCGGACGAACCAAGGGGCGTTTGTGGCTTTACGGAGAAATCGGTTTTGGACTACTTGCATCCTATGGATATGACGTGGCTTGGCATGTGGGAAGACTGGACAAGCGTAGGTCATAATCGGGCGTATGCAAGCTTTGTACAAGCGCATTTTGCACCTGAGCGATAGCTTGCTACGCGGGTTGAGGACGGGGTTATTATAGACTCAAACAATGTTGACGATACTTCATAATAAAAATTTTGCGGATTTTATTTTTAACCGACTTCCCAAAAGGGTGGTTCTCAATTTGATTTATGTGTGCTCGCTGATAACTTTATCGTTAATGAACCGATTTTGATCATTCTTTTTAATGATAGGGTATGCTGCCTATGCAATTCTATTGTTCCCACGTCAGTGTTGATAATAGAAATTCTGAGAAATTTAGGCCAATTATCGAAAATTGTAGGCACTCTTCGGGTGAAAACTTGATACTCGTGTTAATATCGGATGATACTATAAAACCGTGAAGATTTTGGCCTGACCTGAGGAGATGACAGAGAATCAAGGGAATCCACATCGGAAGCAACTGTCACGTGATTGGGCTTATTTAATTTGCAATTGCAAATTAAATAAGCCCAGACACGTGACAGTTCAAAATCGGTTTATTAACGATAAAGTTATCAGCAACAACCAACATGGTATGGTTTCAGCAACTTCCAACCCTGAAGCTACAGTGATAACATATTTATGTTATGACTGTAACTTCAGGGTTGGAAGTTTTGTAGATTGAAAGTTAGCTAACTCAGATGTTCAAAGGGATAGAAAGATAATATAATATATAGCGTGGCAACCCGTTAGCGCGCTGTCTATGCCATCCGTGAGAGGCATAGAGAGAAAGAGATAGTTATGGGATGGCGGTGAAGAGGTGCGTGCGCACTAACCACTCGCGCTTTAGAATAAAATATTGTCACAAAGTTAGAAGTTATTGTTTGTGTTATTGTGTTAAGCTTGTGTTTCTGGACCATTAAACTGTAATCGTGATAACTGAGTCCTTATTCGCTCCCCTCCGACGCCATAAGTGGCTGCCCAACGTGTGAAGGTATTTCGTGTCGTGTATTACGTAGTGCAGTTTGCGAAATAACTTACAACGTTCACAATAAAAGTGAACGTAGGGGACTTTACCGAACCTACGAGTGTGTTTTTCCTGTTTGTCCCGTGTCTTTAGTGGCCAAAAATGCCAAAAACACGGTCAGAAGAAAAATCGGACTCCAATAACGCCGCGGGCGCGGCCGCCATGAATATTACAATGTCTCAAGAAACTCTCGCCAGCTTTATAACATCAATACAACAAACTCAGAACGAATTTTGCCAGCAGCTGATCCGAGAAGTACGCTCATCGACGCCGCATAACGTCTCCGAGGCCCAACAAGCATCGTATGTTTTTGACGCAAATGGAAACTTCGCGAAATGTACCTCGCGTTATGGCGGACGCGCGGACGAGTCGTTAGATAATTTTATGGACGCCGTAATAACCTACAAAGACTGCGTAAATGTATCTGATGTAAATGCTCTCCGCGGCTTTTCGATGCTATTGGAAGGACCTGCTGCAATATGGTGGCAAGGTGTCAAGCAATCAACCAGCACGTGGTCGGAAGCCATCACCCGCATAACCAGCGCCTTCGGTGAACACGACCCGCCACATCGCCTTTATCGAAAACTGTTCAGCCTCATACACAATGAAGACGAAAACACAGATTTGTTTATTGCTAAGGTACGTGCAATATTAGCTAAGTTCCCAAAGAACGACCTTTCAGAGAAGGTTCAATTAGATATGGCGTACGGACTACTCAATACGCGCATTAGAAAACGCGTGACGAGAGACTGCGTGAATAGTTTCGACGAGTTGCTTTACAAATGTCGACAGGTCGAAGATTCTGTAAAAGAAGTACACGATAGTAATAACAGCAAACACTCGACGTCGCGTAAAGTTTCATCGTCATCGTCGCGGTATATATCTACCGACGCCAACACGTCGAGTACCGCAGGCCGCGTGTTGTCGACCGAGTCGCCCGCTGGCGCCAGCGGCGGTCTCGTCGCCAAGTCAAAGAAGCCGTTTTGTTCGTACTGCAAGCGATTAGGACACAGTAAAGAAGAGTGTGAGAAACTTAAACGTGTTAGTGATAAGTGTGATAAAAACGTCAATAAGGAAAGTTCAGAAAGTGAGGTAAAGTGCTACGGTTGTGGTGCCGCAAACGTGATCAAATCAAAGTGCAAAAACTGTTCACCACAAGGCCAGTCGTCATTCTACTCCTTGAACATTTCGTCGCATGACGGGGTACTAAGTACGTCAGTTTCCCGCGCATCCCCGCGAGCGCGCGGCCGTAGGTATCACCGGCATGGCCCGGCCGCCGGCGCCGTCCCTGCTCCCGTCGCCGCGCCGCAGTCGTCGTTAGTCAACCCGTTAAGACCAATGTCGACTCAAGGTAACCCTACACTTACCGTAGGGGATTTTTGTAACAATAATGTTGTTAATGTAAACACAAGTTCGCCTAGTTTTTATGATTATAATAGTTATAATAGTTGTGAGTATGTCAATAATGTTAATGACTGTACATCTTTTCGCCGCCCCATATTAAATATAAGCATTCTAGGGTTTTGTGGTACGGCTTTAGTTGATTCTGCAGCTAAGACATGTATTGCCGGCCATACGCTCTACGCTCTCCTATTAAGGCTAGGACACCAGTTATTGCCGTCAACACAAATTGTTAGGTTAGCGGATGGTGTTAATAGGGAGATGAATGTACTTACCGCGGAGGTACAGGTGACACTCCAACATAAAACTAGAGCCATTAAATTTATTGTTTTTCCTGAAGCAAACAATAATGAAAGTTTGTTAGGCATAGACTTTCTTACTATCTTCAATCTCGTTTTTAATTTTGGTAACAGCAGCTGGCATTTTGCTGAAAGTGATGAGCAAAAATACGAAATACAGTTTGAAGGAGTGTCACTTGTGTCTTCGTGTGCCGCTGTAGAAGTGCTCCGGGATGACGAGGCGACCTCCCTTAGCGATAGTCAACGCGAAGTTCTGGCACAGGTCCTTGTCTCAAATCAGGATATCTTCGAGCCAGGGGGAGAAGCGACTCCTTTTGCCGTACATATAATTGATACCGGCGATCACCCCCCCATTGCTGTCCCTCCATATAGGTTAACCCCTGCTAAGAAAGAGGTCATGCGCATTGAGTTGGACAAGATGTTGGCTGATGATATTGTAGAAGAATGCGAGTCCGCGTGGGCTTCTCAGGCGCTTCTCATTCCAAAGAAAAATGGAAAGGTACGTTTCTGTGTAGATTATAGAAAGCTCAATGCGGTTACTAAGACCGATGTCTATCCCATGCCCTTGATAGACGAGCTTATTAAATCAACAAAGCGGCAATTTTTCATGAGTTCCATTGATATGCGCAGTGGATTCTGGCAAGTCAGCGTTCGTGAACAGGACCGAGATAAAACGGCTTGCTCAACGCCTTTCGGTTCATTCCGTTTTAAGCGTATGCCGTTCGGTCTGAAGAACGCGCCATCAACCTTCCAACGTGTGATAGATAGACTTCGATCGGGCGCTTCGTTGAAGGACATGACGCTTCTAGCTTATCAAGATGATCTACTGATAATCTCGGAAGGTAGCTTTGAAAAGCATATTGCAGACTTGCATGTTGTCTTTGATAGGTTACGCTTGTTCAAGTTACGTGCGAACAGAGAAAAATGTGTCTTTGCACGGGATAAGATAAAATACCTCGGCCATGTGATCACCCAAGATGGTATTTCGCCAGATGATGATAAGGTTAGGGCAATCCTAGAGATGAAGACACCCTCGTCGTTGCGTCACCTGAGAACCTTTCTACAAACCAGCTCTTGGTTCAGGAAGTTTATTCCAAGCTTTTCTGCAATAGCCGAGCCCTTGACACGCTTACTGAAGAAGAATCAGGTTTGGTCTTGGGGTAAAGACCAAGATAGTGCCTTTCAGGAGTTGAAGAAGCGCTTGACTACGGCACCGATTCTTATCCAACCGGATTATAGCACGCCGTTCGTGTTAAGGACAGATGCCAGCAATTATGCCATTGGGGCGGTCCTACTACAAGGTGAAGGTAAAGATGAACGTCCTATAGAATATGCCAGCCGTCTTCTCATTCCAGCTGAACGAAATTACAGCACAACAGAGCGTGAAGCTCTCGCTGTTATTTGGGCTGTTGAGCGTTTCAGGGGTTATATCGAAGGTCATGAGGTTGTAATAGGCAGCGATCATCAGCCGCTAAAGTGGCTTCTTACCATAAAGTCGCCGTCCGGTAGACTCGTTCGTTGGGCTTTGAAGCTGCAGTGCTTTAACATTCAGTTTCAATATACGCCTGGAAAGGCAAATATTATAGCTGATGCGCTCAGTCGCCCAACTTGTAAAGAGGATAATAAGGATCAATGCGGTGTTTGTTCTGTTGTCGTGGACTTACCTGCCAGGAGTGCTTCAAATCTACGACGTGCGCAGCTCGATGACCTAGAACTAAAAAAATCATTAGTGAATTGGAAAATACATCTGATGCTCAGTCTATAGGTACTAAGCGATGGTCAGAAAGAGGGTATTTCATGCAACTTGGTGTCCTATACATGTATAATCCCGATGTCGATACAGAAGAAGCCCAGCTAGTTGTTCCGGCTTCACTGCGTTTGGAAATTCTAAAAGAATGTCATGACTCCGATCTAGGCGGTCATCATGGGGTCGATAGAACGTATAATCGAGTCGCTCAAGGGTTCTACTTTCCAGGTATGTACAGAGCTATAACAGAATATGTCAAAACATGTGCGACTTGTCAACGATATAAGTCCTCAAACAAAAAGCCATCAGGGCTGTTACAGACTCCCGTTTTAAGTCAAAGAGGAGAAGTGTTAGCAATTGACCTGTTTGGTCCGCTTCCTATTGCGGACAATGGGGAACGTTGGGTACTCTTAGTAGAAGATACAGCAACTCGTTGGACTGAATTATATGCTCTGAAGGAGGCAACTTCTGAGATGTGTGCACGTACTCTAATTGAGGAGTACTTTCTCCGCTATGGACTTCCTCGACGTATTGTGTCAGACAATGGCGTCCAGTTTGTGTCCGCCGTCATGCAACAATGCATGTTCATTTTAGGTATTACTCAAGAATTGTTACCTTTGTATCATCCGTCAGCTAATCCAGCTGAGCGTAAAAATAGAGATTTAAAGTTTCAGTTGTCACGTTTAGTTGAAACAGATCATTCGTCATGGCCACATCACCTTCCTGCGATAAGGTTCGCCATGAATTCAGCTGTTTGTCAGACTACTGGTGTATCTCCAGCATATCTAATGTTTGTTAGAGAACTTCGCTCACCAGTCGACGTTCAACACGACATTCGGTCGATACTCGATAAGGACAATTTCGTACCTCAAATAACACCATATTTGAAAAGTTTTGTTAACTCTTTTACCGCTGTCAGGGAAAGAGTTGAGGCACAGCAGGACCGACGCAAGGAATGTGCTGACAAGGCCAAAACCCCTGCCGAAGTCTTTGAAGTCGGAGACCAGGTTCTCTTGAAGACACATGTTCTTAGCAGTGCTGCAAAGAACATAACAGCTAAGTTTGTTCCAAAGAAAGATGGTCCTTACGTCATCGTAAAAAGAGTTAGCCCTACAGCTTACGTTATTGCAAGTTTAGACAACCCTGAAAACATATTGGGCAAGTATCATGTGTCGGATCTTACGCGGTTCCACAACAGAGAGTGTTCGCCTCCTCGTCCCGTGATGCCTAAACGTCAGAGAGGGCGTCCTCGAAAGCATGTTTGTCCTGTAAGTTAAGTCTTAAATGTAGTGTTAGCTATTAAGTTTTCCTTTGTGCGAGTTCACGAGCGAGGACGTTCTCTGGAACTCGAGGGGGAGTGTATAGCGTGGCAACCCGTTAGCGCGCTGTCTATGCCATCCGTGAGAGGCATAGAGAGAAAGAGATAGTTATGGGATGGCGGTGAAGAGGTGCGTGCGCACTAACCACTCGCGCTTTAGAATAAAATATTGTCACAAAGTTAGAAGTTATTGTTTGTGTTATTGTGTTAAGCTTGTGTTTCTGGACCATTAAACTGTAATCGTGATAACTGAGTCCTTATTCGCTCCCCTCCGACGCCATAAATAAAGTTTAATTTATCATTATTTATTATTTTAAGGGAAAATGTAATCAGGGTCAAATAAATTTCTGCAGAACCGATACCTACATAAAAAAAAAGATTTGATGTTTTTTTGGACTCAGGCAAGACTGTGAAATTATATTATTATACTCATTTAATAAAACAAATACGTGAATTGTAAAAAATAAAACTATCGTATATCAAAATAAATAACAAATACATATATATACTATAATATTATTTACACAAAGCTTCCTTTCGCAGAAAAATAATAAACATCTGACTAATACAATATCCAGACCTTAATTTCCTTAACATGAGACTACCTTGAAGATATCATCTCTCTAATAAAAAAAAAAGTGTGGCACTCAAGGACTGCCGCGATAAAGCTATTGCACAGCATTTTTCATCAACTCACGCAATTATAATTATTTATATTTTATACTAGCGGCCGCCAGCGACTTCGTTCGCATGGAATTAGTTATGCTCTGCTCCTATTAGTCGCAGCATGATATTTTATAGCCTTAAGCCTTTCTGGATTAATGGGCTATTCAACGCAAAAAGATTTTTTTCAATTCGGACCCGTAGGCCCGTAGTTCCTGAGATTAGCGCGTTGAAACAAACAAACTCTTCAGCTCTATACAATATGTAAAGAAAACCCTGTCCGACCCATAAGGATAATAAAGGTTAGGTAAACACTTGACCAAATATAATATAAAATTTTACATAATCATAATAGTAACAATACTAATGAATTTTGAAATAATCCTTTTTTCCCGGGAATTAATTCCAATTTCCCCGAAATTTGTTAATTTTTAAAAAAGTGACAACACCGGTATTATTATAAGCGAATAGCGACGCGAACACGTCACAGGTGCCGCGTGCCCTGCCCCCCGCCGCCCGCGGAAGGGGTTGCTTATCAGACACATGTATTAAGTTACCTCTTTTTGTGAAATAATATTTATTTTTTTAGGGGGATTTTTTTTTAAGTTTACCCTTTTTTTGTGGGCATTAGTAGAATCAGTTATCGATACCTAGCAATACCTTCACGGATCGGACAGGGTTTTCTTTACATATTGTATATTAGTATAGATGTTCGTAAGTACCAAATTTTTATGAAAAAACGCATAGTACTATACATTGAATCTGCGTCCCCGCGCAGGGCTGCAGATCTGCATGATAATGCAGATAAAAAACGCAATCCTGCGCGTGGCTGCTGGGTAAATCGCAAAGGTGTGCACACCGAGTTCCGCAGTATGCAGTTAGTAGGAATTTTTTTATTAGTTATTTATGACATAGTATTTTTTTATTCTGCCATTTAACGTATGCATTTGTATAAGTATTTTCCTTTTTTTTAGTTTATTTATTTTTTACCAGTGACGTCATCGAAAGAGTGCGAAAAACGGTGGCGATTTAGCGACTAAACTATATGTTATGTTTTATTTTTGACTTTGATAAAGAAATAGAAGCTATGTATAAAAGAGTGTCCATGGAGTTTCTTACCCGTTCTTCTCCATAGGTACCTACTCTTTGGAATGGGCGACTAGCTTCATCTTATTGACTGACCGACCTTCTGACAATTCAAAAGTTGAAATAAATGATTTGATTTGATTATGACATAGCTTATAATTGACGGCCTTTTCGGTCAATTATAAGCTATGTCATGCCCCCGAAAACCCCTGTCACGACACCCAAGTCAAAATATCATAAAACTTGATTTCGGCCATCTTGGATTTCAACAATGACGTCATTTTCGTGATCAGCACCCCCGTAAACGCCTTCCACAATACCCATGTCAAAATATCATAAAATTGGTGTCTGCCATCTGGGATTTCAAAATAGACGTCATTTTGGTGATCAGCACCCCGAAAATCCCTTTCACGATACCCATGTCAAAATATCATAAAATTGGTGTCGGTCATCTTGGATTTCAAAAATGACGCGATTTTCGTGATCTGCACCCCTGAAAACCCCTTTCACGACACCCATGTCAAAATATCATAGAATTGGTGGCGGCCATCTTGGATTTCAAAAATTACGTCATTTTCGTGATCAGCACCCCCGAAAACCCCTTTCACGACACCCCAAGTCAAAATATCATGAATTTGATATCGGCTATCTTAGATTTCAAAAATTACGGCATTTTCGTGATCAGCACCCTCGAAAACCCCTATCACGCACACCCATGTCGAAATACCCGAAACTCATCGAAATACCAAATTTTAGGCGAAATAATCCGCGAACAAACATAAAAAAATTAAATTAAAGATAAAAAAGAAACATGTAACTGAGCAACCTCCTCCTTTCTGAAATCGGGTAAAAAAACGAACACCAAAATAGGTATCAATAACAAAGACACTTTATGATAGTATTAAGCTCTATGCGACATGCGGTGTGTGAGCGAGCAAGCAGATGTTTTGTCGCTCACGCGCCGCCCGCTATGCGAGCTGACCGCGCGTTGACGAACGACACGGGTTCCACCTTCGAGAGCTTGTGGCATACTGAATCTCAATAGTCCGGGCAAGAGAAATGATGATACGCTCAGATTGTTGAATAAAATTTTTATTTTGCTCGTTTTAAAAAAATATTTCTACAATAATGTTCGTCATGAAATTGCCTATCTATTGGTGTAAGAACGCAATCTAAATAATGCTTACTTTTCGAGGAGATGCACGTTTAAGATAATTATTTCTCTTGTCAGAGGTTTCGTTGTGAAGGAATTATTTAAACATTATGCTTAGTAAAAAAAAAAATCTACAATTTTGGAGCCAAGATTATGGAGAAAATTTATGTATTTTTAATAAGTTGATATTTCTTTTGGATAAAGAGTAGATAGGTCCGAAAAACTACATAAAAACGGCCTGCGGTGTGTTTTTCCTCTGGAGCCGCCTTAAGGCGATTAGTAACGACGATGACCTTGCGCATCTGGGCGGGGCTAGGCAAAAAGCCCCGCGCACCCCGCATCATATTTACGTGCACATTTCCCACTCGCTTGCTTCGAGCGCGGACGTCTCGCAACAAACGTAGAATGCCATACCATGTCTATAAAGTATACTATTCTGTCTAAAAAGTACCTAATATAGAATTACGTGGTATCAAAACTCATGCCCTAAAGTGAAACATATTAGGTAATTACTTTTATTATGTTGTTTTCGATACTGCGTTGCAGGGATTTTTTTATTTAAAAAAGGGAAAACAAATATTAATTTATAAAATGATTAATGCAAAATGGGAACCGGTTTATTCTTTTTTATTTATAGTTATTATTTAGCATTTAGCGTTTTTGGTATAATTCCCATTGATACTTACAAGGACTTAAAAAAAAATCCCGGAAACTCCATCATCTAAATAAAACTCACAGGTCAGACTAAAATAGGTGCATATTATTTAGAATACATATTGTTTAAAAATTTTGTTGACCAAATTTTAGGTAATGAACACCTGAGACTAATGAACTTAAAGAATGAAAAAAAGAAATTGTTTTAATTTACCTACTAGAAAAAAAAATTGGGGAAATTTAATCAAGTTTCATATGGATTAAATTACAAGTATCAATTATATATATTTTTAGGGAAGGAAAATATTATTGTTTTGTACTTAGCAAAAATTTGACGATTTTTTTTTTTGAGATGTTCTTAATTTTTATTGGAGGAATGAACAGGGTGTGGCCTTAGAAATAGGGCATGCAATTAGCGTAATTTTTGTTTTACCGGTAAAAAAACGGTAATTGAAATATTTTTACCGGTAAACCGGTAAAAACGGTAATTTTTTTTTTTTTTTTTCAAAATATTAATTATGTGATTGGGTAGTCTTAAAGCAGAAAATAAATAAGTACACAAGGTACAATGGTAGTGAACATGTTACATATTGCTTAAAATGAGCATATAAACACAATTTTTAAAACCATGACCTTTCCTTTGGCGCAGTCAAGCGTAAATGTAGCACCTTTAGATTAATTTAGACAATTTTCATTTTCAAAACGCAGCCAGCCAACGAATGCTGGTAAATCTACATCAAGCCCGTGGAGAACCCGGAAATAACCTCAATGTAGCTTGCTAAACCTCTATGCGATTGTCAGTGTCAAGTAGGTATACTGGCTTGCACCAGTTCTTTTTAGCCAAGGCAAGGAGAGCGGAGTGATTCCCTTGTCAACCGCGACCACATCTCGATGCATTCCCACGTCGGTTTTTAGGAAATATTCCCTGAGACTGCATATCTCGCGATTGTGGAGGGTCTTACCATTTAAAAAGCTTCAACTTTCTCTTTTTCGCGGGGTATACACTAATACAGCCTCGTAACCGATGTCAGTGGGTGATGCAATTGAATTGTAGTCAGCACCGTACGGACCCTCCTATCCAGGGTGTCGACTTCGGTCCGAGTCCATTTTAGTATGCTGAAAGAGTACATAAAATCGGGATGATCCAACCGTTGAAGGCTCGTACCTTATTTCCGCTTTACATTGATACGTTGGGTATCAATGTTACTGGTATAAAGCATTCGACATACCCAATATTTATAGGTTTCAGATGCAGAGGGCGCTCTAAGGTTTACGGAACGTGAGTTGGGTTCCCATGGATGCCGCAATCTCTCCTCGCTTTACATGCATGACCACACATTTATCCACACAAAATTCCATCCTGATAACGCTACTGAAAGTTTCAGTAATTTTCATTAGCACCTTCAGTTGAAATTTGTGGGGAGCAATGAATTTTAAGTCACTCATGTAAAGAAAGTGCGATATAACCTGACCACCTCTCCTCAGCCGATAGTCTAGACGTGTATTCTCCAGCAGTGTACTTAGAGGATTCAAGGCTAAGCAAAATCAAAGTTGACTCAAAGTATCGCCCTGGAGTAGACCTGGCTCGGATCGCTATTCCTATGAATATCTCGATATCCAGGATAGCGAAGGACCGTCCTCCATTAGCCATACACGTCATCAAGATGGTGTGCAGAGTTGCATCAACATTATAGAACTCCATCACCCGCATGAGCCTTGTATGTGGCACCAAGTCATAATAGGCCTTATTATATAATAATAATTATTATTATTCATTTATTTCTCCTCACAATGTTTTGTTTATAGCTAAAACCGTACAATTACTCAGTCTAGTATTTGTTACATATGTGAGGAGCTGGTGTCCGTGAAAGGCAGTATCAAAAAAAAAAACTATTCAACATGTCGATAGATCCTTTTGGGAACGACGAACTTGTTGGGTAATGGCCATGTTATTAAGGAGTAGCTCCTTAGTACCGCAGGAGCCGCTCCTACATCCATTTTGAGAGGCAGACATGATGAGTTGCTGTCAATATGTTTGTTAATTTTAACTTTAAAATTGGATGTAAGAACTTTAAAGATGGTCAGTAAACAAGTGATCGGCCAATAATTTTTGGGTTCCGCAGTGCTACCTGATTTACGGAGCAGGTGGGTTACTCTAGTTGTTAGGAACTGAGGTAGCGAACCAGACTCAAGCGAGCGTGCAACATTGAAAACCATTTGATCCAAAAAGCGACAGGCACCAAACAGATACTGCGCCAGAATGAACACATGGCATCGTCATCCAGTAGGTAAGTGTCAGCCACCTTGGTCTGGTCGATAAACCCACCATTCATTGTTTTAGAAAGTGCGATTCTGGGTGTACCGTACATTTTCTGCTTCAGGAAGTCGATGTGCTCCCTGACAGGTTAGGTTGTTTAGGTAGGTTGGTATTTGTACCTGAAAATACCCGCCTTACAAAGCGTATCACTCTAGGACGAGTATCACATTCCCTGAAGCAGATTAGTTTACCGATAAGTGTTCTGGCCCCACCAATACGGTATTCAATCCTGCACTGCCAAGCTAATAAGACTGGTTACGTTCGTCTAGCTCTGGAGTCATTGGAAAATTTGACATGAGTTCGATAGTCGTTGTACAGTACAGTTATACAAACTAATGAATGACACGAATCGTCACAAACGCTTACGTCAAAGCTACTTTTAAGTGTCAAACATTACATATAATGGAAAGTTTGACGTATGCGTGAATAAATGAACAACTTTTCCCAAAACATAAAACCGGTAAATTACCGGTTTTATATTTTTTTACCGGTAATTTTATAGTTACGAAAAAAGACGAAAGGAGAAAAGGCGGTAAAAATGAAAACCGGTAAACCGGTATTGCATGCCCTACTTAGAAATAACTTTAACCCGAAGGAATCTAGAAGCGCGATATAACCGAATCATACTTGATACTAATATTATAAATGGGAAATTATCATACTAATATTATAAATGGGAAAGTGAGTTTGTTTGTTCTGCTTTCACACTGTAACTACTGAACCGATTGCTTTGAAATTTTGTAGACGTAAAGTTAGAAATCCGGATTAAATAATAGGGTACTTCTTATCCCGGAAAAATTTGGTGTTCCCGAAGGAAATCTGAAAAGCACGATATAATCGAACACCACGCGGGCGAAGCCGCGGGCGGGAAGCTAGTATCAAAATAAAGCATCATATAAAATCACGTAAAGCGTCCCAGCGCGGCAATAAATGCAAACATTCAATAATTATACACAAAATCACTAAAAATACTTCGTTGCACTCGAAGTACTTAGTGTTACAGCTTGCGCTTCCCGCCCATCTATGAAGCTATATTTAGTTTAATAATTATTTTATATTGATCGTAGTTGCGTAATTATTTATGTTAATTTAAATTTATTATGATTACTTTAAATTACTTGGGAGGATTTTAAAACCTTAGTTTATTCTAAAATCACACTTGGAAGTACACTTCCGGTCTTTCGGCCATTATTTTATTAATTTTAGAATTATTGATGCAACTTCCGATTACCGCCAACTTTTATTATAAATTCCTCTCGAGCATTAGTCTTCCCGCCCATCGGATATTTATTTCTTGAATCAAGCATTGTTCAAATAAATAAATATAAACAATTTTCGATATTTTAGGTTAATCCAAATATCTGTACACAATTATTGACAATTACTAGCGTTACTATTAACTTTTTCTTAATTTTATTCAATACCTGATAATTTCCGTTTCCGTTGTCTATTAGTTTTGTGACTATTCGTTAGTGTTTTGACTTAATTGTGTATAAAAGCTACTGATGTCTGTACTGTTGATCATTAATTAAACAGACTTGTACTGGATCATACTACGTCGTTATTATTTTCCACGCTTCTGAAGCATGTCTTTACATTAGTATCCAAGGGTGCACGGAGCAAAAAGTGACACAGCCTCCTCTCACGAGCGCTGGCGCGAGACTGCCGGCCGACCCGCGCCCGCGTCCCGCATAGAGCCCCTCTGAACCTCGCAAGGCGGAAACTCGTACGGACACTAATTTTTATTACTTTTCTTATTAAATATTTCATCAATTTTAAAATAGAACTATGATTCTATAGCTCTTACAGATACACGTTACTGCGAGTAAGAATATTTAAAAAAGTCTAAGCGCTTTAAGAGAAATATCAATTTAAAAGTTAAAAAACGCCGTGTAGAAATATTTTTCTTTTGACGTAAATATAGGCCGTATAGAAAATAATAAACAATAAATATGTTGTGCTTCAATCTATGATTATAATATATTTTTTTCAAAATTTTTGATCAAGGCATTCTGGAGGAATAAACTTTGAAAGATGAGCGTTTTTGGCCGCTCGAGGGTATCTATCCCCTTAAAGCATAACATAGCGGCGGCGACCTGCCGACTGTTATGAACAGCAGTGTAATTGCGTATGCACAAATTTGAACCATATTGCTAGTCCATTGCTATATATGTTCGATAAATGTTTGTACTCAATAACGTAAATAACACAATGAATGTCTTTCAACTGTCAAAATGAAATCCATTGCTACTGATAGTAGGTATGTTAAGTAATTACCCTACTGGTTCATACAGATTACGCGGGGAATTCCCTGACTCCTGCTACGTGCACTCTATCGTCATTTGTCAATTATTTTTCACTTGTTATTATGTAGTTTTTTACGTACACGACACGTTCATAGGTTATAGACATTTGTTTTGATTTTTTGCTAGTTTTGGAGTCGACACATTTGATTTAATTTGTTTCAAAGCTTTTTGTTCATTTAATTTAATATAATATTGTTACGAATGGACCTTATGTCGATGGCATAAGGTTCAATATCGCGTGACATGCAGTGTGTCACTTTTAAGCCCTATTTCCACAGATCTAGACATTTTCTAGGCACAATATAAAAACGCATTGCTAGACTTAGGATGGCCTATCGAATGGTACAGGTCTCAACAGTTTTGTCAACAAAGTGTCGACATCGAAATTTCCAGAAACCCGTTTCCGGGAATTGCCGTAGGTACTTACTTGGCCGGTGACCTCGAAGTTATGCAGTATTATTATTACGTCTAGAGGATTCTGGAATGTTCGATCAGCTGGCCTATATATAGCGCCGTGACGCCGGCGCAGAGTCAGTCTACATTCGACTAGCGATACGAAAACAGCGACAGATAAGAAGCGATAATTGAGAATACCTACTGCGACAACTGTAACGAGAACTGTGAGTACTACGTGAAGAAACATCTGTAGCGTTATTGTGTGTTTACGACACGGACTTCGTGGACGTAAGAGAAGACTTCGGTGCGACATCAGCTACGTTCTACTTGTCATTGCCTTCGATCGACTGTACCTTCGTTGCCAATAAACTTCGTAACCCTTAACCGGCGTTTTAGTACCCCTAGCCCGTAACAATATATTACTTTGGGTTTGAATTACCTTCTATAATTTCTTGTTAATTTGGACATTTGCCAATTTTCTTTTCACTGTTTGTGTTTAATTTTACAATAAAAAATTTAAATGAAAAGCTGACTGAATAATGTTTTTTGTTTAAATAAAAAATCTCTCTCCTACCCACCACTTCTGACTCTGCCTGCGCCTCCGGTTCAGACTCCGATATATCAAATTTAAAAACTCCGACTCCGGTTCCGACTCCGATAAATTAAATTTAAAAACTCCGACTCCAGTTCCGGTTCCGATATAACTAGGGATGTTAAAAAATAATTTATTTATATTTATTTATTTAAGCAGAAGGATGGGTATGAAAGAGTGCATGGCGGTTGGGGATACGGAGACCGTAACACTGATGGTGAGACACTACTGCAAGCTGCTACGGCCTTTAACCTGGCAATAACAAATACGTGGTTCAAAAAACAAAATGAGCATCTCATAAGCTATAAAAGCGGCCGCCACGCGACACAAATCGATTACTTTTAGTAAGACGAAACAGTCTTAAAAGTGTCAAAAACTGTAAAGTGCTACCAGGTGAAGACTTAGTCTCACAACATAGACTATTGATAATGGACGTAAAAGTCAGTGTCTCATCCAGAAAGAACAAGGAACGGCCCTCGCCCAGAACTAGATGGCGTATGATAAAAAAGAGGAATATGCTAGTGTGTTTAAGAGCCAAGTGGTAGATAAGATGATTGAAATGGGGGATATGGAAGGAAAATCTGTGAATGAATGTTGGAAAGAGATGGCGGACTATATAAGGATAGTAGCTAAAGATGTGTTTGGAGAATCCAAAGGGAAAGGTGTGATAGAAAAGGATACATGGTGGTGGAATGAAGATGTGCAAAAGATACTCAAAGAAAAGAAAATAGCTTTTAAAGAATGGCAAGGTGTAGAAAACGGGAATGATAGTTTAAAAGAGGACAAGATGAAGATTTATAATGAATGGAGGAGGAAGGCAAAAAAGGCGGTAGCAGTTTCGAGGGCTAAGGCGCAGGAGAAGTTGTATGACTCACTGGACAGCCCTAGAGGCCAGAAGGAGCTCTACCGGATTACAAAAGCAAGAGAAAGGAGAACGAGAGATATAAGTAATATCAAATGTATGAAAGACGATGCTGGTAAGGTTCTGTCCAGGGATGACGAAATAAAAGAGCGATGGAAGGTTTATTTTGAAAAGCTAATGAACGAAGAAAATAAATGGAGTGGCGTGCTCAAAGAGGTACAAGAGAATATGGGTTTAGTAAGAGAAATTAGCATGGATGAAGTAAGAATAGCAGTTCAAGGTATGAAAAATGGAAAAGCTATGGGCCCAGATGATATACCAGTAGAAGTATGGAAGTGTTTAAAAGGAGATGGATGTATGTGGCTGACTTTATTCTTCAATAAGTTGTTGCATGAAGGAGAGATCCCACAAGAATGGTGCAATAGTTCACTAGTGCCCATCTTTAAGAATAAAGGTGATGTACAGGACTGTAACAGCTATCGAGGGATAAAGCTCATGTCACATAGTATGAAGGTATGGGAGAAAGTGATTGAGAAAAGATTGCGAGAGGAGAGTGAGATTACCCCAAACCAGTTTGGGTTTATGCCAGGTCGAGGAACAATGGACGCCACTTTTGCACTCCGCCAAGTGTGCGAGATGTACAGACGTGCACACAAGAACTTGCACATGGTGTTCATTGATCTGGAGAAAGCGTATGATAGGGTACCTCGTGATGTGCTGTGGTGGGCCCTGAAAGAGAAAGGTTTGCCAGGGAAGTATGTAGAGTTAATTCGTGCTATGTACAGTCGATCTTGTACCTACGTCCGGTCGGCTGCTGGCAATACCGACGAGTTCAGTGTGGCGGTAGGCTTGCACCAGGGATCGGCTTTAAGTCCGTACCTCTTCCTGTTGATTATGGACGCTCTTACGTCGAACATCCAGGAGGATGCACCCTGGTGCATGCTGTTCGCCGATGACATTGTTCTCGTCGGTGAAGATGGACCTGAAATCCAGAGCAGATTGGAGAAATGGCAACAGAAGCTGGAGAATGTTGGCTTGAAAATCAGCAGAACCAAAACCAAATATATGTTCTGCGATTTCGGCGGTCTCTCCACTTCTGGAGCCATAGCCCTTGATGGCGCACTCCTACCAATCTGCTCCGACTTTCGGTATCTCGGTTCACTCGTGCAAAGCGATGGCGAAATAGAGCGGACGGTTAAGCACAGAATTAACACTGGGTGGATGAAATGGCGGCAGGTCACGGGAACAATTTGCGACTCCCGCATTCCCCTTAAACTTAAGGGGAAAATATATAAAACCATGATCCGACCTGCTGTCTTGTATGGATCAGAATGTTGGGCTACGAAAGGGATGAATGAAGGCAATTGCATGCAGCCGAGATGAGAATGCTAAGAGGGATGTGTGGTGTTACACGAATGGATAGAATAAGAAATGAGTACATAAGAGGAAGTCTGAAAGTGGCACCGGTAGCTGAAAAGTTGTGTGGAAATCGGTTATCATGGTACGGGCATGTGTTACGGAGAACTGAGGAGAATGTCGTGAGGAGAGGCTTAATTATGAATGTTGATGGCTATAAGAGTAGGGGAAGACCAAAGAAACGATGGATGGAATGTGTGAAGGATGATATGGCTAAGAAGGGGGTGACTGCCGAGATGGTTTCTGATAGGGATGCATGGAAGAAAAAGACATGTTGCGCCGACCCCAAATAAATTGGGATAAGGGCAGGAGAATGATGATGAATGATGATGTTAAAAAATAATTTATATTTTAGTTTCTGAGATAAGTACTAACTAAGATTGTCATTTTGTTGGGTTGTTCATTTCTTTTTTATTATAATAACACGTTTAAGCGCAACACACACAGGTGACGGGTGCGGGTCGGGCGCGGGTTTATTCTGTATAATTATATGGACAACAACACACAGAACGCGTGCGCGGGTCGGGCGCGGGCCGGGTGACGTCCATATAATTATACAGAATAGACCCGCGCCCGCCCCGCGCCCGACCCGCACCCGACCCGCACCCGTCCCCTGTGTGTGTTGCGCTTTAATGATACTGAAAATTTAATTTTTGGTTATTTGGTTAATTGGTTATTTTTTTATTAATTTTATTTTATTTGATTTTAATATGATGAATTATTATTATCATATAGTGTTGGAAACTCCTTCGTCTAAATGACTCCTATCACTTTAAAATACAAACTGACTCCTGTCACTTTTGAAAAATATATTAACATTCTAAGACTCTAAAAATAAATGGCGATTCGGTACATAACTTCGTCTTTTTCCTTCATATAGGATTTTAAATTATAGAAAAAATCGATTATTTCGCATTAATCGATTATTTATTTTCATCAAAATCGATTATTAACAAATTGATTAATATTGAATAAAGAAAAAACGATTTTTATTAAATCGATTATTTTCCATTAATGTCACATCCCTAGATATAACTACCTCCGTTACATCCCTACTGCCGATGATACTTTATGTACTTGTACTTACTAAGATTTAGTGTTGCCCTACTTTTAAAATTGTTAGTTCAAGACTCAACCATTTTCACGACTTTATAGACCCGGTATAATTAGGGGGTTCATACATGTTCTGCGAGATTTCGGAAATCTCGCCCACCTGCCCCCATCTGGGTATGCCCATGCCCTTCCTTATTTATGCATTTAACAGCAGCCCAATGGGTATAATAATAATTCGTAAATGAAGGAGCTTACATAAAAAAAGATATGGAACATACAGGTTACAGTCAAAATGGACAAATAGAAGACTGGATAGAAGCAACAATTGGAAGTTTTCATACAAAATGATAAAAAATTAACAGTGATAAAATGTCTGAATCAAATTGTTGGTTATTCAACAATGCTACCTCTTGGAAAAACTTCTCGACTGGTGGCACAAGCTCCTGCAGCATCTGGCGCTGGTCGTCGGACAGCGGCTCAGGGTAGGGAAACACCTGCGCAGTCTCCAGGCGGCCACGGAACAGGTTCAGCGTGAACGAGCCACTCTCGCGCGCCGATCCGCGCTTGTCGGCTGGCGGCGAGCGAGTCTCTGTGGCCAGCCATCTGCAGCTACCACAAGCACACTTCATAAAGTACACTCCGTTCATATATTTCACTTCTGACAGCAATACCCCAACAGTAACCTTATTGCAACATGAATAATATTCACTGTGTTTTTGCCAGTGATATAAAGTAGTGATAAAATAATAGGTATTCACTGTGTTTTTGCCAGTGATATAAAGCAGTGATAAAATAATATTCACTGTGTTTTTTCCAGTGATATAAAGCAGTGATAAAATAATATTCACTGTGTTTTTGCCAGTGATATAAAGCAGTGATAAAATAATATTCATTGTGATTTTGCCAATGATATAAATCAGTGATAAAATAATATTCACTGTGTTTTTGCCAATGATATAAAGCAGTGATAAAATAATATTCACTGTGTTTTTGCCAATGATATAAAGCAGTGATAAAATAATATTCACTGTGTTTTTGCCAATGATATAAAGCAGCGATAAAATAATATTCACTGTGTTTTTGCCAGTGATATAAGGCAGTGGTAAAATAATATTCACTGTGCTTTTGCCAGTGATATAAAGCAGTGATAAAATAACTGACACTATTCCTAAAGTCAAATGATGTTCCCAGTAAAAAAATCTAAGTACATAACATAAAAATATAAGCCTATAATATTCCCTCTCCCGGGACACAGGCCTCCTCTCGGTGAGATCAAGTGGGCTGTAATGTGCCATGCGTGCTCAGTGCGGGTCGGTAAATGTCATGTCTTCAGTTTTGCCTCTATGGTCTGAATTTTAATTCGATTCCAGATTTGACATTAGCTAAGTGTCATTTTGTGAAATAATGATACCACATAATAGTGTAGTGATGAACACAAAAATCGATAACCAATCAGTGTGTGTGCCATCAGTGTGCCATTTAAAGACTAAATTATTGATTTTTATTTAAATAAATACATAATTATTCATAATCATTATTTAATAATTAGTCATCTGTTTTATTTGTCATGTTCCTTCATGATCACATTTTTTTTATTAATTTCACACACAATTATAAAAGAAAAGTCTCAGATCGTTAATTAATCGTCAAAACTAAATTATTGGTTCAGAAATATTTAATTTCCTATTATACTTAGTTTACGAGAGTAAAATTATAAACGAGTAGAATCGATTCGGAAATATTCCATTTCCATATCGAATAATTTCGCAACGTCACTATGTAGTACTTGTCATAACTAGGGTTGTAACGGAGCTTCGCCTCCGCTTCCGTTACTGCGGAAGTTCCGCAAGAAATCGTATCTTCGCTTCCGCCTCCGCCTCCGCACATTTTTTTGCGGAGTTATAACGGAGGTTTATTTACGTATTTATAAAATAAATAACGCGCAAGCTGCGACGCTCGACAACCGTCCGGCCGCGTTTGAGAGCGAAATGGTCAAGAATCAACTAGTGCGAGGCGGGAATGCGGCAAACACAATTTGTTTCTCCTTAATTTTCATTACAAGAAGGTAATATTTTTTTACCAAGTATACTACTATTAATGTACGTATTTAAAATTAAAAAAAGAAAAAGGTGAGACTCGTCGCCTCCGCATCCGCCTCCGCCTCCGCTAACAAGCCTCCGTTACAACCCTAGTCATAACATTGCAACACTGAAATTGTCAAATCTGGAATCGAATTAAAATTCCGAGTATAGGACATGCTTGTTTCCTTCACCATTATGAGTGCAATAGTAATGAAAATAATTTACACAAAGTGCCTGACGGGATTCAAACCTACAACTTGTAAAATATGGCTGATACCACTAGGCCGCCAGTGCTCTCAAAAATAACAACTTTTGTATTTTCCTGGAATAACATAATTTGAACCACAATTACCCAACTGCCAAAATAAATGGGGTTGGTGGCTATCATCCCCAATCACAAGCCCATTATATTTTTGCAAGGCTCAAAATACTATCAATGTTTAGCTACAAATCATTCCCTATGATTGCCATAAACTTAGTTATTATGATAACCCAACTATGTAATCTGTTCTAATATTGTTATACAGATGTACGGTTCCGTGCAGGCATTATTTGCTTATGTCGCGACCTACTTTGCGGTTCGTATTATTTACGTTAATATTAATACTTAGTTAGTTGACCAATAGCTGCCGTAGCGCTATAACCGCGGATTAGCATCCAAACTACTTTCGTGTACTTTTACGAATAAACTTAATTATTGTGAAGTCTGTGGTTTTCGTCAACTCATCTTCAACTATCTCTGAACCATACAACAGATGTTTACCTAGCTTATTGTCTTCAGTTAAGTAGAGTTAAGAGTGGTCATGATGATACATGATATTATACTAGCACAATATATGTATAGTAATGAATGATATTCTACTAGCACAATATATGTATAGTAATGAATGATATTCTACTAGCACAATATATGTATAGTAATGAATGATATTCTACTAGCACAATATATGTATAGTAATGAATGATATTCTACTAGCACAATATATGTATAGTAATGAATGATATTCTACTAGCACAATATACGTATAGTAATGAATGATATTCTACTAGCACAATATATGTATAGTAATGAATGATATTCTACTAGCACAATATATGTATAGTAATGAATGATATTCTACTAGCACAATATATGTATAGTAATGAATGATATTCTACTAGCACAATATATGTATAGTAATGAATGATATTCTACTAGCACAATATATGTATAGTAATGAATGATATTCTACTAGCACAATATACGTATAGTAATGAATGATATTCTACTAGCACAATATATGTATAGTAATGAATGATATTCTACTAGCACAATATATGTATAGTAATGAATGATATTCTACTAGCACAATATATGTATAGTAATGAATGATATTCTACTAGCACAATATATGTATAGTATGAATGATATTCTACTAGCACAATATATGTATAGTGTATGTAATGAATGATTCTACTAGCACAATATATGTATAATGAATGATATTCTACTAGCACAATATATGTATAGTAATGAATGATATTCTACTAGCACAATATATGTATAGTAATGAATGATATTCTACTAGCACAATATATGTATAATGTGAATTATTCTACTAGCACAATATATGTATAGTAATGAATGATATTCTACTAGCACAATATATGTATAGTAATGAATGATATTCTACTAGCACAATATATGTATAGTAATGAATGATATTCTACTAGCACAATATATATGTATAGTAATGAATGATATTCTACTAGCACAATATATGTATAAGTAATGAATGATAAGCACAATATATGTATAGTAATGAATGATATTCTACTAGCACAATATATGTATAGTAATGAATGATATTCTACTAGCACAATATATGTATAATGTGAATGATATTCTACTAGCTATATGTATAGTAATGAATGATATTCTACTAGCACAATATATGTATAGTAATGAATGATATTCTACTAGCACAATATACGTATAGTAATGAATGATATTCTACTAGCACAATATATGTATATAGTAATGAATGATATTCTACTAGCACAATATATGTATAGTAATGAATGATATTCTACTAGCACAATATATATATAATAATGAATGATATTCTACTAGCACAATATATGTATAGTAATGAATGATATTCTACTAGCACAATATATGTATAGTAATGAATGATATTCTACTAGCACAATATATGTATAGTAATGAATGATATTCTACTAGCACAATATATGTATAGTAATGAATGATATTCTACTAGCACAATATATGTATAGTAATGAATGATATTCTACTAGCACAATATATATAGTAATGAGATATTTCTACTAACAATATATGTATAGTAATGAATGATATTCTACTAGCACAATATATGTATAGTAATGAATGATATTCTACTAGCACAATATATATAGTAATGAATGATGATATTCTACTAGCACAATATATGTATAGTAATGAATGATATTCTACTAGCACAATATATGTATAGTAATGAATGATATTCTACTAGCACAATATATGTATAGTAATGAATGATATTCTACTAGCACAATATATGTATAGTAATGAATGATATTCTACTAGCACAATATATGTATAATAATGAATGATATTCTACTAGCACAATATATGTATAGTAATGAATAAATATTCTACTAGCACAATATATATAGTATAGATATTATTCTACCTTTACAATATATGTAATGAATGATATTCTACTAGCACAATATATGTATAGTAATGAATGATATTCTACTAGCACAATATATATAGTAATGAATGATAATAGAATGATATTCTACTAGCACAATATATGTATAGTAATGAATGATATTCTACTAGCACAATATATGTATAGTAATGAATGATATTCTACTAGCACAATATACGTATAGTAATGAATGATATTCTACTAGCACAATATATAATGTAATGAATGATATTCTACTAGCACAATATATGTATAGTAATGAAATGATATTCTACTAGCACAATATATGTATAGTAATGAATGATATTCTACTAGCACAATATATGTATAGTAATGAATGATATTCTACTAGCACAATATATGTAGTAATGTGAATGATATTCTACTAGCACAATATATGTATAGTAATGAATGATATTCTACTAGCACAATATATGTATAGTAATGAATGATATTCTACTAGCACAATATATGTATAGTAATGAATGATATTCTAGCTAGCACAATATGATATAGTAATGAATGATATTCTACTAGCACAATATATGTATAGTAATGAATGATATTCTACTAGCACAATATATGTATAGTAATGAATGATATTCTACACAATATGTATAGTATTAGATGATATTCTACTAGCACAATATATGTATAGTAATGAATGATATTCTACTAGCACAATATATGTATAGTAATGAATATTCTACTAGCACAATATATAGTAATACTACTAGCACAATATATGTATAGTAATGAATGATATTCTACTAGCACAATATGTATAGTAATAAATGATATTCTACTATGTATAGTAATGAATGATATTCTACTAGCACAATATATGTATAGTAATGAATGATATTCTACTAGCACAATATATGTATAGTAATGAATGATATTCTACTAGCACAATATATGTATAGTAATGAATGATATTCTACTAGCACAATATATATGTATAGTAATGAATGATATTCTACTAGCACAATATATGTATAGTAATGAATGATATTCTACTAGCACAATATATGTATAATAATGAATGATATTCTATGTATAGTAATGAATGATATTCTACTAGCACAATATATGTATAGTAATGAATGATATTCTACTAGCACAATATATGTATAGTAATGAATGATATTCTACTAGCACAATATATGTATAGTAATGAAGTAATGAATGATATTCTACTAGCACAATATATGTAATAATGATAATGATATTCTACTAGCACAATATATGTATAGTAATGAATGATATTCTACTAGCACAATATATGTATAGTAATGAATGATATTCTACTAGCACAATATATGTATAGTAATGAATGATATTCTACTAGCACAATATATGTATAGTAATGAATGATATTCTAATAGCACAATTGCTACAGCATGTTATGAGTTACAAGATCCTTAAACTTTCATCATTCCTTTAATGATCACAAGTACTCATTGTTTTACTTGTAATACTTGTAAATAGGAAATATTTAGACCATTATAACCCAACAAGATAACAATAATAAGTGGGTAATGTTTTATATAACTTGTAGGTATGCAGTACGCTTATTCCAGTGCAGCCACACAAAAGAGTGTGACGCAATTAATTAGGAGGAATCAAAACAAATAGTAAATGAAAATATTTTATCAATGATGGTATGTTTCAAAACCAAGAGAATTAATGGCCTGCATAATTTCGTGCAATGTTGGCCGTATTCCGAGATATTATTTTGACACGAGAATGTCATTAGCCTATAAATAATGAGGTTGAAGTACAAAGTCCAAGGCAAGTGTGGACTATGGAACAACAAGGCCATGGTAATAGAGTGCAATGACTAGATCAAAAGTTTAGTCTGCTGGGTGGTTTAAATAGTTACCTGTGCAAGGGCAACGGCTTCTGGGTTGATTTCCCTGCGATGCAACGATTTGCACACGTTAACAACTTAGCACCCTTCATTATAAAGTTATATTTTAGTTAACTGTATACTAAATACACTTAATAAAATACAATTTCTAAAAGACTAACAGATCATTATCTTTATATTAACAAAATAGTAAAATAAATTAGCAAAATAAAATGAACACAAAAACTTTATAAAAGTTAAAAAATCAACCTCACTAACACCGAGCGAGTGACGCACAGACTCAATAGCAAAGAGCATAGTGATGGTCAACTCGAGTAGCTAACTCGAATTAACTCGAGTTGGGCGTAACTCGAATCCACTCGAGTTGAACTCTCTCTAACTCGAGTTCGAAAACCGAATAGAACCGACATGGAGCGAAGTTTGGCCGATCGTTTGAGACTTTAATATAGTTTGTTATGAACGAATGAAATGAATATAGTCTCTATATTCATTCGTTCAGAACAAACAAGATTTGAAGTTATCTATAAATGCTTGTTGTGCAATATTTGTTTTTGAAAAATGCCGGGTCCCAAAACAAAATCGTTAGTTTGAGATGTTTTCGATTCGTCTTCAGTGAGTGGACGTGTTACGTGTAAGATGTGTTCGGATCATAGATATAGGAGGTAAAAGATACACATAGACGACTCGATACTGTGTCAAAAAAATATATACACATGTGTGCGTAAATGACAATGTTTGGGTGAAAACTAGTGTTGTCCAGGATGGGTTACGATAAATATTTCATTATCGATTATTTATATAATAACAACCATTTTCCGCTAGTTTCAGATATTTACAAGTTATTTCAGGCGCAATACTGATTGAAATTGTATTACAGGAATAAAAGCACTTTATTTTTAATTAATTATTTATTCCAAAATGAAAAATATTTTATTGAAATTAGGCTGAGAATCAGCACTTTTGAACGTCAATATTAAATAAGACAGTCCCCTAAAACGTCCGCCTTTCGCCACTTCGTAGTGCTTTCGTTGGGAAGAAGTGACGGAACAAACTCCCCAGAAGCACAGCTGTCTGTTTATTAAAAAAAAAACACATAACTTTATACAATACTATGTATAGTAATGAACACAAGAAAACACTACAACAATGAAATTGTTTACCATATGGCAACTAGGCACACCAAAAAACCAGTAAAGCAAAAAATTTATTAAAACATCATTAAAATTGTTAGGGCAACACTAATGACATATTACTAATGTCAACATTGATTGATTTCCTGTCTCCTGTAATCGATCTTTAGATTAAGCTAGCACATTGTTAATAACGCCATGTTCGGTATTTATAATTATTACTGTTTCATTGATTGAGATTACAAATAAAACAAGTACAATCAATTCATCCTTTTATTCAGTGTACATACATAACAAACTGGCGACGAGGATCGTAAAAATGTGTCAAGTGTTGTAAAAGTAAGTGAATACCCATGCGTTCCACATAACCCTACATTCCCATGATCCAGGGGCTCCCATGCCTGTGATGATAGCCCGTTTCACAAAGATTCCTTCTTCCTACTTATTTATACCGACAAAAATCCATTATGGAAAAACAACTAGCACAAGTGTTGGCCCAAATGGCCGAAACCATGCGAGGATTACAAACGCAACAAGCGAATTTACAACAGGCACTAATAATTAACCAAGATAAACAAAATACTAACATAAGTGGTATCAACTTACAACCATACGATGAAGTAAATGAAACTTTTGAAAGTTACATACAGCGTCTGCAAAATTACATAACCTTGAAAAATGTGTCTGACCCGACTGTTAAATTACAATTATTCCTTAACTGCATCGGACCCAAATACTACCAAGTGCTAAAGAATTTGACAGCACCGGAAACTCCGGAAAGCAAAACATATGAAACTTTGATAAATACATTAAAAGATTACATAGCTCCGGAACCAGGAGAAGTTGCCCAGCAACATAAGTTTTGCCTTAGAACGCAACAAGAACAGGAATCTCTTTCAAATTACGTATCAGCATTAAAAGCGCTGGGTGGAAAATGTAACTTTGTATGCGGAAGCTGCAAGAAATCCACATTTGAAACACACTTACGTGTACAATTTATTAGAGGACTACGGAACTCAGAGATTAAAGAGAGACTGTTACAAGAAGCTTCGACAACATCATTTGATCAAATTATAAAAACAGCAATGGCTATAGAAACTTCTAAATGTGAAACCAAAGAAATGGAAAGTGAATATCACACAAATATTAATAAAATTTCATTTAAGAGAAAGAATACATACAAGCAAAATTCTAATGAAAATACATACAATACTTCAAATAAAAATACATACAAGAAAAATACAGATAATAAGAATAAAGTACAATATGAAATAAAATGTTACAGATGTGGAAAAGATAATCATAAAGCTCATCAATGCCGTCTGAAAAATAAACTATTTTGCAAGAATTGTAATATGAAAGGACATATAGAGTCTGTATGTTTTAAAGTGCAAAAGCAATTACAAATATATGATACATCAGCTTCAAATGAAAGTGATAATGAAGAGATTTTTGAAATACATAAAATACATACAGAAAATACTAATACAGAAAATGATAAATTTAATATTACACTTCAACTAAATGGAAAAATACATACCTGGGAACTCGATACAGGAGCAGCAGTGTCTACATGTTCAGAACAATATTATAAAGAACATTTCTCTAACCTGAAACTACAAAACACAAAGATAAAACTAAAAACATACACAGATGAAATCATACAACCCATAGGAACCTGCTTAATACAAATAAAATACAAAAATAAAGAAGTAAAAGAAAGATTATTTATCATAAATAGAGATGTAGATCCAGTAGTTGGAAGAGAATGGATAAGAAAATTATGCATACATTTTGAAATACATAAACTAAATAAAGAAGAAAATGATATAACAGAAAAAGAGTTCAAAATAAAATTAGAAAGTTTACTTAAAGAATATGAAGACCTATTCGTAGAACAAATTGGAGAAATTAAGAACTATGAAGCTTCTTTCAAACTAAAAGAAAATGTGAAACCTGTTTTCATGAAGCCAAGACCAATACCATTCGCTTTACGAGACATGGTGGAACAAGAAATTGATCGCTTAGAAGAAATTGGAATTCTGGAGAAAGTCACATATTCACAATGGGGTACACCAGTAGTACCAGTGGTTAAACCATCAGGACAGGTACGATTATGTGCAGATTACAGATCTACATTGAATAAAAATTTACAAAGCGATAATTACCCAATTCCACGAATTGAAGAGATCTTCTCAAAGCTAAGTGGTGGCAAACATTTTTGCACCTTAGATATAAAACAAGCATACTTACATATGAAAACAGATGCAGCTACATCTGAAATGCAAGCCATAAGCACATGTAAAGGGACCTACAAAGTTAAACGACTGATGTTTGGTGTTAAGATTGCTCCCAATATATGGCAACGATACATGGATCAAACTCTTCAAGGACTTCCAGGTACGGCTTGTTTTTTTGATGACATTGCCCTACAAGGAGAGACATACTTACAGTTACTTCAGAGAATAAAAACAGTATTTGAAAAACTTCAGAAATGTGGACTACATATAAATAAAAAGAAGTGCCAATTTTTCAAAAAATCAATAAATTATCTCGGACATACGATAAATGCAGAGGGGCTGCATCCTACAGAGGAAAAGGTAAAAGACATAAAAAAAAGCCCACGTCCCACTGATGTTTCATCTCTACGTACATTTCTTGGTATGATAAATTACTACCAACAATTCATACCCAACCTTGCTTCAAAATTGAGTCCTCTTTACCAGCTACTACACAAAAATACCAAATTTGTTTGGTCAAGAGAATGTGAAGAGATCTTTCATAAATTGAAAGAAGAAATTTGCAGTGAGAAAATACTTACACCATTTCAAGTACACTTACCCATTACACTGGCTACAGATGCATCACCCACTGGATATAGAGCAGTCACCTGGTTTGCGACGCAGTACACGCTTAAAGAAAGCACCTACAAGACTGGACCTATGACAATTCTATATAACGTGGGAGAGTGTTAGGGCAACACTAATGACATATTACTAATGTCAACATTGATTGATTTCCTGTCTCCTGTAATCGATCTTTAGATTAAGCTAGCACATTGTTAATAACGCCATGTTCGGTATTTATAATTATTACTGTTTCATTGATTGAGATTACAAATAAAACAAGTACAATCAATTCATCCTTTTATTCAGTGTACATACATAACAAAAATAGAAATGTAAATAAGTAAAAACATGATACTATACAATCAAATTCAAAAGTCATTTATTCAAATTAGGCTGAGAATCAGCACTTTTTGATCGTCAATATTACATAAGATATGTCGTGTGGTGTCGTATATACTCGTATGTCGTATATATGTCGTGGTGGTGGCCTAGTGGTTAAAACACCAGCCTCTCAAGTATGAGTGCGCGGGTTCGATTCCAGGTCAGGCAAGTACCAATGTAACTTTTTCAAAGTTATACGTACTTTCTAAGTATATCTTGGACATCAATGACTGAAGTTGAAGGAAAACATCTTGAGAAAACCTGGACTTTAAGTCTGAAATCGCCAACCCGCATTGAGCAAGCGTGGTGATTACGCTCAATCCTTCTCTGTACGAGAGGAGACCTGTGTCCAGCAGTGGGACGATAAAAAAAAGAGGTTGATGATGATGATTAAATAAGACAGTCCCCCAAAACGCCCACCCTTCGCCACTTCCATCAGTGCTTTCGCTGGGAAGAATATTATATAGAACGTTCATTTAGAAAACACATTAGTTTATACAATACTAAGTACAGTAATACAAGAGAAAAAAAACACAGCAACAAATAATTAAAATTTCAATTTCCTATACAGTGGACCCCCGGTAACCCGGCCCCTGTCTAGTCCGACACCCCCTGCAATCCGACATGGTCTATTATTTATTACATATTGCATATTTTTTTGATAATTTCGCTAATGCATGAAAAAGTTACAACTTGTATGTAAACCATCATTATTGTGCTCGACGCGTAGGGTATTGTTTGATTCCGATTGCTTAGTTTGAATTTGACTACAGCCGATGAGGAGTGGTGCGTGCGCCTAGCGTGTGTTTATGGTTTACTGTTTATTCATTGTGTATTACGTAGATATAGGTACCTAGTAATGTCGTCACAAGCTCAAAAGCGAAAGCACAAAACACTGACAATTAATTAAAGAAAAATGTGATATTTTAGACCGCCTAAATCGTTATGAATCTTTCAGTAGTTTAACAAGTGAATACGGCGTTCTTAAATTACATATGTATTTGATTCTTAGTTTTTGATTATTTTAGTATGTACATTTGTTTGTACACAATTATTTTCTAATGTAAAGTTATTGTATATTTTTTGCAAGTTCTATAGCATTAATGACGTTAATTTTATAATAAAACGTAAGCTCTCTATTGTGTTGTTTAATTCACTAAATTTGACATATATGTATGTATAATGAAGTATAATTTGTACTTCAGAGTACATTATATGTATATAATATAAAGAATCATCATTGGATCTATAATTTGTCGGATTACAAGGCACTCTTTTGTAAAAAAAAGTCGGACTATAAGGGGGTCTTAGGCAGTACTCTATAATCCGACAAATTCGATAGTCCGACACTGCCCTGCAAAATGATTGTCGGACTACCGCGGGTCCACTGTACTATATTTTTAAAGCCTTAAACCCGGTACGTACACACATTCACGCCCTTTTTATTTACGACTTATTTTTTATGACGCTAGCAATCCGATCTGTCTTTGATGGTTGTAAATTCTGAAAGCCAGTAGCGCCCTAGGTTTTCAATTAAATGTAACTAAATAATAAATATGCAAAGCAAAATTTACTAGAAATAACTACGACTACTTTCAATATAATTGTTATTATATGAAATAAAAACTAAAGAAAATCTTATTGGCTGTTATTTAGTAAAAAGAAATTAAAAGCCGGGCGTTAGTGAGTTCCAATACTTTCTTCCTTTAGTAATTTCTAGATAAAATTTGGTTACATATGTAGTATGGTAATCCAGTTACAGTGTCTCTAAAACTAAGTTACATTTTATCGATACTTGTGACGTAACCGCTTTGTCAAGCACTAGCGTAAACAAACAATTTTAATTTTTACACAATATTTTCATAAATCCTATTTATAATCACAAAATATACTTACATACAACAATGGGAATAAGTAATACATTGAAATTACTTTTTTCTCATCGATTTAATTGCATAAATTTGACAAAATTTGTTTCGGAAACTTATGATGACAAAATCGTATTTACCTGTGAAAAGTGTATTGATTCGGATTATTTCTTTTTGTCACATCACATTCACATACAGAACAAGACACCATAGCTGAGCTTAATTTTTTTTTGTTCTTTTATTAAGGGATTATTAAAATATTCACAAAATACACCACGCCGCAAAGCACTCTCGGACTCTAGGGGCCCTTACTTGTGAAAATAATGTCTCAACTGTCATTTATTTTTTGGCTCTTTCTTTCTCCTCTGAAATCAACTGGATTGGGATCTCTCGCTCACACGCATTGTGTATCTTTTGCGTAGCAATGAAATCCTACATCTATGGTTCGGATACATTCAAATATAGTGGAAATACGACCACACTTTTAAACCACATCAAAAAGGAGCATCCTACCATTGTCGCCGTCGAGGAATTTCAGAGTTCATTATCAACAAATAAGAGTAATATGTCACCAGAATTTTGCGTTTGCGCAAAAACAATTTTTGGCACTGTAAGACGGGTTTGGGTGTACCTTAACCTTTTTGAGGAGGCTCAGGCTCAACATTCATTGTGGTTGTCGATACCAATAACTGCGATGAAGATGAATCGACCGAAGTACTCATATTACTTTTATTTGTTGATAATGAACCCTGAAATTCCTCGACGGCGACAATGGTAGGATGCTTCTTTTTGATGTGATTTAAAAGTGTAGTCGTATTTCCACTATATTTGAATGTATCCGAACACATCTTACACGTAACAAGTCCACTCACTGAAGACGAATAGAAAACATCCCAAACTAACGATTTTCTTTTGGGTTCTGTCAAAAAAACATTTACTTGTCCATCCAGTTAACTCGAGTTACGTAACTCGAGTTCAACCCGAGTTACGTGAATTTTAACCCGGGTTAACTCGAGTTATGTTTTTTCCGAGTTGGCCCATCTCTAAAAGAATAGTGGTCTCGAATGTCAAACTGTCAAAGAGCGAGATCGGTATAATTGCCAGTAAAATCGGTGCACAGAACACAATTGGGTTGTATCCTAAAAAATAATTTAATAATAATAATTTATTTAGTTCCTTTTACAATGTAGTACATTTACAGCCTTATAAATACTTAGTAGTACCATATTTTTAACGATAGTCTTAAATATTTATAATAAACACTAATTTAATTTACACAATTTTGAAATCTCTATGTAGGTATTGGTACTGAGTTACTGACATCATAACTTGTGGCGATCTACCTGAGCTAGGTTAATAAAAACCTGTGTTTCAGGCCATCTCCAGACTAAGCAAACAGCGGATTACAGTTAAATTGTTATTGAAATAATACTATACTAATTATAAAATTAAAGGAAAAATTACCAATTTAACATACAACGTATCTGTATAATCAAGTCCACTCAATTATTTCCACACCTTCAGACTACAATGTTTTGACATTTTTGTAATTTGTTGCCTATAAAGTATTTTAAGACAGTATTTGCATCGCATGAGTTGTGAACTGGGTCAGTATTTATGCTGTGTATGTCAATTTCAATTCAAGTTTTGCCTTACCTAAAGTTTTGCCTGACTTTAGAATTATAGCTGCACATGCTGTTTTTTCCCGACAACAATATTTGTATTAAATTGCATTATGATTAATTAGCAAAGAATTGGTAATGAATGTTTTGATCGGATAAAAATAAATAATAATATTGGGTATTATCGACATTACCGATTTTAGCTTCAAACACAGAAAAATATATCTAAGTCACATGTTTTTGATCCTATTTGTAATTTAGGTATATAAATAAAAAATAAAAAATACAATTCAATATATTTTAAACTCCTGTATGCGCGCTTAAAAAGATAAGAAATCCAAGGCGCTCTTAGGCGCCTTCATAATCTATGGAGTTTATATAATTCTCCTCTGCGAACTTTCGTGCCGGGCAATTTACATCACCAGTTTGATGGTCACATTTGCGCTTAAAGCGATTGCATGTCGCACATTTAGGGGGAGCGTTTTTATTATTGCAATCCTTAAAGGAATGACCAGTCTCTCCGCAGTGATTAAAAGTTGTGCTAGTTTCTCGGCAATATTTGGCTGCATGTCCGAATTGCTGACAGTTGAAACACCTGGTGACTATCGTGAAATCTCTCACAGGGCAAGACGTCCAATTGATAAAAATTCGGCCTTGGTCAACCAGAATTCTCCTGATGTTAGCTGGCAATTCTAGGATGTAATTACAGGTACTCATATTTTTCTTACCTGATTTATGGCTTAATTTTATTGTCGCTAAGAGGGACTCACGGGTTGTATTCGGCAGCTTCTCAGATAGGTTTTGTTCAAAGAGAAAAGAAGCGACTGTTATTATGGCAATACAGAAGAAACCGAAATAGTGATACAAAAGCGGCTTTCAAATCATTTTCAAAAAGATATCAAAATGTTATCAAATTAACACAAAAGGCACAGAACAGCTATCTTATAGGAACTAGCATCAACAAGTCTAAGGCAACTTGGCAGGTAATCAATTCTGTGAAATCCAACATACCTAAAATGACTATAAATGTAATTAACGCAAATGACAAACGCATAATAAATCCTAAAATGATAGCAAGACATTTCAATGATTATTTTATAGACTCAGTTCAAACGAATGCCGACAATCTGACAATAATTAATAATAATAAAAGTGACACATCACTAGGATCATATCAATCTATTTTTATGCAACCAACCATACCAAGCGATATATTTACAATAATAAACAATCTTAAAAACACCAATAGTACAGGATATGATGATATTGACACAAGGGTAGTTAAATCAACAGCACTTCTTATAGCACCGATACTAAGTGACATTATAAATAAAATGATCCAAAATGGAGTTTTTCCACAAAAGTTAAAAGTTTCTATTATTAAACCGATACACAAAAAAGATGACATGACAAAAGTCAATAATTACAGGCCGGTGGCGTTGATACCTATATTCTCTAAAGTATTTGAGAAGGTCATTTATAACAGTGTTTATAGCTTCCTTGAAAAAAGTAATGTATTTTGTAAAGAACAGATGGGATTTAGAAGAAATAAAACCATAAACATGGCCATGTATACTTTCCTTGAAAAAATACATTACAACATGGACAATAGAAAACCAGTCATGGCAATGTTCATGGACATGACCAGGGCGTTTGATTATGTTAACCATAGTGTGCTGCTAGCTAAGCTATATAGATTTGGTATCAGAGGTAACGTAGCCAATCTCATACAATCCTACTTGGAGGATAGGAAACAAATTACTCAGATTAGCCAAGTGAATATTAAGACAAAAAGTGAAGTAGTATATTCGTCTAATCCTAGATTTCTTCATTACGGTGTTCCGCAGGGTTTCATATTGGGACCTTTGTTGTTTATTTGTTATATAAATGACTTTCCCCAAGCAATTCCACACCAAATGTCTTTATTTGCGGACGACAGTACGGTTATCTATAATAGTGGTAGTGACAAAGAAATGGAGAATGACATTAACGCTAGTTTGGTTACGATTATTGACTGGCTAAATGCAAATAATCTTAAAATGAATCTAACAAAAACCAAAATTATGAGCTTCAAAATTGGACAAAAAGGACAATCACAAATTAAAATCACTTACAAAGGAGCTCCAATACTACAATCGAATGTTACAAAATTTCTTGGCCTATACATTGACAACGATATGTCTTGGAGGACGCAAATTGACAATGTGTGTGAGAAACTTGGCAAGTTCTCCTATGCTCTTCGGATGCTGGGTAAAGTGTCAAACATGACCGCACTCTTAGCAGCTTATCACGGTTACGTTGCCTCCACCCTGCGATATGGTTTGATATTTTGGGGCAATGGTACTAAAATTGAGCAAGTACTGATTGCACAAAAAAATGCATTCGAGCTATATGCAAAATAAAACGGACCGATTCATGCAAGCCACATTTTAAAAACTTAAAAATATTGACTGTACCTTCCCTCTACATCTATGAGGCCTGTATTTTTATTAAAAATAATAAGGATCTCTATAGACATGTCGAAAGCCAGCGTCGCTCGAATAAGTTACATTTGCTTTTCACAAATACTAAATTTCTACATAAAAGCATATATGCAATGGCTCCAAAGATATACAATAAATTACCAAATGAAATTGTATCAGCTAAAAATGTGAATATTTTTAAGCGTCAGCTTTTTGAACTACTTATTGAGAAGACATATTACTCTGTCAATGAATATCTTAATGATAAACTTTGATAATTAACATAATTTGTATGATATTATTTAAATTTGACGACTCTTGACTCTGTTGACTATATTTTATTTTTTGTTTAATATTTAAAAAATTGTAATTTGCTGACATTTTATTTAATTGTTTCTGAGGCTGTATCGTGTGATGCTGCCTATTGAGTTAATGTGCCGGCTTAATTTGTTGACATATTTATTTTGCATGAAACTGTGACATCTACATTCGCTTCTTATGATATTTTGTATGCCTTTTGGCGGGACATAGCATGGATAAAAATTCTTTGTACATAACATCTGCATAACTGTACCCTGTGTTCACAAGATTAATAAATGAATTTGAATTTGAATTCAAAAATACAATCAAATACCTCCTGTTCAGTTAGAGCTACGGGGACACCAATAACTGCAACTCTAGGACGTCGCTTTTTTGGTTCTTCAACGGTAAGGCCTGAGGAAACTAGTTTCTCCGACTTCCATAATTTTTCAATGTCTGCTTTTTTTTCTGTGCTGATGATGACTCCTCCGTTTCTCACTTTTCTCATGCCACGAACATGTAGTTTGAGCTCTTCAGGAGAGATTATTTTCTGGACGAGGGACTTAGTGTCGTCACTGGTTTTGGATTTGTCCTTGGGATAAATAGCAACGGAGCTTAAACTTTCCGGGCGAATGTAGTTGTCGGAGCCCTTCTTTACCATATTTGCAAAAGAAGTACTTTCTGCAGGTTTCATTTTAGTTTCTATAACCTCTTTGAATTGCCGTAGTGATTGCGCAACTCCCTGCTGTTCTCGTAGGTTTTCAATGTTGGTGTACGCCTGCATAGTTTTATGTTTCAAGGACTGATACAACACAGCCATCTGAGATGTCCCACTAGTCACCTTGCGGCATAAGTTGGTCACACGGAGCTTCTGTTCAGAGTTCATTTTTCCGTCCGCTACTATACTGCATACTTCGCTCAAGATGGACTCTATTGAGCTCATCCATTTTTGAATTTCTGACGTGGGTATCACTTCAGAGGGTATCTCAGGTGCCATGGGTACTGGTGGAGTAGGGGGAGCTGTGGTCTTTGCTCGTTCAGTTGGTGTCGGTGGAGGACTTCGCCGCAGCAATTGGCTACGGGCAAACGGGCTAGATCCTGCACTGGCCATATCCAATACAGTAAAACTAGCCTATAGGATTTTCTTCATTGCTACTGCAATGAATGCGTAGGTTTGTGTTTAGATCAACTCCCGACACACTTTCGTTTCGATTAATGCTTACACTGCATATGTAATTTCAATAACAATTTACTACCTATTATTTAATTATATAATTCATGAGCAAAATAGAAGGCACGTCCGCTTAGGCCAGCGATTGATCGCGATCCATCAATAATGTTCATCAGATAGATTTATAAAAAATATTAAACAGGTATTTTTCTTTTTTCTTTCATTCAAATACTAAGGAAGACATGTTATTTGAAATGTTACATGACGTCACGCCGTGGTACAAAATATACCACGGCGTGACGTAATTAGCCCCCACTCCGTAACTTTAATACGCTATATGTCAGTAGTTTTTGGTAATTTCAACAAAATAAAAAATACGTGTCTTAATTTTGTTAATTATCTATAAGACGGACTAATTATTTTTTTGATTTTCATATCTTGGATACATCCCTAATACTCCTGAATCGGTGTATTAGGAAGTAGCACAAAATAAAAAAAAACAGGTACAGACTTAGTTTTTAACAATCAGCAGTGGTCTCGAACGTCAAAGAGCGATATCGATAAGCATATAGTTAATGCAATAAGCACTGATAGGGTGTTTTCTAAAACATTTTGCATTAAGTCCGTCGCCGTAATAATTGACAGAAATCTAATCAGGAGAATTTCCATGTATACTCTGAAATCGTAGAAAAACAGCTGCATTTCGGTATTTCGGTAGAACAGAGCCCATATCGGTAGAAATAGGTACCGAAAAATCGGTAGGTTCGAGACCACTGGAACTTATACCTAAACTGGAATGTGCACTATCGATCAAAACGCGGTCCGAGAGAGATAGCTTCACAGTAGCCCTCTGCTCTCGTTGTGTAGGGTGACTATTATAATAGAATTTTAAAGGAATGTACGTAAAATGTATTTTTATTACTTACATTATCTGAGTCTTGAGTGAATTAATGTGTGTATGGATGCGAACTTTTTAATTTGATTATTCTAAAAATACATGAATAAATTGATAATTTACGGACTACAGTGTTATTTTTATTTATGCAACGAATTAAAATAAAAGATATTATTAAACGTATTTATTAACTTAGATTAAACATGTTAGTTTCCTTTTACAGAGTGCCACAGAGTGCTTACTTATATACTACACTACAGATTACACAACAGATACCACAGACTACTTTTATATCGTAACACCTTCTCCTTTTTTAAATTTTATTTTTCCTTAAATTTAAAAAACATATTTATGATTATAAACTATTTTCCTGTATAATTATTCTTACCTAATCAATATTATCATTTGTTACAACATTCTTACAGTGGAAAACAAATTTTTCTTTGGATAAAGGTTTCGTAAACATATCCGCAATTTGAATATTACTTGGACAATACTTTAAATCAATGTTACCTTTTTTATAGTTTTCATGAATAAAATAAAATCTGACATCTATATGCTTTGATCTCTTGCTAAAAGAACCTGTTTTTATTAACTGAATTGAACTCTGGTTATCAATATTTAACATTATTTTAACACTTATTCCTGTTAATTCACTTATAAAAGATTTTAAATATAAACATTCCTTACAACAATCTGAAGCTGCAATATATTCGGCCTCTGTTGATGAGATAGAAACTATTGGCTGTCTCTTCGAGCACCATGATATAGGTCCACCCCCATACATTATGACAAATCCAGTTGTGCTGCGTCTAGTCTCAATACAATTTGCATAATCTGAATCACTGTATGCATTCAACAGTGTAATATCTCCTCCTTTTCTGTACATAATTCCTTTATCTCTTGTCCCATTTAAATATTTTAATATTTTCTTTACTGATACTATATCTTCTTTGGATGGGTTTTCTATTTTCTTACTAGCTTCATTCACAGCTTGGCTAATATCTGGTCTTGATCTTGTAGATAAATATAACAAACCTCCTATTAACTCTCTGTATGGAAAGTTTAATGTATCTCTAGTGGTAATTGCCATTTTATTATCATAAGTACATGGTGTGCTTGCTGGTTTTGAATCAAACATATTATACTTCTTTAGTAGTTTTTCTGTGTAATTTTTCTGATGTAACAATATTCCTTCTTTCGATTTAGTAACTTCAAATCCAATATAATTTGTAGGTTTCTCATATACTTTTATTTTAAATTCCTTCTCCAGGTGATGTAGTATACTTAATAGTTTCTGTTTATCTTTACTTATTGCCAATCCATCGTCAACATAGATTGCAACTATTATACTTTTATCTTCAGTTGAAAACACACACTGGTCTGTCTTTGTAGGTTTTAATCCAAGTTTTAACATTGTTTCAGTGAATTTCTTATTCCATGTAATTGGAGCTTGCTTCAATCCATATAATGCTTTCTTTAAATGACAAACTTTGTTAGGCTGCTTTTCATATCCTTCTGGTATAGTCATAAAAATATCTTCCTTCAATTCACCATATAAAAACGCTGTTTTGACATCAAATATTATCATTTCATACTCCTTAGATGCCGCTATAGCAAAAAGTGATTTTAAAGCTGATTGACTTACTACTGGACTGTATAATTCTTGAAAATTTATGTTATTTTGTTCAAACCCTCTTACTACGAGTCTTGCTTTATATATTCCATTTTCTTTAATATTAAATACCCATTTATTTGTTAATATTTTATTTCCTTTTGCCTTTTCGATATCTACTATTTCCCAAGTATTATTATTTTCTAATGATTTTTTCTCTGAACTTATAGCCTTCTCCCAATTTTCCTTTTCAGTTGATTTCATTGCTTCTTCGAAGGTAAGTAATACATAATCATGCAAGTAAGTTGGCTTTCTCTTTTCTCTTTTATTTCTAGGCTGTATATTTTCTTCTTCATTTACATCGTCTGTTATATCATTACATTCTTTTTCATTTATACATTGTTCTTCTTCTATTTGTATTTCGTTTATTTCTGTTTCTAATTCTAGCATGTCTGTGTAACTCCCATTATCTTCTCGTTTATCCATGTTTATTTCTTCATTGTGTTCTGAGATTATTTGATCATAACTTTCTGTCCTTTGTTTGCACAGTATAATATTATCTGACATTTCTTCTATCTTTTCACAAAATACAACATCTCTTGCTATTTCAATTTTTCTTTCTTTTTCATTCCATAATCTATAACCATTATTAGCATATCCCACCATTATTAATTTCTTACTTCTCGGATCAAGTTTCTTTGTATTTAGTTGCTTTGCATATACCATTGAACCAAATTTTTGTACATTGGCTAAGTTAGGTCTTTTATTATACCACATTTCAAATGGAGTTTTATTGTTTAATGCTTCTGTAGGTAACCTGTTTATTAAATATGTAGCACAATACATGGCTTCACCCCACATTTCTTTATTTAAGTCTGAATCAAATAATAATGCTCTTGTTTTATCAAGTAGTGTTCTGTTAAGTCTTTCGGCTTTACCGTTCAACTGTGGCGTATATGGTATTGTTAAGTCTAGTTTTATTCCTTTTTTCTTACACCATTCTTTGAAATTATTACTGGTATATTCACCACCATTATCACATCTGATTGCAGATACCTGTTCTTTTTTCTCCCTTTCCATTTCTTCTATATAATTTATAATATATTCTTTTACTTCACTTTTATGTTTCAATAGAAATATTTTCGTTAAATGAGTATAATCATCCATAACAGTTAATACATAGTTGTAACCATCATATGTTCTGTTTTCAAATGGACCACATACATCTGTATGTAATAATTGTAAAGGTCTATTTGCTCTGGTTCTTACTGTACTGAATGGTAATCTCGTTTGCTTCGCTTGTGTACATATTTCGCATATTATATTATTTTCAATTGTTCCTTGTATATTTATTCCATCTGCTACTTTTTGTAAAATTTCTAATACCTTTTTTCCTGGATGTCCCAATCTTTTATGCCATTCTATAGCAGTTCCTTCGCTTTTTATTAATAAGGATTTTTCATTAGTATTGCTCTTCTTTAAATTTACAGTATACAAACCATTTTCCTTTTTTCCAATCAATAATAATTCTGAGTCTTTTTTATATACTTCAACCTTGTTTTCAGAGAATACAACAGTTCCTTTGTTATTTGTAATAGCATTTACAGATAGTAAATTTTGTGATAATTCAGGAACATATAACGTTTTTTGTAAATAGAATCCATTTCCATATACAACACCTTGACCATGAACATTTAATGGTTCATTATTTGCAGTCAAAACTGTAGATTTGTTGTATTGAAATTCACTTAGTATTTTTATATCATTTGTCATGTGTGTTGTACATCCTGAGTCGACGATAAATGTCAATCTTTCGCAATCTCTTGTAGTAATTAGTGCTACTTCTGGTTTAGTTATTGACTTATTTTTATAAAAACAATTTTCTTCTTTATGATTAGTCTTCTTGCATATAGAACATTGTTTAGCTTTGTACTTACAGTCCTTTTCTTCATGGTTGTATTTCTTGCATATTGAACACATCTTACAATCCTTTTTTATATGTCCTGTTTTATTACATTTGTAACATTTTATTACTTTTTCTTTTCTTATAGCCTTGAATGCTATTTGGTTTTCTTCCCTTTTATTATCATTTAATCTACTTTCTTCATTCAACAATCGGTTAGTTAAATTTGTTAAATTTTTCTTATCATCAGGCGTAGATTCCCATGCAGTTATAAAGTAATTCAAGTTATTTGGTAAACAGGTTAATATTTTTGACATAACCATTTCCTCATTGATATTTTGTCCAATTTGATTTAATCTAAACTTTAAATTCTCTATATCTGATATTAATTGTGTCAGAGTTCTGTTTTCTAGTTTAAAATTAAAAAACTCTTGTAATAATGAAAACTTGTTTCTTTCTTCGCAACCTTCAAATATACTGCATAGTTTTTTATACATTTCCAATGCATTTGAGCATCCCAAAATATGACCTTTCAGTTTTCTATCAATTGTATTAATAATTAATGACTGTACCTTTGCATCTTTTGTCTGGAAATCAGTTATTTGAGTAGATGACCCATCTTGTTTAGTAGTTATAACCTCTATTAATTTTTGTGCTTTTAAATATATGTTTATTTCGAATTTCCACAATAGAAAACTTTCGCTATCTTTCAATCTTTCTATTTTAACTTCGTCACTCATTTTTATTTTTCTTCTGGTTTCGTATTTCTTTACGCAACACGTGCTTTTTCCGACTTCTTCCTCTGGTATGATTTTTAGTATTTTTCGTAAACTAGGCACATGACTTGTTATTTTTCGTGGACTGGGCACATAACCTGTTATTTTTATTTATGCAACGAATTAAAATAAAAGATATTATTAAACGTATTTATTAACTTAGATTAAACATGTTAGTTTCCTTTTACAGAGTGCCACAGAGTGCTTACTTATATACTACACTACAGATTACACAACAGATACCACAGACTACTTTTATATCGTAACATACAGTAGGTCAATCTACCCGAAACTATCAAATATTCCTAAACAATTTTGAACCTTAATAATTTAGAAATAAAGTTGAAAATGCAATAAGAAAATCTGACAGATTGTAGTAGCTTGATATGCTGTCTTCTCTACCTTAAATATAAATAAATATCTATAAGAAAGCAGAATTTAATGTCATTGTAAATACCCAATAAAAGTCACTTACTTATTAAGTACACAATGACTAAGGGCACATTTATTAATTGTTCCGAAATTTATGGTCACCCTACATAGAAACAAAATAACTTGTATGTGATTACCGCAAAAAAAAAATACTAAAAGAATGATATTCCGCATAAAGGTTATTACTCAGTATTGCAGCCATTAATGACACCCTTTTTCACCATCTTTTTCTAATCGAAACTGTTGGTTTCAAGCAAAATTACAAAAATAAATACGGGTAACAATAAGAAAGGGACAGAGGGCTACTGAGACACTATCTCCCTCGGACCGCGTTCTCTTTAAATGAGGTGCTAATTCCGATCGACCTTATTGCTCTTGCGATAGAGTCTTCTTATAAATAAGAGACTTAAGCAAGTTCACATTCCACTTTAGGTAAAATTTCCTTGTAGAAAAGCGGTTGACAGAATAGCCATTTTTGTTTTTTTTTTTTTGTGATTTTATGGCCTGGTTTCTAAGACCTTTAAGCCATGTCTTATTTGCACTTCACTTAGCACTTTAGTTTCACTTCTTCTTTTGTAAGCTCTGTGGTAATGCGGACTGGGTACGTCTTCTAGTGCGAGAAGACGCAGCACTTCTCAATGAGGAGACCGGGTTGCCCGACGGTGACCCGGAGTTCGGGTCACGTCAGCCACCTGGAGTGGTGGCCGACCCGCCGCACATGTGACCGCCGAAGCGGTCCCCACTTCTGGTTTTGGTCCGCGCCGGTAAACCGGTAACCCCCATATCTGGGGGCCGTTCCCCTATCCGCCACCTGGGGACGCGTCCGATGGCAGGCCAGAAACTGCGCACGGAAACCTAACCTAACCTTTTTTTTTTTTTTGTTTACGCTGTGGGAATGCATTTACGCACCTTACCCCGAAGGGCGTGTGTGGGACTCGCCCAGCCGAAGCCGGGAATACCCACTAAACCCACAGCGGCACTCCGGCATCGCCATAGTGGCGGGGGAGTGGGAAACTAGCGCAGCCTGAGCTACCTCTCCCCCGCCGGCGAAACCCGCCTAAAAAGGCGGGCCCTCAATTGCCCCTCCCAGGGAGGGGCCGTGGCTCCCACGTGGTGAGCGATGTAAGGCGGGCGTCGGCCTCACGCCCGCCGCTCACCCCAGGGAGGGAGAAAGCGGGCGAAATCCCGCCTTCTCCTCCCCCTACGCCGCCTGCGGAGCGCCATAGCGAGGGGATCCTCCTCCCGCTCGCGCTCCGCGGCCTCCTTCTGCGACATCACGACCTCGCAGAAGGAGGCCATCGCCACCCAAGCTTCCTCGCTCCCCACCATCTCTCTGATGATGGCGGGAAGCGAAAGGTCCCCTCCAACCGCCGTGACAAGATCGCGGCGCGGCACGGCCCACGACGGGCACACCGCGAGGGTGTGTTCCACCGTGTCCTCCGCCGCGCCACAACCGTGGCACGACGGTGTCTCCTCTCGTCCTATCCGGTGCAGGTACCTGCCGAAGCAGCCGTGACCGGAGAGTACCTGCACCAGACGGAAGGAGAGGAACCCGTGACGCCTGTCGAGCCAGTCCTCCAGGACCGGCCCGATGGCGTCGAGGGTACGGCGGCCGAAGACGGCGGAGGCGAGGTCCCGCGTCCACTCCTGGACAAGAGCGACCCTCGCCTCCCGCCGGACGGCCTCCCTCAATTCGGGGGCCGGACGCTCGCCCAGCGCCCTGCGCCCCGCCGTCCACTCGTACACTCTGGCGAGCACCCACGCCTCGAGCTCCCAAGGCGGGGTGCCCGCCAGAGCGCATGCCGAAGCGAAGCCTACTGTGCGGTAGGCCCGCGCTGCCCGCTTGGCGATGGCCCTTTGGGGCGCCCGAAGAGCGGTGCGGCCAAATGGGGGCCCCATAAAGGGCCATACTCCGCAGAATGCCGGCGTATATACGCCGGCACCGCATGCTTGGCCCTCCCATGTTCGGCATGAGCCATGAGAGGGCGTCCGCAGCTTTCAGCAGGCGCGTCGACAGCCCGCTAAAGTGCGGGCCGAAGCGCCACCTGCTGTCCAACGTGAGGCCCAGATACTTCATCTGGGCCTCGACTCCGACCCTGACGCCCTCCACAAAAATGTGGGCGTCATGTGGGGGGCGCTGCCGGGGGCCGTGGAAGAACACGGCCTCCGTTTTGTGCAGCGCCACCCTCCCCGCAGGAGCCAGTCGTAACCGACGTTCCACAGAAGAGGCCCTAGAACGGACCCCTGTGGAACGCCGGCTCCGACAACGTATCGCCGGAGCTGGCCAGCCCCGTCTACGAGGACGACAGCACGGTCCTCCAAGTAGCTGGCCAGGAGGCCCCGCAAGTACAGGGGCACTCCGTGGAACCGGAGCGCTTCCAGGATGGTGGAGTGGGGGATGGAATTGAAGGCGTTGGCAATGTCGAATGACACGGCCAACACTCCATCCCCCACTCCCACCGCCTCTGTCACCTGGCCCTTTAGACGGGCCAGGGCGTCCACTGTCGAACGACCAGCTCGAAATCCGAACTGGGCGTCCGACAGGTCCGGTCCCACGCTCCGCAGATGCCGCTTGAGACGGCCGGCGATAATCCCCTCGAACATCTTACCGGCCTCGTCAAGCAAGACGATGGGCCGGTATGCCGAGGGGGAGTCCGCCGGCCGTCCCTCCTTCCGAAGGAGGCACAATTGGCCTTCCCGCCAAGGTTTCGGGAACCTCCCCGACGCGAAGCACGCGCTGAAGAGGTCCCGAAACCTTCCCTCCATTTCGGTGGCCGCAATGGCCACCACCCGAGCGGGAACGCCGTCAGGGCCGGGGGCCGTCTTTTTGGCGCGGAGACGGAGAGTCGCCGCGCCAAATTCCTCCTCTGAGACCGGAGGAGGAGGAGCTTCCTCCTCCGGTCGAGCCCCCCCTCGTGGGGGGTCCATCACTGGTGGGGTGAAGTGCGGATCCCTGCGCGGAAACAGGGACCGCACCACCCCATCCAGGAGCGCTGGTTCGAGGGTCTCGGCAACCGGGGGACCAATGCGGCGCAGTTTGTTACGCGCCGCCTTATATGGCCTCCCGAATGGGTCGTTGTCGAGACCCTCCAACAGCTCGGCCCTCGCTGCGTCCTTAGCGGCGCCGATGGCCGATTTGAAGGCCGCCCTCGCCTCTACTTATCTGGCGTAGAGGCGGTCCTCGTCGGCCTGATCTCGTCGGCGCCGCCAACGCGATCGCGTGTAGGCCCGCCGTGCCGCCACGCAGGTGGCCCGCAGCTCCGCCAACTCCTCCGACCACCAATAAACGGCGCGTCGGGGAGGCGGACGTCTCGACCGAGGCATGCTGGCGTTGCATACCTCAGTCAATGACCCCCTCAATCGGGCCGCCGCCGCGTCCACGTCCAGGACGTCCACGCCGGGACCTGGCCAAAGCCAGTCCTGGACGAACGCGGCCTCCCTTGCCGCCTCCCGATCCAGGTGGGTCAGAGCCCACCTTGGAAACGGGGATCGGCCCGACGATGAGGGGGTGCTGCGGCGCCCCCGTGGATTCTGGGGGGAGATCTCGAATCGCACGTAGCGGTGATCCGAGATCGTCTCCCCCAGTTCCACCCTCCAGTTCTGGATGCGGGCGGCCAGTGCGGGCGTGGCGAAGGTGAGGTCCACTATGGACCCACCCTGCCGCCGGACGCACGTCCGGACGCTCCCCCTATTCAGGAGAGAGAGACCAGACGTGGCCGCCCACAACTCGACCGCCCGTCCGCGAGCGTCGGTGGCCGGGTTCCCCAGACCACCGACTTGGCATTCAGGTCTCCCAAAACGGAGACCTGACGTGGCGCCGTCCTCCCGATGACCGCCGTCAGGACCCCGAGGAAATCCTCGAAGTCCTGGAGAGGGCGGTTTGGGGAGAAGTAGACCCCCACAAGGGCCAACCCTCCCCACGCGGCGGCCACGTATCCCGGTCCCCTCTCCAAGAGCGAGAGGGGAGGGGAGTCCGAGGAAGACCGCGCCACGATTGCCAGCGAGCCGTCACTGTCTCCCAGCCAACTGCTGGGAGTATAGTACGGCTCGGCCACCACTGCCACATCCACCAACCACTCGGCCAGTGACTGCACCAGTAATTCCTGGGCAGCCCGGCAGTGGTTGGTGTTGGCCTGCAGGATGCGATGGTCGGTACCCATTACTCGACCATACCATCACCCTCGGCCACCGCCGCTGATGGGATATCAGCGGGGGTTGTGGCAGCAGCGGCAGGACGGCTTATCGCCGCCTGCGGCTTGCCCTTCTTGGATGGAGGTCGGCATGACGTCCCCCCCATAACGTGTTCGGCGGGGCGACCACTGGAGGCACACGCCGCGCAGTGCGGCTTGGCGGCCTCGCCACGTGGCCGCCCCTCTTTCCCGCAGCGGAAGCATGTGTCCGCCCAGTCCACAGTGGACGGACACATGGCTCGGGTGTGGCCTATGCCGAAGCACTTGAAGCAGCGCATCGGCGCTGCCTCAAGCACCCGGATCACGGCCCGGCTGAACCCCACCAGTAGCCGCCCCTGGCATTTAGCCTGAGCGGCCAGCACTGCAGCGACGGGGCACTCCAGCCGGATAGAGCCCAGTCCACCGCGGCCGGGCCTAATGGCCCGAGCCTGCACCGCTGCGGGATCGCAGCCTCCGACCTTGGCGATGGCCGCCACCACCTCCTCTTTCGTGACGGAGTCGTCAAGCCCGGTCATCTCTATGGCCGCGGTCTTTGTCGGCCTGGCGACCTTCGCCACATCGGCGAGGGCCTCCCGCAACTTGCCGGCGAACAAGTCGGCATTGTTGCCGCCGTCCTTCCCCGGAAACTCGAAGAGTCGAGCTCCGGTTTGGGTCCGACGGCAGTTACCGAGCCCCAACTCGGCAGGGTCCGCGACGGCACGAGCCCGTCTCAGGACGGACTCGTACGTGACGCCCCTCTCGGCGGCCTCGGGGACGATCGTCACCGTCACCGCCGCGGATTTGGGAGAAGCCAGCTTCCTCCCGCCGACTGGGGCCTTATTGGCTGCCGGGGCGGCCGCCGGGGCAGCTGCCCCGGCGGCCGGGGCTCTCAGCGCCCACACTCGTACCGGGGGGAGGCAGGGCCCCCGGGGATTTCTTCCCCTTGCCCTTGCCCTTTGAGGGCTTCGGAGCAGGGGGAGCCACTGTCGGCGTCTTGTCCGCCGCTAGTGGCGGACGGAGACGCGGCTCGGGCAGGAGGCGGTCCTCTATGCCTGCGAAGCAGGCACGGGTGAACGCCCTCTCCTCCATGACAACCTTGCGGATTACTTCCTCAAGGTTGGAGGAGGAGGGGGCAGGAACCGCTACCGACGGGGAATTAGGTGCCGGGGCTGTGGCCTCAGCCAGCTTCTTGTGAAGCTGGCTGACCTCCGCTTGCAGGCGGTCCACCCTCGCCTGCAGCCGCCGCGTCTCCTCTGACGCAGAGCGTTGCATCAGCTCAGACACAATGCCGTGCAAGCTTGTTGCACGGCATTTGAGGGCCTTTTGAAAGGTCCCTTTCAAATTTGAGGACCTGGAGGCGACCTCAACAATCTCCTCCATGTCCTCCTTTGCCAGACGGGCCAGCTCCGCCACGGAAAGGCCGTCGAAGGAGACGAGGGCCGAACCGTATCCGGCCCTCGCCTTGGTTGCGCGCGCCTGCCTCTCCTTTGCAGCAACCATCTCCTCCAGCTCCAGCTCGAGCTCGGCCCGTCTGGCCAAGCCGAGCTGACGCTGGGCGTCCGCCAGACCCACGTCGTGGGTGCCGGCCTCAGAAGGAGTCGAAGGCGGAGCAGTCTTCGCCTTCGACTTCCTCTTGGGCTTACACTTTCCCGAGTCCGACGAGCCCTCGGACCCGAGCCTCAGGTAGGCCCTCTTCAGGCTGCTGCCTGCTTCCACCCCACACAAGGACGAGTCTAAGACGACGGACCCCATGTCCGAGTCCGAGAACTCATCCTCGCCGCAAAAGCCCGCCGCTGATGGAGCGCGACTGGCTGCCGACTCCGACAAGTCGTCGGGTTGGCCCTGAGAAGGGCCTTTGGGTTGGCCCTGAGAAGGGCCCTTTGGTTGGCCCTGAGAAGGGCCTTTTGGGACGAAACGCCCAGAGGCGTTCCTTGGTGGTTTCGGCATCGCGTCCACCAAAACAACCACAATTAAAAAAGAAAACCCACAATAAAAATTTGATAAAAACTACAATAAAATAAGAATAAAACCCACAATAAAATTAGAATAAAACCCACAATAAGAATAAAAACCAACAATAAAAATCCACAGTGTACGCAATCAATCGCCCTCAGAATAAAATAAAATCGCAGGATCGCGTAGGTCACAGCGCTCGTTAGCCACCGGTCTGCCACTCCGTTACGGTGGTCAGACACGGCGTTGCCCGGGGAACACTACGAGGAAGTCAGCGCTGTGGGGTGAACTTAACCTTTCTTTTTTCGGGTTGGAAATCCTCATAGGATGTCCGCCGCCCTGGGGTGGACGACGGGGTCTGTCAGACTTTTACTGACTAAAACCACCCCGGTATCTCTTCTATCAAGAGCGCGCGTGGAGCCGCGGGAGTCTAAATTAAACTTAACTTAACCTAACCTAACTCCTATCGTTTCCCGCGTGAGGACGATTAGGAGGGGTTTAGCGTAAAGACATGATGTGGCCACTATGCTACAATATTTCACTGTTCTTTATGAATTATTCACTGAATGCACTTTTTACTACATAAATCACGCGTTTTTATTTAGTAAACGACACTATAAATAATTTAAAAGTCCAATGAAAAATGAGCCTGGAACTCATCTTCGTTTTCCCGCCAAAACTCCATTTTTGTTAATAGCCTTCCAACAGTGTTGCAAGATTTGAACTCGATGCTTCATGTGGGTAAACTTTAGACACCTAAAATATAATTTTAATAAAAAACTACTTATAATGTCATATTATATAATTTTTGAATAGCTATTAAAATATTAAGACCTTTAAGACCTCTGTCTGGATTTCACAATATATTTAAAAAAACGTGTGTTTCTCTCTTTGGTCGTACATTTATGATCAGGTAACTAGGAAAACTTCATTTCATTTTGGCAACTTTTAATTTAAGTGTAAGCGAGATGGAAACATACCTGTGAATAAACTTGGCTTCAGTTATTTCTTCTAGGTGCAAAAAAAAAACATCCACTGTTATTATAATATTCTTCACTGCGGCTTATAAAACACTAGCAGCCGCCAGCGACTTCGTTCGCGTGGAATTAATTATGCTCCGCTCCTGTTGGTCGCAGCGTGATGTTATACAGTATGTTAACTAACAGAGGGCGTTCCCGTTAACCCGAAATAGTATAGCATACATACATGCTAAAAAAATATTTCCATTCGAAAACAAAATGTTTTAAATTTTTTTCAATATGAAAATATTCAATAAAAAATTTAAATTGACATGTAAAAGAAACACACTGTACACGCGAACATGAAAGACGGCAACGTCGCAATTTATTTTGAATGACGAGCCGCGTATGCGGCGGCGATCTAAGATCTAATTGATTGATGTGTGTTGGGCAATGCAACGTTAGATAGATACTATTCCGCGCTACTATTTTGATTTAAAACAGGAGGTTTCAAATTTATTTTCAATTATAATTTCTTTTTATTCGGATTATTTTATGCTTATTTTTCTATGCTGATATTTTTATTTTAATCTATTAATGATATATATTAACGAGTTTAAGGGAACGCCCTCTGTTATTTAACATACTGTATAGCCTAAAGCCTTCCTGGATGAATGGGCTATCCAACGCAAAAATAATTTTTCAAATCAGACCAGTAGTTTCCGAGATTAGCGCGAACAAACAAACAAACATACAAACAAACTCTTCAGCTTTATATATTAGTATAGATTAAGGTGCGTATTCCAGAAGGAAACTCAAGCATTGATCTCTGATTAAACATTACTTGAAACGAGACTCCAGTAGAGCTTGAGTTTTGAGTTTCTTCTGGAATACGGACCTAAAACTGGTTACTACCACAGACAAAGTATGGAAATAAGGAATTTACACACTGTTACTTTGTGACTTTAATCTTTTTTTATTGTGTTTATTTGTTTGTTATTGTGTCATTGCTTTTTATTTTTTGTGTTACTAACAGTATATTTCAGACATCACCCTAACTGTGTGTAACACACTATTACTATCAGTTGGAAATGTTGGAATCATTTCGATGCATATTAATAGTCCATTGCACCATAAGTCTCTATACCTACTTACTTACTTTTTTCTTACTCTTTCTCAACAACTTAATTAATGTTGTTGAACTGTCAAAATGGAACCCATTGCTACTGGTACTATTTAACGCAATTAGGTACTCTCTACTCGGCCAGTATATGGACTACGTCTGATTGGCACCGGGAAAATGATTTTGAAAGGGAAAACGGGGTCCGTAATGAGGTCCCTTTATAATAAGGTGAAATATGGTTAATCTATATTTCTAAAATAGGCTTACGATTTTTTCTAATAACAATTTGCGAATATCTGGAATATATGGACTCGGTCTCTTCAATTTTCAACATCCGTCTCCTTGCGGACTTGTGATATTGTCAATGTCCAATGTAATACTTGCTCTGTGGCCCAATGGGTATAGGGTATATTTATCTAACGTACGGTGTTGTCAGTTTGTCACTTGTCAAGTTGTCAGTGATTATTACTTTACTCATTTTAATTTTTAGTCTGTGGGCATATCCGATTGTACCAAAACAGAGTTTACTTTGATATTCTTTTTTTATTATTTTGTTTCATTATTAGTTTATTTTATTGGTATCGTCTTAGACAAATCATGTTAGGCATTTTTATGTATATATTTGAAATAAAAAAGGAGTTGTTAGTTGGTGTTTCTTTATCAATAATGTACATAACCTATTATCTAGTGGAAGTGGTCAAGGTAAAGTTAATTAAATATTAATATAAATATGTTAAATAATCTCAAGTCTTGCCGAGTTGTTTGGCTATCGATATGGATTTGAGTGGTATTGTTATCGTGGCTACGACTACTTCGGTTACACATTGACTGGAGAACAACTGATGTGATGTTTTGTTACAGAAGCCCATTCTAATATGCAGTCAAGGTGAATTCCGTCGGTTCCTGGAAGAGAACGTACCTCTACTAAGCGAGCACTACTGGCCGACGCCATGGTGTGTCGAGTCGCGGCTGCAGACCGTCCTCGGCTCGATATTACGTTCACGTTTATTGCCGCCCGTCAAATATCGCCGGTACAAAGTTCACATAATATTTTTTCATAATTGATGAACTATCCATTTTGCAATGAGACTAGACTCTTTTATTTTCTAGAATTTTCAAGTAGGTGAAAAATAATAAATATTGATATGAGTAGTCTGACCATAATTTTTTAACTATATTTTGAGACGGCTCTTAACCCAATATGACTCATCTGATAATAATTAACAGCTTTCACTAAATGTTCTTCACCAACAAAAATAGGTCCATAGGTCGCTGGTTCAGATCTGGCTTGAAGGACCAAACAATATGTCAGGGTACATAGTGAGGTGTTGGTTTTTTTGAGGAGAAACAAATGATTATGTTGAACACTATTTATTGACCAACTCACGCACAAACTTTTGTTATAGTAAAATGTTAGGGAATGTTCAAATGCATCTGGCTACCACGGAGACTAAAAGTGCAATGAATATAATATCTACTACATTGATTAATTATTGTAGGTCAATGTGTTACCCCGATATTGCTAACTAAGGTGTTTGATGAAAACACTGAACAGCTTCTAATAGTTACTTAAATTTTCTCTACTTTCGTTCGTTACTTAATCTTATATATGAAATCAAACTATCTAAAACATAGTGCTCTTTCACATTCCATAGTGTTTATAACAAAAATCCAAAAAGAATACGGTCAGAGCGGGAGTGGTGTGTCAGACAGGTGCTGCGCCTGTCGGATGGCGGGCAGGTGGCGCTGGACTGGCTGGCCGAGCCGTCCGGGCCGCCCGGGCTGGCTCCGCGCGCCGTCCTGCTGGTGCTGCCCGGGCTCACGGGCAGCGCTGACGCCGACTACGTGCGCTGTCTCGCCGCCGCCGCCACCCTGCTGCGCGCTCGTTGCGTCGTGTTCAACAACCGCGGCCTAGGCGGCCTGCCGCTCACCACGCCGCGCCTGTACTGCGCCGTCAGCCACTCCGACCTGGCCGAGGTGGTGCGAGCAGTGCGCGCGGACAGCGGCGACGTGCCGCTGCTGGCGGCCGGCGTGTCGCTGGGGGGTCTGATCCTGGGCCACTACCTGGCCGAGCACGGCGAGCGCGCGGCGGTGCACGCGGCGCTCGTGGTGTCGTCACCACTGGACGTGGTGAAGGGCTCGGAGTGTATGGAGCGCGCGCCGTTCAACGCCCTGCTCTCGTACCACATGGCCCGCAACCTGCGTCGCACGCTGCGCGAGCACGAGCCACTGCGCGAGGGTCCGTGGGACTGGCGTGTGGTGGACCGCGCGCGCTCGGTGCGCGAGTTCGACGCCGCCTTCACCACCAAGCACTTCGGCTTCGGCTCGGTGGACGCGTACTACCGTGCCGCCACGCTGCGCGACAAGTTGGGCCGCGTGCGAGTACCGCTGCTGTGTCTGTGTGCGGCCGACGACCCATTCCAGCCGCTGGGCGCCATCCCCGTGGCCGAGGCGGAGGCGGCGGGGCAGCGTGGCGGGCGCGTGGCGCTGGCCGTGACGGCTCGCGGCGGCCACATCGGCTTCCTGGAGGGCTGGTGGCCGGCGCGCCGTGCCCACGAACAGTATATCGCTCGGCTGGCGGCGCAGTACTTCGCGGCGCTGCTGGAGCGTGCCGAGCTGCTGCACGCGGTGCCGGACTGCTGACAGTGACGTCAGGCGCGCGTTGCTCCGGACTGCTGACAGTGACGTCAGGCGCGCGTTGCTCTCGATTGCTGACAGTGACGTCAGGCGCGCGCGGCTTCGGACTATTGACAGTGATGTCAGAGCGCGGCTTTTTGCGCTGCGCGTGCGTTGTGAGCTTTGCCTTAATATTTTTCTAACAACAACTTACTTTGTTAAGACTCACGCAAGTATTTGTGTAAAAGCAAAGCTTTTTACACTGACGGCTACATATCGTAAGTTATGTTTAGTACACTGTGATTTAACCATTTAAAAGAAGTATGTTTAGTTTAATATAGTTTATTGTTATATTATTAAGGTTGGATATTGCATAATATAATTACTAACAACGAGAAACGCACGCGTTGTAATTTTGTAATGTTATCTAATTTTTACACACGAATTAGGTTAATCCAGTTCGTGTATGTGGGCCTTAATAGTTGTTACCTAGTACATTCGTCACGAGTGTTGTTAGTACATTCGTCACGAGTGTTGCGCACGAGAGATTTAATATAGTATTATTATTATTATACACGTTACATTTGTTGCATTTCAGATAATTTATTATTAAATTTTACTTTAAGCATTCAATGTATATTATTTAAAACCTTTTCAGTTTAATGACATCTATTGACGGCGGCTCCGTCATCTTGAAGTCCCTAAGTTCTCGTCCCTCGAAACAACGAATCGCTTGGCCACCAGACAAAGTCTTGCTGCCAAGCGATTCGTTGTGTTCCGGCAAGATGTCTGGAAGATGTACGGAAGACGAGTCTGAGCAGTTGTGTTGCGATGTGTGCCGGGTACGATGCGTCAAATGTTGTTGTGTCGGGAGTTTGGTCGTGGAGGGTCTCCAGATCAATCTTCCTCTGGCGAATCATCATTGGTCGTGTGGTTGGGTTTAAGGGTCCGTCCTGTTAATCTGCTCATTTTGATCAATTTTGTTCCATGATTGTGAGAATATGTTACATAATATTAGTAAAATTATGTATGATATGGATAGTACAACTCTTCGTCTAGCTGCTAGCTTGACTACTTTTTTCAAGAAACTTCATAATTAGTAGTAAATCTACAATTTCCGATACTCTTTTTCTCAAATTTCACGTTCGAGTGAAGTTTGACCATAGTTTCTGAAGAAACTACAAGCGATTTTGCCTATAAAAAGTACTATCCACATCAGCATATAACTATCTTGCTGCTAGCTTGACCACTTTTTCGAGTTTATTTCATAATTCAGCCAAAAAAGAAGACAGAAATTAAGAAATTCAAGGGAAAACTGCAGCCAAACAAGTATGTTTTTTCTATAATAAAGCAACTTTTTTAAAAATTAAAAAATGCCTCATTAATTTTAAGGTATTTTTATAATAGAAACAAAAGTTTATTTTCTAAAAAAAAATTTTTTTCATCATGAAAATCAATGTCAAAATCTACTATATTTACGAGCGCGCAAATGCAGCCGGCTCAGTGGTAACTCGGCTAGCGCAACGACAGGACGTATCACTTTGTGTCCCAAGAGCTCGCGAGTTTTACGTAGGTTTATGTAAAAAATATACTGCGACTACCACAACTTGGTCCTTTAATTATTTTTCTTTCTTAGTAATATTATATTAGTTGTGAATTATATTAGGATATTTACGACTTATCCCTTGGATTGCTTTAACTAATTTTTAACCGACTTTAAAAATGAAGGAGTATATTTTTTTGTGAGTTCGTAAAATTTTCCATCATTTGTGAACCAATTTAAAAATATCTTGGGTTTTTTAGTTTTCTATTAAAGTCAATTCACATAATGCTTTTGTTATACCTAAACTCATTTTTTTTTTAAGATAATGGGGCGAAACAAGGGAGCACATTACCAATGTATCAATAAAAGAAAGAGGAATAGAGAGGGAATGGCAAGAGCCAGACAACTGCTTAAAGAACGTAGGTAGGGTAAGGTGGTACACAGTAGTTATAGCAGGAACAGTGGCGCACCAGCTATTTACGTCAAACTAACAGAGATATACACACTTTTCTACCAGTCATTGGTAGCTCTCGAAACCCAAACGTGTTCGATCTAGTTGCAAGAAATCCGCGACACGAATTGTTCAACTGACGAACTATTTTCCATTTTTGGCGAAGAAAAAAACGTTTTGAAGGTAAGGGATACCTTGTGCTAACTATTTTTTCTTAGTTATGTTTCTTTTTTCTATAAAGTATTCGTATAATAGGCATATTCAAGAATGTTTTTGCAGGAAAATGTCTCTGAATTTGTAGATTATGGTAGTGTAAGTATGATGTTCAATTTAAAATGGCGACCGCGTTAACAGTGGTTCATTTCACTATGGTTCACAGTGAATCATGAGCCACTGTGTACTTTGTATGTCATTTTAGGTTGTGTCACTTGTTTTTATCGTTTAATCTTTTAGGTACAGAATGCCTCGGCCCGAAAAGCCTCGGTCTATTGGAGACCACACCCAAGAAGATATGTTGGAAATTTGAGAAGTTAATATTTAAAGGCGAAAAATGTCGAAAACTTTGCGTCTAGTGCCAAATTATGAAGTCAACAAGATCTTCAATAAAGAGCCAGCAAAAGAACTGAAAGAACATCTATCGTTCCTTGATATTTAATGGTTTGGCTGAAAAGGGTTCACGAAGTGTCGCACAACAAATGGCGAAAACAAACAACTTAAAGATTCCTCAAAACTGGATAGAAAATGGCTGGGAAGAAATTGCACTAAGGAAACTCAAAATTTGCAGATGGGATACGAATTTATAATCTCGATGAGACTTGCACTATGACAGTCCAAAAACCTCAGTGTGTGAATGCCCTCAGAGGCCGCCGAAAATTAATAAGTAAAGTCAGTTTTAATTAGATTGAATTATTGGTCCTTTTTCTTAAATTTAGGATGATTTAAATACCAAAGAAGGCTGTTATCTTATTAGAATGCTGTTGTTGTGTTTAATTTTATTGATGTTATGTTTAGCAGATAAAAGTATATTTTGTTTCTTTTTATCAAGATCGAATAAAACTGATTTGCGAAGTATATCGTTTGTTTAATTCTTGAGGTCTGCACCTAATTATTCACTGTGTACTACATGATCCATAGTGTACTTTAGGATGAGCCACTGTAGAAACCTCACGGTACACAATGAATCAATTTCCTTTTTTTTTTAAAACTTATGTATGTAAATTATTATGACACTATTTAAAAAACATATTATACATTCTTAAGCTACGATAAACTCGCTACAATTTGGTATCAAATACAATATCCTAACATAAGCCTAACCCGAATTATAAGGATCAGAAAAAAAAGTTAACCACTGTGTACCACCTTACCCTACTTTTAATCAACTGGATACCACTTCGTCATCTACTATGAGTGTCGAAGTTGATGTAGGCACAGTACGTTTCTCTGTGTTGTCTCCCTCTGCTGGGCAAAGGCCTCCCCTTTTTACTTCCAAACCTCGCTGACCTGTGTTATCTCATGAATAACCTACAATTATTTATTAATTTTATTTCACAAGTCTTTCAATCAAATACAGCTTGTTACTCTGCCGTCCTTTAACTAGAGTGCCGTTAAGTATCAAAACCAAATTTCGAGATACGCGCGGAAAACGGTAAAATAATTTAAAATTGATGCTACTTCCTAACGAGAAGTTACTTGCGAAACTTTTAAATACCAAAAAAATTGTCTTGAAGGCTATTTTAGTCAGTGTAGCTGTCAGTCAAAAACGTTTTAGTAAATTAGAGAAAATAAATATTTATCATTTTATTAAAGTAATTTATAAAATATTTAGCCTTAAAATCCTGACTATAATGCCGTAATGCATACCTTAACGGCATTTTTGCTAATGGTTATGACCTAATAATGTAGTTATGTACCACACTTAAAAATGTTGTAATAAAACTTACCTTAATAGCCGTTAAAACACTAAAAGTCAATATAGGTTAGCATTATTGCTTAAAAAAAGTAGACTCGAACTATGCTATATTGCCGCTAAGTCACTTAACGGCAAACAAGACAAGTAAAATTCAATAATAACTTCATGTCTTGTTTTACCGTACGAATTTTTTTATTTATTACATTGCTTTAATGTCGCTAAGTACAAAACATTTAATGATAACGGCATTTTAGATATGCATTACGTTTTATAAATTAATAGAGAATCAAATGAAGTAAAATATAAAAATAAAACAAGCATTATATTTAAAATCATCGTTTATTTATTAAATCAAAATGAGATCAATATTATTTTAAAAATCTTACCAACTTAACACTTACCATATCAGATGGCAGATGCTTATAATATTCTAGAGTAATTAAATTACACTAGTTATTTAAAAAAATATTTAAAAGAAAACATTAAAGGAACTTTTACTTATTGTCTAGGGATAAAATATTATTATCAAAATTATACAGTCTTCAGTTACTTAGATTTACTCAGTACTTTTTATTGACTTTTTTATAATTCTTAGCACCACTTGTGCTTGCCTCAACATTAGATTGAGTCGTTGGCAAATTGTTCCAAAATACCAATTTATGTGGTGGATAATTTTTCTAGAATGCCAGCTTTTCTCTCTACATCTATACCTTTTGGATTAGTACGAAATTCTAACTTGAACACTTTTGGATTTTTTATATACTTGTCATTTATGAATCTCAATAGTGTGTATTCGTCTTTAAAATCGTTTTTGTACATGAGATCATAATTATTCCGAATACACACCTGTGTCATGTTTTTCAAATATGCTCTCGGATTAGAATTCTGCATTCTTCTATCTGATACATAATTTGGTACATTTAAAAAGTTTTCTGCGACCAAAGATTTCACATTAACTTTTCCATTATTTATAGATGCCACTGTTTCTTCAAAATCGGTAAAGTCGTAGAGTTTCCCTTTCTTTTTCATGGCGAGTTCTACTTGGCGATGCACTTGGTCGGCGCTCATAAACGTGTGGCCAGGCTCTAAATAGTGCAGAACAATTTGTTCTGCACTAATGTCACTACCATTTACCATGTGCACTAGCATTGAATATGTGTGACACTAACTTTGTTACACAACGCGACCTCAATAGAATTTATAGATTATTTAAATCTCAGACTGACGTCTGGGAGGACCTCTTATCCGAATGGCAAAGTAGGTGGGATAATTACATCAAGGGCCGGCACCTCCATCTGTTCTTTCCATCCGTTGGCGATCGGCTGGCTAAGACATGGCTGGAGGTTGACCACTGCGTTGCCCAATTTCTCACAGGTCATGGCAACTTTAAAAGTAAACTGTATTCTTTTAAACTTGTTCCTTCGCCTTTGTGTCAGTGTTCTACATCGAACTGTGAATTTGAACAGTCCGCACATCACATCTTGTGGGAGTGTATTCTTTGGCAGAATGAACGCAATATTATGTTGGATAGTGTACAAGTTACATCCGGAGTTGTTTATTATACGGACCTTGTTGAAACTAGAACTAATTTCCGTGCGTTCAGGCGCTTTTGCCATACCTATTATTGGAATCAATTGTAACAGCAAATACCTACTTAGGACCCATTAACTTAATGAAATGTTATTCCGTGGTGCTTGGCAATCTGGGCTTCTCCCAGTTGCAATAATGTCCCTTTGTGCCGATTGGCCTAGTTCTGTTCTGTCTCCTGCTTATTATGGAGGGAAGTGGAAAAAATATCTTTTTTCTTACTCCTCCGCTATTCTTTTCTGATTAATTTCGTTGCGGGACCCAAGACAGTTGAAACGTTTCTCCGGGACTCGTCGAGCTTCATTGCTCGGCGTTTTTCTGGCGGTCTCCACTGTTGATTCTGGCTTTCAGGAGTTGCAGTGGGTTGGGAACAGTGTGGCGGGTTTAGCATTGAATATAGTAACCAATTTTTATTCTGTGCGGTGCAGTTGTCCAGCCAGATATGTATGTTTGTTATATCTCGGTTTCGAAGAAGAAAATAATAAAATCCTGTCATGATATCTTCTTGCCTCCGTCCCGCTTGAGCGTCATGCCATAAGACTGTTAACGGCTTAGATTCGGATGTTATTTTACCCAGAGGTGCGAAGGTATGATTATAAGCTACAAGACGCTGGCAAAATATAGCAGCTTTGAAAGACTCCAATCTTGGTAACATGATCACTTTCTCTAAATCAGCGCTGAAATAAATCGCAGTATGATCTTGTGGCATTTGTGATTTTCGTAGAGCTGCCTCGCTTTTAAGTATTTCTCGTGATGCTTGCGTGAGACACACAGCGCAACCATCAGTTTGATCGTGAGAAGTTCCTTTTTTATGTAAGTCCTAAGCTTCGCACACTTCACATTCTTCATTGCCGAGGCGAGCAAAAGATATATTCATAGCTTTTAAATTATTTCTATATAGTTTGTAGCTGATTTTTTGATCGGGATGTTTTTGAATGAAATCTTTATGCATGTGAACAACATTTAAATCGCTTGGCAGGTAGCGTCGCAATGGAGCATGTTCTCGGCTGTAGTGAGGTTCCATTGGATTAAATGATTCTACATGTTGTTTTAACATATCTCTATTAAATGAAGGAGTTTTTTTATGTTTTCCTCTTTTATCATTCGTTTATCTTGAAGGATCCGGTCATTTGTTTTAACGTAGCCTAAAGTGGGGATCGGGGGGATCAGGATTACCCAAACTTGTACTGTCGCGAGAATACTTAGCGGCATTTTAGATTAGTCATGTTGGATAGCCGCAATTTAGTCTTGAAAAATGTTTAAAATATTTTGCTGAATTATAAATAACTGCCGCTGTATACGAATTCTAATTGTAAACTACCAAATTAATATATTTATATAAAACTCTTAAATGCAGCAAAGGGTGTTTTGCGGCATTTATGCATAGGATTCTTATACAGTGGCTTTATTGTTATGGATTTGTTTACATCAAAAATTAAAATGCCTAGTTAAAAAGCCGCTAAAGTACTTTTACTGCCCTATAGGATAGGAAAATAATTTAACGGCAATTTAGCTAGGTAACAAATCGCAAATTATTTGTTCAAATCTGTGGCTATGTAGCTTTACCCGCATTTTTGCTTGGCAATGTCACTTAACAACATTATAGCATAGGTTTACTTTATGATTTGTGCTTTTAACGGCATTTCTTTTTTTCATATCTCGAAAACCACAAGAGCTATCGAAACTGTAAATAGATGTATCGATAGAACTTTTTTTTCTGATATAAATGGCCTCAGAAAAAGTGAAAATGCCAAATGTCACTTAACGGCATTCTAGTTAAAGGACGGCAGTACTGTTTTCTTTATATAATCATATGCTATTTATTGCAGAGTAACGAAAATAATCCAAAGCTTCCATAGATTTGCCACTTATGAATAAATCCATTTATGAAAAATGTCACGTCAATTTATTTAACTGGTGGAAAAGTACAGCGAAGCCACAATGATAGAAGCTGGTAAGGAAGAGGCTCCTATAGCTCTCGAAAGTGGCAATGTAAGTCCATCAGGTATACCAACTATAGCCGTAACAGCTGATGCTGCTTGGGGAAAACGTTCATATAAAACAAATTTTTCTTCCGCAGCAGGCGTTGGAGCTATAATAGGGGTGAAAAGTGGCAAATTATTACATGTTGGTATTAAAAATAAATACTGTGTTACATGTTCCCGTGCAGCTAATAAAAATATTACACCCCTGAAACACTGGTGTAATAAAAATCATACTGGCTCTTCCACTAGTATGGAGAAATCAATAATCGTTGAGGGGTTTAGAGAATCTGTGAAAACACATAATTTGGTGTGCAAAACTTATTGCTGATGGTGACTCAAGTGTGTATAAAAACATATTGGAAAGCAGGCCATATTCAAACTTTACGGTTGAAAAAGTGGAGTATTCCAATCACATAATGCGCAATTATAATGGGAAAAATTTAAGTTTGATGAAAGATACGTCCATCCCATTAAACGAACGCAAGCTACTACATTCTGATCGAGTGAACCGATTACGCATTGCTGTGAAAGTAGCAGTAAGATACCGAGGAGCTCAAAAAAGGAAAATTAATTTATTTATATATACTTACTAGAGTAGGTAGGACATAGATATCGACGCTTGAAAGGCAATTATATCTTCTTCTTCTTTAGCCTATAGATGTCCACTGCTAGACAAAGGCCTCCCCCAAGGCTTTCCACGCTGACCGGTCTTGTGTTGCCCGCATCCATCGGCTTCCCGCGACCTTCACCAGGTCATCGGTCCACCTTGTTGGGGTCCTCCCTACGCTGCGTCTTCCAGTACGTGGCCGCCACTCCAGAACCTTACTGCCCCATCGGCCATCGGTTCTACGAGCAATGTGCCCTGCCCACTGCCACTTAAGTTTAGCGACTCGCAGAGCTATGTCGGTGACTTTGGTTCTTCTGCGGATCTCCTCATTTCTGATTCGATCACGCAGAGAAACTCCTAGCATAGCTCTTTCCATTGCCCTTTGTGTGACTCTGAGCCTTCGTATGAGGCCCATTGTGAGCGACCACGTTTCAGTTCCGTAAGTCATCACTGGCAACACACACTGGTCAAAGACTTTAGTCTTGAGACACTGTGGTATCTTGGACGACGAGAAGATGTAGCGTAGCTTCCCGAACGCTGCCCAACCGAGCTGGATTCGCCGAGACACCTCTTTCTCGAAGTTGGACCTACCTAGTTGGACTGTTTGTCCCAGGTATACATACTCGTCAACAACTTCGAGTGCAGAGCAACCAACTACAATTGGAGTGGGTGCGACATGAGAGTTCGACATGATCTTCGTCTTATCCATGTTCATTTTTAGACCCACTTGTTGGGAAGCTCTGCTGAGGTCATTGAGCATTTTGCCCAAGTCTTCCAGGGTCTCAGCCATGACCACGATGTCATCTGCGAAACGGAGATTAGTGATGTACTCGCCGTTGATGTTGATGCCAAGTCCTTTCCAGTCCAGAAGCTTGAAGACATCTTCCAACGCAGCAGTGAACAATTTAGGAGATATGACATCTCCTTGTCTCACTCCACGCTGCAGTTGGATCGGTTTCGAGTCCTGATCCTGGAGACGGACTGACATGGTGGCGTTTTTGTACAAACACTTTATCACCTCAATGTATCGATGGTCAGTTTGGCACCGCTGGAGAGACTGTAGCACCGCCCAAGTCTCAATCGAATCGAAGGCCTTCTCATAGTCCACAAACGCCAACATAGTGGTTTGTTATACTCCTCGGACTTCTGTATAACTTGCCGCAGCGTATGAATGTGGTCTATGGTGCTAAAGCCTTTTCGGAAGCCTGCTTGTTCGGGAGGCTGGAAGTCGTCGAACCTGCGACAGTTAGACATGGCTGAAAAACACTTTCCCATTTTAAAAGATTGCCTACTAGACAGTGTGCAAAAAATAATAAAGGATGAAATAATACCGAACCCATTTACAAACAACAGACCTGGAAAAAAGTGTTGCAATTTATTCCTAAAAAGGCATTCAATTTTGACTGCAAAATTGCCGGAATATCTATGTATCTATGGCTCGGGACAACGAATCTGAAAAAGATATAAGAAAGCGGTTTCAAGAAATAGATGGCTATTTAGAAGAAAATAATTTAAAAGAACTAGTCAAAGATCCAAACCGAATGTTCAATGCTGACGAGAGTGCATTTTTTATCACCAAAACCAGGCCGTGTTATAGGAAAAAAGGGTATAAACATCTTTACTCTGCATGTGGTGATGAAAAATAAAATCTAATAGTTTTATTTACCGGAATTGCTGCTGGACAGCTTGCCCCACCCATGATAGTTTACAACTACGAACGAATCCCGTCACATGTCGCAGTCAGTGTGCCTGAAAATTGGGCGATAGGGAAGTATGAAAGTGGGTGGATGTGCAGCAGTACATTCTATGAATATGTGTCTAATATCTTCAACCTGTGACTTCAAAAGGAGAAAATACAGAAGCCAATTCTATTTTTTTAGATGGCCACAAATTGCATCTTACTTTGCACCTCTCGAAATTTTGTGCACAAATGGCATTAAGTTACAGATAACAGACGGTATATTTAATGATTACATAGGTAACTCTTTTAATTTAAATTAATATAATGATTCAAATTGAACTGTATTGATTTATTTTATCCTTACAAATTCCAAATACCTACTATTATATCAGTCATAATTTATGTTGTTCGGTGTCGATGACTGGATGTCCATTACTGGGTAACTGTCGGCCACTGGGTATGGACACCTGGATCCTAGGTATCAATAACTGGTGATTTTAGTTATTTTTTATATTTTCACAATTTTCTAATAATGTAGCCCAGTGTTTTTCAACCTTTTTCATGACACGGCCCCCTTTAGTATATAATAAAATTTCGCGACCCCCTACTCTGCGACATTCGTATTTATTTTCATGATTATTTATTCTGTAACAAATTTTCAACCAATGCAACATTCTTATTCATTTTCATAATTGTTACGTCGAAAACTCATCCCGCGAGTGTAGCAGTAACAGGCCTCCATTTAGTGATTCCATGAAGTGATTGCTAATGATTGAAAATGGATAAATTTCTTAAAAGGTTAATAGAACCGTCTACTTCTAGCATCAGCGTTGAAAATCAAACAAAAAAACATCGGCGCTATGACGATAACTATTTGAAATCCAGATTTACTGTGATTGAGAATAAACCACAACGTGTTATTTGGTTTGAAACTTTATCACGAGTAAGTATGAAGCCATCGAAGTTATTACGCCACCTCAATTCAAAGCCTCCAAATGAAAAAAATAAATCCATTGAGTTTGTTTTTTAAAAGAAAACTAAAAGCTCTTCAAAATCAAAAACTGCCCTAGTACAAATTGCCAAATTAAAAAAGACCTAGACCTAGTTGTCGAGTAGAAAAACTCACACTATTTAGAAAAATTGATTTTACCAGCTGCTCTGCTTTAACATGGCAGAAATTATGTTTCCCCTCTCTGATAATACCATTCAACGCAGGCTAAGCGATATGGCTACTGATGTTCGTGATTAAGTCATCGAAAACTTTAAAGAAAGTACATTTGAGTCTGCTTTGCTGTCGCTTTTGTGCGTTTTGAATCCAAAGAAAATTTAATGTAAGAAATAAGATTTTTTCGAGCGCTTTCCACATGTTCCTAGAAGCTACGCAAAATATGAATATCGATTGGGAAAAGAAATGCATTGCTATTTGTAGTGACAGAGCAAAAGTCATGATTGGCTCAAACAGTGGATCTATTGCTAGACTAAAAGAGCATATGCCAAACGCTTCTTGGACGTATTGTTTTCTCCATCGTTCGAAGTTCGTGCAGCCGAAACCTTGCCACAGGATTACAGTCAAGTACTAAATATTATTATAAAAGTAATTTCTATAAAAAGAAAAGCATTGCAGACACGACTGTTCCGAAAAATTTGCGCTGTACTTTTGTTGTGTTTAAAGCAGGTCAAATCAGAATACTCCAATTTGATTTGTGAACCGAAATTTCTTTTAAAATTGGCTTTTCTATCCAACTTATTTGAACATTTAAAAATGTCTTGAATAAAATTCTTTGAACAAAATCCAGGGATTTACAAACAAAATTGACTTGTGGTCATCAACTCTAAATCAAAACAACTACGATTCATTTTCTTCGACACAGTCCTTTATGGAAGAAGTTGGATGTGAGATAAACATCAATGAATTCGTACATGGTTCAATTTTTTTTCTAACGTCATTTTCATGAATGGTGTTAGAAAATTTGAAAGATGAACTGTGTCATTACTTTTCAGTGTAAGAGATATCAAAGAACACATGGCAAAGGTGGATCTTAAATCCGTTCTTAAATGCAGCTATACATGAGGCAAATTTATCAACTAAGCTCAAAGAAAATCTGGTGGATTTATCCTGCGATGGGATGCTGCAATTCGAATTTAAGTCTGTAAATTTTGATACTTTTTGGTCAAAAAGGAAATCAGAATACGCAGAATTAACAATAGAGTCTTTGAAGTGTTTGATATTTGATTGCATTTGCCACCTATACTTGTGCGAGTTGATATTTTTTTCAATGGCTCTAATAAACAGTAAAGAAAGAAAGCGTTTAAACTTGGAACTTGATTTTATTCTGAAAGTGGAAAAATTAATCTACGATGGGAGACGATTAATTTATGAAAAAACAAGCGCAACCATCGCATTAATAATGTTGTACATAACAATCATTAGTTTAGTTTGTTCTTTTAATTGTGTTACTCAATTCCTTAATAAACCTTTTATAGGTATTTTATTATTTTTTTCAGTTATCTTGACCTTTTAAAAACCCCAATAGAAGTTCCGCGACCCCCCTGAAAATGCTTCGCGACCCCCCAGGGGGTCGCGACCCACAGGTTGAAAAACACTGATGTAGCCTTTCAAGCGTCGATATATGTATTATCGCGTAATAATTATGTTAACCCTAAAATTTTGTTAATAGATTTCTAAATGTGAGGAATATTAAATTAAACTGATTACTTATTCTAATGTTTCATTTTGCCGTATATGTTTTTATTTCTTAAATTGCCTATGTAATAAACTATCATTACACCATATTTTTTTTATGTCAAAATGTATCAATATTCATCTAAATTGTGATAAATATACAATGTGCACTCGTTTCAGACTATTCACAAATCATACTTTATATAATTTAGAATAATATCTTCTAAAGGATCAAAAATGTTTAAGCGTTCACTAAGCTCGATATTTACGCGCGTGTGCGTCTAGCTGCTAGAACGATGCACACAAAGATAGCATCGCAACGATTTTACCTAAACTGTAGCGAGAGAATTTTGTGCACGGACTCTTAACATTGCATCACCTCGCTCAACTGCAGTCTTCCTTCTTATTCACTCAGTTTTTCGAATGAGTAGGCTCTAAAAAACTAGTGCGCTTTACCATCAACGATTGCATCACTGCTTACCATCAGACGGGATTGCAGTCAAGCACTAGTTTATAACTAAAAACATTTAAAAAAAAAACAAACCTATGTCTACCGATAGCACAGCGGTGATCAGGAGACGACTGTACTATTTCAGCACCTCAGTGAGGCTGCTGACAATGCGCTGCACCGGCACCCTGACGCACAGTTCGTCGCTCTGGTGGACTTCAACGCCTGCCACCAGGACTGGCTTTTCCTTACCAAAGGACCGACCACGCTAGCGCGAAACTGCGTAGGACAAGTGACTAAGGTGCCTGATGTTGTTGGTCTTACTGCCAATTGTCTGAACCTTCTGCTGGCCACTGATCCGGACAGATTTTTCTCGGTGGTAGGCCATAACATCGGCTGCCGGCAGAAGTTACCACCCACCAGACAAAGTCTTGCCGCCAAGCGATTCGTCGTGTTCCGGCATGATGTCTGGTGACGCCGTACGGAGGACTGGTCTGAGCAGTTGTGTTGCGATGTGTGCCGGGTACGATGCGTCAAATGTTGTTGTGTCGGAAGTTTGGTCGTGGAGAGTCTCCAGATCAATCTCCCTCTGGCGCACCATCGTTGGTCGTGTTGATGGGTTTAACATTGCACCACCTCGTTCAACTGCAGTCTTCCTTCCTATTCACTAAGACTTTTTAAAGTGAATGGGCTTAATAAACTAGTGCGCTTTACCATCAACGATTGCATCACTGCTTACCATCAGGCGGGATTGCAGTCTAGCACTAGTTTATAATTATTAAAAAAAAAAGATGTAACAGTTTCCTCGGTTACGGTCTCTTGTCTCCCCTGACGGCTCCCCTCGGGGAGACATCACGATTTTTAAATCTTATTGTCTCCCCTAGGCTGGGGAAAAAACAAAAGTCATTTATTCAAATAAGGCTGAGAATCAGCACGTCATTCAATCAGCATTTTTGAACGTCAATTTTACATAAGACAGTCCCCCAAAACGCCCACCCATCGACACTTCCTAGTGCTTTCGCTGGGAAGAAGAAGTGGCGGAAGAAACTCCCCAGCAGCACAGCTGTCTGTTCATTTAAAAAAAAACAAGACTTTATACAATACTATGTATAGAGATGAACACAAGAAACAACAATGAAATTATATGCCGGCTACCACGCCAAAATTATATGCCGGCTACCGGCGCCAAAATATGCGCCAGCAAAGCAAAAATAAATATATATATATTTAAATGAAAATATAAACAACTAAAAACTTATTACCTACTTAAATAAAAGCCCCAGGCATAAAGGGTGTGACAGCTTACATATTTATGTATTGTAAAAAGTAAATTATATGAACTTGTAGCGCGTAGGTCGTGTTACGTAATTAAAACTCGGATAGATCGAACGTTGTATATTACACGTTGTCACGTAGCAAAATATAGCAGCAGGCGACATCTCGTGGACTAGGGCTGAACTCGGGTCACATATTTTACATCGAGCCGAGAGATGGCGTTGCGCGAAAGGACGGTCGTTAATATAATAAATAAATTCAAATAAAGAACGACCGGGTTAAATAATATAAAAGAAGGACTTAAAATAAAGATGTTAAAAAAATAAGAACCAACTCATGAGTCTGAAATAAAATACAAGTCGCGGAACGCACGAGTCTATGGTTCAGGAAAAGACAATTGTGAGTGGTCGGTCGGAAGGGAGAGAAGCTAGCAGAAGGAAAAGAACGACCGAAGCTTGCGTGGTGTCGCGAGTTTTTTGTGGAAATGGCTGGTACGCAAGGTTGGCTTGTGGCGCGATAAACCCCATGGGGTTGTGCGCTTAACGTCTGGCTCATCTCTCTGTGAGTATTCATTTCTGTACCCGGAATATTTTCTCCACGTGTTTTCTTGTTCTGTAGTGCTGAATTGGGTTAAATGTTGTTCTAGATTTGGCTCTATTGGCGGGCCTAGGGTGGGAACCCGTTTTGGAGGCGTCGCGTCATAATTTATCTTTGGTGGCCTTGATTCCCATTGGATCAGGCTTGTTGGAGTGGATGTGGCTGAACCCTGATGGTACGGCACATCAAGTTCTCTTTCGACGACGACTAGACAGGTATAAGCTGTCATGATTATTTTGCTCCTGGTGTTCCCGAGATACCTAATCCCGCAGGCCGCGTTCAACCGTGCATTAATCTGACACCCGTCAGTTAGTGAAGCTAAGGGTCTTTGTACCGTAATCCAGAGGCGTTAGGCAGGAGAGCTAACGTAATCCCGAAGCGTAATTCAGAAGTGTTAGTTAGAAGCGTAATTCAGAAGTGTTAGTCAGGAGAGCTAATCTGAAACGTAGACTCCCTGTCCTTGTTTCTTTGTTTTGTTGTATCTAGTGATTGAGAGTGGGTTTCCGACAGGTTGCACGTAAGTAAGCTATTGGCTTGATATTGTGTGCACAACCTGAGATACTTTTGTAACGACTGAGCCGTGATCACAACGGTTCACCTCACGAATCCTCATCAAGCGACCCTGAGCTTGCTGAATTGTCTCATGTGGATTCCCTGTCCCACTCCGACCCGAGACGGAGTGAGTCAGGAAATCGTCTAGGTAAGTTAGGAGTTTGTCATATATTTATGACACAGGGTAATTATAAAATAAATTTGTAATTGTATCCATTTATTGTTTTATTTAATGCTCCTAGCTACCAAGTATTTATTTACATGATTAAATTTACTGTAACTGCCGGGTAAGGGTGGAGTAAGACACCCCAGACTTTTTTTTAAAGCGTTACAACGTGATGTAAGATAAGTGTGAACAGGAATAAAGTGTAAATGCGACTCGATATAAGAAAAGAATGTGTCTCTTACAGGCTATGTACTAACTTCAATTTACAGTTCACGTGCAAGACAGCTCGCTCTGGTTTCCACGAGCATTGACCGTTGGTCAACAGATGTGCTTCCGGAGTTCCGGGGTTAGATTTATAGGCACCCTCGTGCTGGGCGGTCGGGACGCCCGCCATGACTTCCGCGATCCTAGTGTGATTTATAGGAACCTTTCACAGCGGGTCATAGAATATGTATAGCAGCTGGCTGGGCTGCTACAGTACTCCCCCCTAAGCGAAGCGTACGTAGCGTGCAGGCGTCTTGACGATCCTGCCTGATCTGGTACGTTGTTCCCTCGTATGCTGGGCTGGAAGTAGGCTGGATTGCTCGTCTGCGGTCGCTGCAGGTGCTTGACTGGTGTCGCTGTTCGCGTGCTTGGGATCATCTTCTGTATTGATTGTGTACGCAGGTGTGAGGCGATCGATCGATATGTCTTAAGTCTTCATTTCTTGTCCAAGCGGTTTTTCTTTGGAATGACCTTCCTCAGAACATCAGGACGTTGACCAGTCGGTACACTTTTAAAATTAAAGCTCGGGAATACTTACGCAAGAAATTGGCAGATTCATCAAACATATAATTTATTCTTTTTCTCTATCTATATTTTTTTATCTCTCTCTACTGTTTATATTTTGTATGTATGTATTTATGTATTTATTATAATATTTTTTCTGTGTTTCTCTTTTAACTTCTCTTTTATATCTTTGCACCTACCATGTTTTGTCTCTGCATCACCTTAAGGTAGACTGGTAGAAAATGCCTAAGGCATTAAGTCCGCCATTGTGCAATTTTTTTCATTGTGCATGAAGTTTTAATAAATAAATAAATAAAATATGTTGCTTGATCGTCCTAGTAGTTGGATTGTGAAGTACTTTTCCTTACGTTCGATGATCCTGTATGGACCTTGGTCATTGATATAATATTAAACAGATATGATATATGCTAAGAACCTAACCGAAAAAAATGTGTCCGAACGCAGCAGAGGCACACATGCATATTTTTTATACTGCGTACATTTAACTATATTGGTACAGTGTGAATGAGATGGGGCGCAACTAAAGCATAAAAAAGAAAAAGATGGCTAGTGATTGTCGTTTGCGCTTAAATGGAAAAAAAGACGTTTGCCAACCAATCACTGACACTTTGCACACGCTGACACTGACTGATTGCCAAAGAATAACAAGAATGCAGATAGGAAATATAACAGAGTAGTAGGTAATTTGGTAGGTGGTAGAAGGTGCTCAATTTGGTGAATATATATTTTTTTAACATTTTTACACTTCAATCAAGTATTACAAAACTTTAATGTTTGTCATTGAAGTTTTGTAATACTTGATTAAAGTGTACCTATTTAATATTTTGTGACTGTGATTAAAGGAAACCTAATGCAATAAAATAAACAATTACAAACCATAGTAATTAGTGAAATTGATTCGGTTTAATCTATATTTACTATATTTCAAATCCTATTTTAATTTTTCAAATGTAAATCATTATCCAAACATTCTGTATATATTTTTATATACTAGGCTAATTGTTGTGAGCATAGGTAATATTTATTTATATTATTGTATACTTCATGTCATTTGAGTCTATTACTTAGCAACGTAAAATAAACTCGTAATTTTATCAATGTTTTACTTAACTGTTGCAATAAGATGTTAATAAATTGTAACTAAGGACACAGCCGCGAAAATAAAGTGAAACAGAACTATAATTGTAGGTATAAAAGTCACCATAAACATTATAAGCACTAAAATCTCAATTAATTACAGAAATCGTACTTACAAGATATTCTAGTAAAAAACAACATTTTCACCAAATTTTCTTTGCTAAGCTGTCTTCACATCCGCTTGTGTGCAACTAATCTGTCATATGCGTTCCCGTCTTTGTCGCACTGGCAAGAAATGCAATTAGCTCTCTTTCTTTACTTACAATGGCCGCCTAAGCATTAGCAGTAAGAATGTTTGACAAAATAATTGAAACTATATTATTTATCTAAATATTTTGGAATACTTATTTATGATATGTGTTTCCATGACTTTTGTTGGCTTTTCTACCATAATTCGTGCATTTACGCAGTACACAAAACGCCATTTTGAATGCGAAAAAGATTTTCTTAGCCACCAAGGACACACGCGCGTTCGGAACGAGAGTATCGGGAGTGACTAAAGCAAAGAGTATAGTAAGTATATAATTAGACTAAAGCGACTTGCAGTATTTACGTTCTTTTGTACGCTTCATTTTCAGTGCGCTAGTGACGTATCTATTTAATATTTTATCAATGACCTTGGTATGAATGCTGCAGAGGTTTGCGGACGGTGTCATCGCGTACAAAGACGTGGCTACATGTTTGTAGATTGTTGTGAACGAACATACATCGCCTGTTTGCATGCGATTTGTATGTGGGTGTGAACTAGGTGATGACGTCGTGCAGGTGGTTGACGTAGTCGTGGTCCATTTTCGGTGTGGCTGATATGAAATCGCCGGGTAAGCGTATTGCTTGACCGTAGGTTCCGTACAGGCATTATTTGCTTATGTCGCGACCTACTTTGCGATTCGTATTATTTACGATAATATTAATACTTAGTTGACCAATAGCTGCCGTAGCGCTATAACCGCGGATTAGCATCTAAACTACTTTCATGTACTTTTACGAATAAACTTAATTATTGTGAAGTCTGTGGTTTTCGTCAACTCATCTTCAACTATCTCTGAACCATACATAAAAGTGGTCCTTCGAGCCGGATGAACTTGGAATGTCAATCAATACATTCAGATTATCGGTTCAACTTGCAAGCATTAATTATGAAGAAACTCATAAGCAACTTGCCTACCGCATCATTTTCTGTCAGCAATTTGGGACTATTTGAAAAACTTAAAACTAGCGGATCCGCAGTTCAACCTGTCAGGCCCTATCGATCTGCTCCTGGGCGCAGATATCTACTCGGAACTTATCCTAAACGAAATCGTCAGGAATGATAACAGATATCCGGTAGCACAACAAACCAGAGTGGGCTGGATTCTATGCGGGAATGTAAAAACACTGAACTGCTTAGTGACCATTAACGATTTTGAAAACATGGCACGATTTTGGGAGACCGAAGAAATTCCAAACCCTTCATCATCGACTAGCGAGGAATATTACAATGCAACTACCACAAGATTGGCGAACGGACAATATGTGGTGCAAATGCCCATGAAACCTAACTTCGAAACAAACTAAAAGAATGCTAGGCCGCAAGCACTAGCACAATTCCTTCAACTAGAAAGAAAAATGCTGACAAACAAGGAACTCAGCTACGAGTACAAACGTTTTATGAACGACAATATCGCTATGGGCCATATGAAACCGGTCACAGAAGCAAGAAAGGATCAAGTATACCTTCCTCACTATGGCGTGTTAAGAGCTGAGTCCACCACAACGAAACTGAGAGTAGTCTTCAACGCATCGTACAAAACTGAAGGAGGCATCAGTCTCAACGATCACATGAACTGCGGCCCGAACTTACAAAAAGATATGCTGGCGTTACTTATAAACTGGAGAACGTACAGATACGTTTTTACGGCAGACGTAAAAACGTATCTGTAAATAACTTTATCGGTTCATCTGGCTAAACGAAAAACAACAACACCTACAAACTATAATCTGGAGATCTTCTCCTAACGAACCTCTGCAAGATTGGCAGCTGGGCACAGTAACTTACGGAACAAAAAGTGCACCATACCTGGCAATGCGCACATTAAATAAACTCGCAAAAGACGAGACAGATACCTACCCGGAAGCAGGATACGTCCTGAAAAACTATTTCTACATGGATGATTTGGTTTGCGGGCAGGATACTCTCGACACATCAAAAACACTGGTCAAACAGCTGATTCAGTTGCTAAACAAAGGAGGATTTAACTTGAGGAAATGGAAAACGAATGAACCAATTATTTTGGATGACTTGCGAGATAATTAAAAGAGCCGAGCCGATATAATAATAATAATAATTTATTTCAGGCAAGACCCATAACTTTACACAAGAAAATACAAAATACAAACAAAGAAAACGAAAAAAAAAAGAACAAAGAATAATGTAAAAACTATCATTAAATCATTCTAGGTACACAATAAGTTATAGTTGACATCGCATCAAATACATAAATCATAAAAATAAAACCAAGGTAGAAAATGTCAAATAAAATTAAATTCAATGTCAAATAAATTAATAATGCAATAAACAATAAATTAACTAATAAACTACTATATTATTATTAATCAGAATAAATTTTAAAATAAAGTGCTAATTTTATGATTACAATAAGTTGAGATGTCAGCTACACTAAATTTACATGCATCATACACAGCCTGGATAATGATATTTTTCGTGTTTCGAATTCTGTCCATAAAGGAAGCGGCCCGCTTTCTCATTACTGCGTAGAAGTCATCTACCCTATTCTCGGCGAACATGCCAGAAGCACTACACCGCCACGGCAGGTTGAGTATTGCTCTGAACGCATTATTGTACTGCACGCGAAGAGCGTGGTACGTTCGCCGGGTGTAATTGCCCTACAGGTAGCAGGTATAGAACGACACGACGTATGAACATCTACTTCAGCCCTGAACAAAAATCAAACTCAAAAATGTTGGGAATGAGGTGGTCTCAAGAAAATGATAACTTTACATATCAATGGGATCTGCCAATCAAGGAAAACCTAACAAAGCGCATACTACTGAGCGAGATAAGCAAATTATATGACCCACTTGGATTACTATCACCATTCGGCTCACATGGCGGTACATATATGTAGTGGGGTTATAAACTACCCCGTGCATCGCCTCGAAATGACGACTTCCTACTACAACTTATGAAAAACCAAACACTAATTGTAGAGGCAGAAAATAATGTTATAAAATGAAACACTGCCTTCATGGATAAACAATTCGAGAAATTACGCGCATACATGGACAAAACTTGCAGCGTAATCACTAAAATAGAGAATAAGGCGCATCTGTTATTTACAATGAATGACATAAATTCCGCTGCCGTGACGTCAACTCTGATTTTAAGCGATTTAAATCGAATATTGGAAATGCTGATAAATGCTCTCGCCAATATTTACAGAGGACATTTGGATACACATCTGTTTCCAGCTAACCAATTGATCGAACAACTAAACATTATATCCGGGAGGTTGCCACAGGGATTGTCGTTACCGGTAAAGGATATCCAAAGGGATTTGAAAAATATCTATGACTTCATCCATGTGAAGGCTCGGATTACAAACAACTATATGCTGTTCGAAATACACATCCCTTTGCTGTGCGATGAAGACTACAAGATATATAGAGTTATACCAATACCGTTTCTTAGACAAGGGCATTTTAAACTGGTACAATCAAGTTCAAGCTTTATCGCCATCAACTTTGGAAGAAAGGATAAAGGAAAAAACTAAAGAAATGAAAAACTCAGGAAGACCAAGATATGCGCCAATGCACTTCTTACGGAGAAGACGAATTCATTTGTTACTCACGTCAACCTGTCTACAACATGCACGATAAAGATGCCCCATGTGAGGCTCAAGTCTTCAAGCAACAGGAATCGCTATCATGCGTCCTCAGTGACATAACATGCAAAGAAAATTGGACAAAGCTTCATAAAACGAACATGTGGCAATTTACGTTGTGCAGCAAACAGCTGATGCGCGTCATATGTAGCGATCAAGTTACGCCAGCGGTCATTGACGGGACTGGAGTAATTGCTCTAAAATCAAAATGCTTACTGCAGAAAAAGGACGCCATAATATTTACACACAATCAGCTGGGAAGTAGCGTGAACATGAAACCTGATATAGAAATACCAACTATAAATTCAACAATCAACAATATCTTTGAACTTGGCTGGAAAAATACTAAATTAAACATTACGGAACAGGAAATGCCGTCTACAGTAGAAATGAGTAAAATAGACCAGCAATTGGAATTCCAGAAGAATAGAGAAATATTACCGAGGGCGTCTGACTTGTCAAGTCACGATATCTATCTATATGCGGAAACTTCTCTCTTGTTGGGAGGAATCGCTGTACTTGCCCTCTATATCATAATAAAACAATGGCGCCAAACAAAGAAAGTCCAAACAAGAGGAATATCTAGATTTCTAGAGGAAGAGAGAACTTCGGCGGGGACATCGAGTTACAAGAAATACATGATTCGACCCATGCGAAGCCCGCTTACAGCGAAGCCAGACAGCCAAAGAAAATATTCCACTTTGAGGACTTAAACTGAGATTATATTTCTATATCCATACTTTAACACATTCACTATTTCTGTACATTTCTTTCTTTACTTTACACTTTTTGTAGGTTATAACTATTCTTAGTTTGTAATGGATGCTCATCCCATTTTTCCCTCGGGAGTATGTACGGTTCCGTGCAGGCATTATTTGCTTATGTCGCGACCTACTTTGCGATTCGTATTATTTACGTTAGAATTAATAGTTAGTTGACCTATAGCTGCCGTAGCGCTATAACCGCGGATTAGCATCCAAACTACTTTCGTGTACTTTTACGAATAAACTTAATTATTGTGAAGTCTGTAGTTTTCGTCAACTCATCTTCAACTATCTCTGAACCACACAGTAGGTGAGTTGCGCTGCGCTTGTGTTAGAGTCGGAGCGGATGGCGGCTCGTAGACACATTAAAACAGTACGCAACTCGTAGATCCATTTCTTGCTGTTTTCTAGTCTAGCCATGAGTGCGGCTTTTAATGTTCTGTGCCAGCGATCGACGATTCCGTTACTCTGCGGGTGGTACGCAGTAGTACGGGATTTTTCTGCACCGAGTAATTGAGCAAGGTCTTGGAATAGTCGACTTTCAAACTGTCGTCCTTGATCAGTTGTGATTCTTATTGGAGCAGGTATTTGTGTCCACGTGCTGATGCAGGTAGCGTCCAACGATATCAACTTGAATATGTTGAAATCGTTCGCTGGGTGGAAATGTTGCGCTGTCACTATGATTGTGTCGTTGTATTTTGGAGAGATGACACGAATTGCATATTTTAGTCCAGTCACCGATGTCGGTATTCATTGTGGGCCAAAAGAATCTCTCTTGCATCAGCTTCCGCGTAGTTCGTACTCCTGAGTGGCTTGGGCTGTGCACGGCGTTGAAAGCTATGCGACGAAAATTAGCTGTTAGATATGGACGAACATGTGACGTTGATGTTTCGCAGAATATTGGCTTGTTGGTACCAGGTAAGACCGTTTTCTTGAGTTGTATGTTGGCCTGTTGAGATAATGTAGGTATACAACTGTCGTTTTCTTGAGCTGAGATAACTCGTCGTAGTCGATGGGTGATGGCTTATCGATGGTCTCGACGCACGATAGTGCATCTGCGACAATATTTTGTGCCCCGCTCACGTGTCGGATGTCTGTAGTGAATTCGCTGATGAACAATAGCTGCCGTATTCGCCGTGGTGTGTCGTTATCGGACGGAGGTTTGCCAATTGCGTAGGTCAGCGGTTTGTGATCGGTATAAATGATGAGTTCTTTGCCTTCAAACATTTTTCGAAAGTGTTTTACTGCCATATATATATATACAATAGCTCCCGATCGAAAGTACTATAATTATTTTGTGTTTCGGAGAGCTTTTTTTTTAAATATACCCGAGTGGCACCCATTGTTCTTTGTTTCGCAATTGTTGGAGAGATGCCCCGGCGCAGGTAGAAGATGCGTCACAAAAAAATGGCAATTCGGTCGTCAGGCGAACTGGATGGGTAAGACAATAAAGCAGCGTTTATTATGCTCTGTTTGCACAACTCAAAAGTTTTTGTAGACTGATTGTCCCACTTCCGCCACTGTCTCGACGTGTCAATATGGGTTCCGTCCAGGGTACGGAACCACGGACCCTATCTTCGCCCTAAGGATCACCATGGAGAGATACAGATCGAAGAACACGCCTCTACATATGCTCTTTTTAGACATGCAGAAGGCCTTCGACTGTGTCCCTCGGGGGGTGATCTGGTGGGCACTGAGGTCCAAAGGGGTACCAGAAGCCTATGTTGACATAATTCGAGACATGTACCCCAATTCCGATACCTTTGTTAGGACCTCTGTTGGCGTCACTAAACCCTTCCCCATCACCGTCGGAGTACACCAGGGATCCGTCCTTAGTCCGTTCCAGTTCAGCGTGATATTAGATGTCTTGTCAGACAGCATCAAGAATTCACATGAGCAACCTCCCTGGTTGCTCATGTATGCTGATGATATCGCGCTGGCAGACGCGGACAGGGAACGGTTGGTGCGGCGGGTAAATGCGTGGAAGAACTCGCTTGAGAATGGAGGTCTTAAACTCAATGTGGCGAAGACGGTGTACATGGCCAGCAACACCACAGACCCTATGCCTGTGTGCATAGGCGGAGACTTGGTCGAGTGCACAGACCAATTTAAATACTTGGGGTCTGTGCTCCACGCGTCCGGCGATATTGATTGCGACGTAAAAGCACGCATTTCCGCAGCTTGGGCAAAATGGCGTGAGGTGACAGGTGTCATTTGTGACCCCCAAAATGCCGATTAAGCTTAAGGGACAGGTCTATAAGACCATCATTAGACCTGTCCTTCTGTATGGCAGTGAGGCGTGGCCTGTGCTTGAGCGACACAAGCAGGAGCTGCGTGTCACGGAGATGAATATGCTGCGGTGGATGTGTGGAGTCAGAGCATCCGTGGCAGTCTCCGTGTCCGTGACATAGCAGACAAACTGCAAGAGAGTCGCCTGCGCTGGTACGGTCACGTCTTACGTAAACCGGCAGGTTACGTGGGTAACAAATGTCTTGCCGTGGCGCCTCCGCCGGGCCGGAACAAGCGAGGTAGACCAAAGAAGTGCTGGCTTGATATTGCAAGAGATGATATGCGTGCCAACAAGCTCTTACCACAGGATGCTAAAGATCGTGCGAAATGGAGGAGAATGTGCAGGAAAGCGGACCCCGGGCTCCAACGCGAAAGCCGCGGATGCGACCGGGACAAACGCCGAGATGATGAATATTAGTATGCTTCGGTTATATCGCGCTTTTTAGATTTCCTTCGGGAATATCAATTTTTTCGGGATAAAAAGTCCTAACCCTATCATTTAATACGGACTTCTAACTTTACGTCTACAAAATTTCAAAGCAATCGGTTCAGTAGTTACGGCGTGAAAGCGGAACAAACAAACTCACTTTCCCATTTATAATATTAGTATGATTCTGATCAGCGACTTCTGTAAGTGTAAATACACTTATGGACACATCTATTAGCCCACCTTAGAGTTTAGGTTTCGATGGCCCCTACCGAAATATGATTGCTAGATTGAACAAAAACTATTGATGCAATTTTAAACCTGATACATTTTACCATGTTTTTCGATCATATTGTTTTAAATTTGAATCCAGAATACCATACGACATGGAGCTACGCCTAACAAGTCCGATATGCGCCTTGTTAAAGGCAATTGATTTTTGAATAAAAAACATGTTTTATCAAATAAAGGTTTAATTTAATAACGCGTGTTGCCTCCATGGGCATCTACCACAGCTCTCATACGATTAAGCATAGAGTTTATCAACCGCTCTATGAAATTTTGAGGGATCATCTCCCATTCCCCTTCTATGGCAGTTTTCAACTCCTGCATCGTCTGGGCAACTGGCTGAAGAGCCCTAAGGCCCTAACACGTCTTTTTAGCTCGTGTTAAATGGGGTTCATGTCTGGGCTTCTAGCTGGCCAGTCCCTAACTGTGATGTTCACATCCCGAAGATATTCCCTGGCGATGCCGACCGTATGGGCTCTTGCATAAAAAGGAAATTTGGGCCCACATAGTCCGCGTATGGTGACAGCCTCCGTGGCGTAGCGGTAGCGGACGCGGCCGCTGCGCAAGGTGGCGCGGGTTCAATCCCCGCACAGTGCAAGTATTTGTATGCATGAATATGAATACTTGAACAGGTCTGGTCGTGCCTCAGAAAGCACGTTAAGCCGTTGGTCCCGGTTGCCATACAAACATCTAGTGGCAGTCGTTACGGGTTGTTGGAGCCCTCAAAAGTCCAACAATTGGTCTAACTGCAATGCTTTGATGTCGCCTTCGGGTTGTGGAGGTCAGACGGCAGTCGCTTCACGAAAAATATCGAAGTTTAGCCATTTCAGCAGTTGAACTGGTAAAGCGGACCCCAGACTCCAAAGCTGAAAAGGCTTCGGATGCGACTGGGATTAACGCTGTGATGATGATGATAGTCCGCGTATGGTATCACGTGAGGTTCTAAGCACTCACGAATGTACCTTTCAGCATTTGATGTTGGCAGCCGTGGTCCTGTAACAACCTCAAGTTGAGTTTTGCCGCTCGCGGATATACCGCCCCAGTCAGTCCATGAGCCACCGCCATAAGCAACCCTCTCTTCAAAGCAGCATTGTGCGAAACGCTCTCCCTTACGTCGGCAGACCTTTTTCCTTCCATCATTGCCATGTAACACAATTTTAGACTCATCAGAAAAGAGTACACGGCTCCAATCTTGCTGCGGCCAATTTAAATGAGTGCGTGCGAAATGAAGGCGCGCTGTTCGGTGGGCTCGCGTTAGTTCGGGCCTATTAGCTGGCTTGTGTGGTACCATATCGCGTTCTTTTAACCTTCTCCGAACAGTTCGAGCGCTCACAGATACTCCGTGGAAGTCGCGAAGTTGGTTTTGTATCTCAATGGAGGTAAGGTGACGATTTCTCAAGCTGGTCGTCACGATGAATCGATCCTGTCTTTCAGTTGTGACCCGAGATCGTGGCCTTCCTCGGCGACGAACAAAGCCGCCAGTCTCTAGGTACCTCCAATAAACATTTCGGACCGCAGAACGACTTAAATTAAGTTGAGCACTCACATTTTTTTTGGCTGTGTCCGGCCTGAGTAAGTGCAACAGCTTGGGCGGCGACTTCAGATGAAGTATCCATAGATTATTGATAGAACCTCACCTTAATGTTAAGAATAAGTAATGTTTGTTGCAAAACCAAAGATAAAAATCACTTTTTCAAGAATTAAATCCAAGTTAACCAATAAAATCAAATTTTCTTAGTATTCGATTGTTTGATATCAAAAACAGGCTCCAAATTTATTGTCTTTTAATAATAATAATTTAATTTATTAAATGACAACAAAGGTCCAATGGTTAGTAACTTAACTTATCAACTAAGGGTTAGTAATACTTAAAAAACTAATCAAGACTGCCGCACAAGCAATGCTAACCAGTGTCTTAGCACTGGTGCATCGAGCTTGTCGGCCATGGCTTGTAGGATGCTGTTGGCGCTGGTCCTAGTTCTACCGAGCAACGAGGCTGCCTTCTTTCTCACGATGGCATAAAAATCATCCACTCGCGCCAAAGCGAACATGCCCGACGCACTGCAATACCTAGGCAACCCCAACAGCACCCGAAAACCATTATTATATTGCACACGCAGGGCGTCTAGAGCTTTCCGCGTACAGCTAACCCACAGACCGCCCGTGTAGAACGACTGACAAAACGCTTTGAACAAAGCGATTTTGACCCCATCACTACAACGAGCAAATCTGTGGGCCAACATCTAACTTAGCGCCCTGCGCTCGCGTTCATGTCTACTTGATCTTTGAGGTCCACAGTCAAATAATGGCCTATACTTAGTAACCCTATTTAGTGGCTTCCTCTTTAGGCAAATTATGGGCTCATAACGCACCCATTTCCCGGGGACCTCAAAGATCAAGTACTCACTCTTATTGACATTATATTGCAAACCGTGAGTAGCAGCAAACCTCTCACAAACACGTAACATCTCTCTGATTGAGCCAGCCGTTGGGCCCAGCAGCACCATGTCATCAGCATAACTAATATTATTGACACTAATGCCATCTATCTTGCATCCGACTGGTTTGCTGCTAAGCTCAACGATCAACTCATTCACGTACAGGTTGAAGAGCCTAGGAGAGGTTAAACCCCCCTGCCTAACTCCACACTCCAACCCGTACCGTTCAGAGAGAGTACTACCCCAACGAACCTGATTACATTGGTTCGAGTACCAGTATTGAAATAGGCCCGTCAACTCCTGAGGTACGCCCGCCCCCCCGACCTTCTCCCAAAGGACATCATACGACACTAGGTCGAAGGCCTTCGAAAGATCAAGGAAGCAAGCATATACCGGAGTATCTCTATCCTTATAATATTGGACGGTCTGCTTCAGACACAGAATAGCACTCTCAGTGGAAAGCCCAGGCCGAAACCCGAACTGAGCGTCATGCAACGTGATATATTTATCCAAATGCCTATCAAGCAGACCATCCAATACCTTAGCAATCACAGTGGCTAAGGATATAGGTCTGTAGTTCGCCTTATCCGACATATCCCCGGTCTTATTCTTAAAATTCTGTGTCTTTCTTTAAATTCTGTGTTCGAAATTCAAAAAAAGACTTAAATGGAATTGTGAATGTGCCAGGTTCAAAACTGCATAAAAACTTTTTGCTCGGTCTAATATAAAATTTAACTAGGAGCAAACGAAACTTGATGGAGCAAAAAAACAAGTTTTTTGCTTCCCTTTCTTACGGTAATAAATCCATCATCATCTTCTATAATCTCCTCACTTTCCTCTCTTAAACTTTTCTCTGGTACCCTCGAATATCAATCTGAGTACTACAGCTCATCATTCCGCTTAAATTAACTTGTTGCTCACTATCTTTTAATACTTCCTTTTTTACAATGTCACTCGGTTCACATCCAAAATCCGTCACTTTATCCATTATCAACAAACATTTGGATGGTACGGTAATACGTGGGTGGTTGAAAAAAATGTTAAGAACATAAATAATGGCGCCGAGTCTGTTGTTCACAAACTAAAGTCATTTCAAGTTATGTGCATCTATTTCTTTCCATTTCGTTAAGAAAAGGATAGAAGATAACATTTTAATTTAATCCTCTCAAATTAAGATACTCCATAGACAGTTTAGACACGATTATAAACATGGCGACTAAAAATACACCAATTTACGTCAGGAGCGCACTAATTTGACAGGTCTAAACTGACATTTCATCTTCTGTCCTTTTCTTAATGAAATAGGAAGAAAAAGATGCACTGAACTGAAATTTAATTAAATTTGTGACAATTATGTTGCGAGCACTCGCCTCGGCAACTCGCGCAGCACTGAGCACTGAGTTCAGTTTGGGAATCGAACCCGCGACACGCAACACGGCAGTCAATCGCTTAATCACTGCACAAACCGTGCCGTCAAGATAATATATCAGTCAGCCTGCATACTTTATGCATACGGCCTACATTTTTTTGTTCACCATACCAAACCTATGCTTGACGTGACAACTGAACGATTTCATTTACATTTACGTCTACAGAACAGAGGAAGCAACAGTGCTTCTTCCTCTAAATTCATTTTGTTACTGTCTATCTCCCTTACTACAATAACGTTCACGTCAGCAGTCGGAGTCGACTACTGCAGCAATTGCGTTTGTCGACAGCTGAAGTTCGCTCTGTCGACACCAAGGTGCTGCTCGTCTGTTAGACGCCTAAAAACTTTCCAGCCAATTATTATTTCATAAAAATGCTTATAGGTTTCACGTGTGAAATTAAGTATAAATTATCTTTAGATTATCAGGTTAAATATTAACAACATCTTTCAACAACAACAACAGAGATTTTGTTTGATAGGTAAATAAATACTTAAAAATACATATAAATGTTTTTTTTTAATGACCATGAGTACCAAAATAGAGAAGTGAAAAATAAACAATTATAACATGGTATAATGTTAAACAACCGCATGGACTCTCAATATCAGCCACCGGACACACTGATACACAGTGGGCACTGTGTCTCACTCATGTATGAGACTACTCTTCACAAAGGTCTACTACAAGATACCAGAATAAATATGCTAGTTCATATGCTCATTCCATTTAGTTCATTAAAAACATAGCATTAAACATAATGAAATAAACAAATGCAGTTTTAATATGAAGATATTTTACAGTTCTTAAAAGTTAAATAAATGTTAAATCTACAGCAAAGTTGGAAGTGTTAGATAGCTTTCAAATCTTCTGGGAGGTCATTCTTAGGATGCTTGTTCTCAAAATGTTGTTTGTAGGTCTTGGGGTCTGGCATCTGCGCCTAAAATCAAAAATAAAATATTAGTTCGTGTATTACAAATGTTTACAATTAACACCAACTTAACTTTCACCAATCCCTCATCAAAGTTCATTTATTGTATTAGGCCTTAACTTGTCGGAGATGCGCAAGTCCAAGTGGGGCGATACATCAAGTATCTTGGCCTTACCCTGGACGGTCGGTGGGGCTTCGAAGAGCACTTCGAGCGCCTGGTTCCTCGGATCGAAAAGTCAGTGGGTACTTTGCATTGAATGCTGCCCAATCTCGGCGATCCTCAGGAGGAAATTCACCGTCTCTACGCGGGTGTCGTGCGATCGATGGTCCTATACGGGGCGCCTGTTTGGTCAGGTAGATTGTCAGGTGTCCGACGCTGCAGGACTAAAGTCAATAGACTGCAGCGGAAAATGGCCATCCGTATCGCACGAGTATACCGAACAATATCCTATGAGGCGACAACTCTTCTGGCATGCTTTCCGGCGCTGGACCTCCTGGTGGATATGGACGCAAAGGTCTACGACCAGATTCGTGATATCCGAAAAACGCGGAAATAGTCTGCCAGGAAGCGTTATCGAAAACCTGAGGCAACGGGAACGGCGACACGCGATCGAGCGGCCACAGTAGGCACAATATTCGCACCAGCGCCTAGTCGAAGCCATTTTGCCGCAATTCTAAGCCTGCCTGAAAAGGGGGCCCGCATCTTCTTTAAGCTCACCCAGGTGCTCACCGGACATGGTTGTTTCGGTGAATACCTGAACAGAATTGAACAAGAAGCCACGACACATTGCCATCATTGTGGAGGCATCCTAAATTCCGCGCGACACGCACTCGAGAAGTGCTCAGCGTGGGCCGAGGCGCGGCGGATTCTAGTTGCCAGGATCGGTCGAGACCTGTCTGTGCAGCAGTAGTGAAAGCTATGCTGGATGCGACAGAAAATTGAATAGACGTAGCTTCCTTCCGTGAGACCATGATGGTCAAGAAGGAGGCCGCTGAGCGGGATCGAGAGAGAATTGAACCTGCCCGGAGAAGGAGGCGTCGAGGCAACAACCTTGACACCTAATAAGACTTAACCCGCTTACCGCCCGCGGACTCTGTGCACCCATCAAGGGACCCCAGGGAAGACGGTGGCACTTACAGTCTCCCCAGAGATGTGCCAATACAGGCGTTGTGCAGAGGTGGTTCCGGAATTGGTCTTTTAAGAGGAACCGGGACCACCCCTATGTGCGGATGGTGATCACCGGAGTGGTTTTAGTAAGGTAAGAACCCTACACTCCCCGACCTCAGTCCCCAGAGATCAGGTGCCTTTTGAAGGTTTCCCCCCGACAAAAAAAAAGGCCTTAACCCATGTTTTCTTTGTATCATTACATATTATAAAAACCAAGTCACTTTCTCTTTCCCTATGTCCTTTAGTATGATTAAATCTTTAAAACTACGCAACGGATTTTGATGCGGTTTTTTTTAATAGATATAGTGATTAAAGAGAAAGGTTTATATGTATAATAACACCCATTAAATTCCACAATTTAATGGGTGTTATCTATACAACGTGTAACATAAAGGGTATACAATATGTTAAGAAAACCCTGTCCGACCCGTAAGGATAGTAAAGGTTAGGTAAACACATGACCAAATAAAATATGAAATTTTACATAATCATCATAGTAACAATACTATTGAATTTTGAAATAATCTTTTTTCCCCGCAAATGAATTCCAACTTCCCCAAAATTTGGTAATTTTTAAAAAGTGACAACATTATTTTTGACGGTATAATTCTGAGCGAATAGCGATGCGACCGCGTGCCCTTCCCCTCTTCGCCCGCGTGCCGAGTGCCCTGCCCCTCTTCGCCCGCGCCTGTATGATCTACAGCACATGTTTTAAGTTACCTCTTTTTACGAAATAATATTTATTTTTTTAGGGGGTTTTTTTTTAAGCTTAGCCCGGTTTTGAAAGCTTTAGTAGAATCAGTTATCGATACCTAACAATACCTTCACGGATCGGACAGGGTTTTCTTTACATATTGTATACATAACAAAGGCATGGCATCTTTACATGATATCAAACGATATTGGAAAGGTTTTTTAATCCTATCTTTTTATGTTTAGGAAGTTATGAGGAAAAACACCGCCTGTGATAGGCTACTATCATACTAGTCGCACAGAGATATTGAAGACATTTATCGGATTTTGGCAAGTAACGTGACGGGTAACGAGTAGTTATTAACGTATGTAGTGTGCTGCCACGTTTGTTATGATTTAATTTTAAGAAACACACGAAACCGAATATTTGGTACCAATTTTTTGAGAATTTTATTTTGAGTTGAAACCCTTCCGATATCGTTTGATATCATCTAAAGATGCCATGCCCTTGGTATGTATATACCCTTTTTGTTACACGTTGTATATTAGGGGTCGCAATACCGAATCATTTAAGCAAAACCGGTATTTTCGGTATTGGCTCCAGACCAATACCGATATTCCGATATTTTCGATATTTCCAAGATTAAGCTAAAGTTAACAAATTTAGTACCTACAACACAGTAAGGGTAGGTTAAGCAGTAAAAGTAAGTAGGTATGTACACAATTAAATAATGAGACTAAAATCAATGTGTGGATAACAAAAATAAACCAACAAAATACGCAATGATGATGACGAAATGTAAACAGTTGAAATAGAAAATTTGACACTTGTCGGTCGCAACTACAACTCACTCAGTTGCACCGTTCGCGTAACGCCATTGGCTCGTTCGGTAGTCATTGCGCAGGAAGTTTAGCTACTCAGCTGTCGAAGGTTTTCTTTGCATAATTATAATCTACTGCTTGATCGCAATCCCGCCTGATAGTATTCAATGATGCAAACGTTGATGGAAAAGCGCGCCAGTTTATTAAGAGCCTATGCACTCTAGCCTTGAAGACATTTAAATTGTAGTTCGACGGAAATATCGCCGCTGGCAAATTGCTCCTGCCCCTCGATGTAAGCGGTACATAAGACGAGACGAAACGCTTCATTCGGATCTTAGTGGCGTCAACAAAATAAGCAGGATACTCGCCGTACAACGGGTCGTCCAATGAACGGTGATGGGAGAAGTAAGTCATGCAATTCCCTTGCATACTCTCAAAATGCTTCCTATAGAATACCAACAAGCTGGCTACCCTTTGCCTGTGTTTCAGACTTTGGAGACCATTTTGAAACAAGTCTTGGCCGCCAATAAGCCTACGCCTCTCCACCGAATCCAAAGTTGCCAGGTGACGTTTTGCAGTACCACCCCAAACTTGTGTCTTGGCAGGCGTTGAATGTCACAAGATTGGCTTCGCCCCATTCGGAGAATACCTGTAATGCAACATTTGTACGCTCTACAATGGCTTCTCTTTCGGGCCTGATTGCTTCCTTACTAGCCCGAGCACCCGGCAGGTATCTCTCTACAATTATACTGTCATCTGCATTCCCATAGATACCGGGCATCAGCAGATCGTTTATATGTCGGCATTAGTCAACATGGGCTCCGATGAGCATCCGTTGACAATAACTCGGAGGGACCGTTCAGTCAGAAAGTCTTTTACCCAGCCTGTCAGGCCAAGAAAACTGCCGTACGCTGGAAAAACTTACTCAAAATGCGAGCGTGCCATATCTGGTCGAAGGCCCTCGAGACATCTAGAGAGACGGCAATCGCTTCCCTATTTTTCTCGAGGGCCTCGCCCCACAAGTGAGTGGCATACACTAGTAGGTCCCCAGTGAGACCGATTGCGGTGAAACCTGTACTGTTGGTCACTGAGGAGAACGTTGCCGTACCGCCAAAAGGCGCGAGTTCAATACACACTCCATAATCTTGCAGAGTATGAAGGTTATTGAAAATCGGTCGACAGTTGGAAGGATCGGCACTTTCCTTTTTGGGCAAGGGCTGCATGTTGCCAAGCTTCCAGGACTTGGGCACTATACCAATTCTAAATGAGAGGTGATACAAGCGCGTCAATAGAGGAGTCAACTAGGGCGCAAAAGCCTTGAGAACAATCGCTGGTATACTATCTGGTCCACTAGCCATATTCACGTCCAGACGACACAGTACTCTACAGGACCTTCTTGTTCCTAATGCTAACCTCAGGCATTGAAGTGTCGCAGTGTATTTTTTACCTTTACCTTTATTATTTGTATTTGTTTTATATTTATTTTACTAAAACCGAAAATACCGAATATCCCGGTTTTCGTGAAATGAATACCGGTATTAATTAGACTTGAATTTAGCCCGGTATTCCGGTATTTTCGAAATTCGGTATCCCGGTTTGCGACCCCTACTATACAATATGTTAAGAAAACATATTGAAGGTAAGGTGAAGGTATTGTTAGGTATCGATAACTGATTCTACTAATGCCTGCAAAACCTGGCTAAACTTAAAAAAAATACCCCCTAAAAAATAAATAACTTAAATAAAATAAATAGGTAATTTCATGGCAACACAGGCACAGGTCATGACCGCAGTTGACCTCATGCTTGTAGGTATAAGGTAGCTTGTCCACGTTTATCGACTCTCGAAAGAAACAATGATACTTAGGCAGCTCAAGAACTTTTTTTAAGTAGGAAGGTCGTCTGACTCTCCGAATGTATCGTTTCATTGGATGAGCACAATGGCTGTGGCGGAGATGTTTCATATTTCGTCGCACGAGATTAGCACGGACATGCACACAAATAAAAATCAAGTGGTGTCAAATCCGCGCTGGCCACAGTTGGCCCCTACCAATCCACTGCTCGCCGAACTGATAATGGACAATAATGATAACGTACTCACGTACAGGTCGGCAAAAATATCGTGAGGCACCGTCATGCTGGAACCCTCGTGCATTGACCGATAAGTACCCACTTCCAAATCGTCTAACACCTGATCACAACACAGCTAATTGCAGTTACTACCTCCATCAGCATGTTACATTACTCTAAGTTAGAAAAAAACATGATCACACAATACACGAATAGTGTACACCAGCAATGTTTACGCGCAGCTAATAATTTAAAGTAAAAATTATTTTTATTTTATAAAAATAGGTACCTACACGGCTGGCCTGGCGGCATGCTTTGGTAGAGATGTGTAAGTAATCAAAATATTGTTTTTTTTATCGATTGATACTCGTCGATTTTTGGTATCGATTTAGTATTGTAGTTTCTCATTCTTATTCTCGATTCACCATCGCATGGAATTGTTTAGAACTTTTACAAAACTCAAATTAGCGAGCTACACTGCTGTAAATGAAAATCATGCCAAAGTTTAAATTTCAGTTTCTGTCTCAATGTCGATGATATTGACCGATAAAATATTTGTAAAACTTTACTAAAATTGTGTTTCATAAGTCTTTCTCGTTTCTGTTTACTAATACTTGTGTTATAATAATGTTATTAGTAATTAATAGATAAACAAACAAAAGTACTTTTACCATTGGGTAATCTGTGTTTTTACAACAAATCCTTCAACCAGATACAAGTTTCGATTAATAGCGATAAAAAAACGTTATTACGCAAAAAATAGTACATCCCTAGTTTCACCCACTTTTTACTTTGAGGACACCGACAAACTCGCCGCGCGCCGGCATCACAAACGGGACCGCCAAATATTGAACATAAATTTATACATTTAATATCCAACAATAAATCAAACGATGATACCGCCGAAAATGGTGTTGTCACATTTTAAAAATTTACCTAATTTTGGGGAAGTTCGCGGAAAAAAAAGATAATTTCAAAATTCACTAGTATTGTTACTATGATGATTATGTAAAATTTCATATTTTATTTGGCCATGTGTTTACCTAACCTTTATTATCCTTACGGGTCGGACAGGGTTTTCTTAACATATTGTATATATGAAACAAAGACGGGTTTGTTACAACACTTATAACTCGAGATCTGCTGAACCAATTTTCATGGCTATTGTTTCCTTGGATTTGTCTCCGCCCCGAATGGCAGAATACATCTTAAAAACAAAGAAAACTCGATAGGTATGTGTAATGAATACTTATTCATTTCAATAAATGCTGATTTGTTTATTACATGTCAAACATTTGTTGTCTAATCCTGTCAAATACCACAGAGTATGTAATCACTGTGCGTTCAGAAATTTATTTTTTGTAAAATGTCTCGAAAGTTCAGGTACAGTTTATTTGTTTGTTTTAGACATTCAATTTGTGTAAATTAGAAGAAGAAGCGAGCCAAAAGCAAGAAAATCCGTTTCGCATCGTGGAACGTTGGTACGTTAACTGGACGCGCGAGAGAACTGGCCGAGACTCTCCACAGGCGGAGGGTGGCCGTGGCGTTCCTGCAGGAGACTCGGTGGAAAGGCAGCAGATCCCGGCTTATTGGGAATGGCTACAAGCTGATCTACACGGGTGCACGCACCTAGTGGGAGAAATGGGGTCGCCATGGTGTTGTCTGACGAGCTCCAGGATGACGTCTTGGAGGTGAATCGCATCAGTGATCGGCTAAATTATTATTTATTTATTATTTATAACCCACTTGATAAAAGCTCCACAGGCCGGGTGCGGCGACGCCGAAAGGACATTGTTCTGGAGCCAGCTAGAAGGATTGCTTCGCGGGATCACGTTATCCCAGGGAATCGTTCTGGGTGGTGATTTGAACGGTCATGTGGGTGAGAAGTGTGACGGGTTTGAGCGTGTTCACGGTGGCTATGGGTACGGTAGCCGCAACGCGGAAGGGGACAACATTCTCCGAACGTGTGCGGCCGCTGACCTTGCCCTCGTGAACACCTATTTCAAAAAGAAACCGGAGCACCTTGTCACCTACCGGAACGGACGGGGTGCTACCCAGATCGACTTTCTACCAACTAGGAGGCACCACATCGGCAAAGTAGCCAACTGCAAAGTCATACCCGGTGAGAGTCTCACTGCACAACACTGTCTCCTTGTCATGGATCTCTGCGTAAAGGCTCAACGCAGACTTGTTGAGCACTGCCCGCGCCAGATCCGGTGGTGGCTGCTGGATAAAAACAGGTCCCAGGATTTCGCGTCGGTTATTGGTGACAAGTGCGCCGGTACCGATGGGGAGCCTGTTCAAGAACACTGGAACAGGATCCAGGCAGCTATTACTGGGGCGGTGCGGGTGGTGCTCGGCGTCTCCAAGGGCGGCCGCAAACGTGACAAGGAGACCTGGTGGTGGGACGACACAGTCCAGAGGGAGACTAAGGTGAAGAAAGCCCTCTTCAAAACGTGGCAAGCGACCGGATCCCCTGAAGATCGCGACGCATACAAAGTTGCCAAGCGTGCCACTAAAAGAGCTGTAGCCAGAGCCAGACGAGACCACTTGCAACCGCTCTACGAGAAGTTGGAATCGTCTGAGGGGCAAAAGCTCATTTACAAGTTGGCACGTACTAGGGTCAAAGCGGCACAGGATATATCTAAGTGCCGCTGTGTAAAAGACCCTGCTGGCAACCTACTATGCGAAGACCTCGCGGTGAAGGAGAGATGGCGCTCGTACTTCCACGAGCTGCTGAATAAGCAGCACCAAGAGGTGCAGACACCGGAACTCCCTCCAAATCTTGGATTAGTGCCCCTGATAACGCCTGAGGAAGTCCAAACGGCTCTTCGTCGCATGGCGAATCGGAAAGCTGTCGGAGCTGATGGAGTCCCCATTGAGGCCTGAAAGGCAATGGGTCCTCGCGGTGTGGGCATGCTAACTAGCTTTTTGAACCGCGTGCTCCTGACCGGCAAAATCCCGAGCCAATGGAGGCTGAGTATTATTACTCCAGTCTTCAAAGGCAAGGGCTCGGTACAGGAGTGTGGCAACTATCGCGGTATAAAGGTCATGTCCCACACCATGAAGATCTTTGAGAGGATTATAGACTCCCGGATCCGGCAGGAGTGTGCTGTCTCGTAGTGTCAATATGGGTTTCGTCCAGGGAACGGAACCATTGATCCTTTCTTCGCACTAAGGATCGCCATGGGGAGATACAGATCGAAGAACACGCCTCTGCATATGCTCTTTCTTGATATGCAGAAGGCCTTCGACTGTGTCCCTCGGGGGGTGATCTGGTGGGCACTGAGGTCCAAAGGGGTACCAGAAGCCTATGTTGACATAATTCGAGACATATACAATCGGCAAAAGTTAAGCATGCCCATTTAAGAAAAATTTCGTTCGAAAGCGCAGCTAGTGAGAAATCCCGCCCCCTTCTTCTTGCGGCCAATGAGCGCCGATGTCTATTTTTGTGAGTGCAGGGCGCGCTACAAAATAATAACAACAATTATAAGCCAGTGGCAATTTGCATTCCGCTAAGTCTTCACGCTTCCCGTTCTCATCGCATTTATTACGACCTGTTTATCTATCGGACTGATTGCCTGCCCAACTGTGACCAGTGCGTGAATACTGTGATTGAAAGCCTCTTGTTGACCCTAGCTTGAACCCTGGATTCTGTGTGTATTAATGTGAATTATGACTACGTCAACCCGAAACCTAAATCAAGACGAGAGGATAGGGGTGGAGGGGGTTTAATATATCCCAAATTGCGGTGGAACTGAAACGGCAGGCAAGTTTTTTTTAGATATATCTAGATAGAAAGTGCACGTATAAAATTGTTGTTTATTCCAATTTGCATAAATGTTAAATTTACCATAAATTGCAATTTACAAAATAATATATTTACCACTTCGTTATTAATACTCAATATGACAATTTGTGTGTTACGCTTTCATAGTAATAAAGCGCCTGGACGTAATTAATTTAAGTTATTTATTTATTTGTAGCTGATAATTAAGTTTTATCTTACCAGCAAACATGGTATCATAAACTCTTTATTATTGTAAAAAAAAACCGGCCAAATACGAGTCGGACTCGCACACCGAGGGTTCCGCCGTACAAACGTAGCGGTTTACAATTTATGACGTACTAGCTTTCCGCCAGCGTTTAAATTCTCCTCGAGAACATCAAATTTTCCGGGATAAAAGGTAGCCTATGTTCTTTCATCATCATCCCAGCGTTAATCCCAGTCGCATCCGAAGCCTTGTCAGCTCTGGAGTCTGGGGTCCGCTTTACCAGTCCAACTGCTGATATGGCTAAACTTCGACATTTTCCGTGAAGCGACTGCCGTCTGACCTCCACAACCCGAAGGCGATATCGAAGCATTGCAGTTAGACCAATTGTTGTACTTTTGAGGGCTCCAACAACCCGTAACGACTGCCACTAGATGTTCGGCAACCGGGACCAACAACTTAATGTGCTTTCCGAGGCACGACCAGACCAGTTCAATAAAGGGTAGCCTATGTTCTTTCTCAAGGTCTAAAGATTGTCTGTGCCAAACTTCATCAAAATCGGTTGAGAGGTTTAGGCGGGAAAGCGTAACAGACAGACTGAGTTACTTTCGCATTTATAATACTAGCATTGATTTAGAATTTTTCACAGTTTAGAGGCAATTAGATTTAAGAAGTGTTTGATATGAATTTCCACTTTAATATCTCTACGCGTTCATGTAAAAAGGGTAGGTAGTAAGTTTATAATTATTAAAAAAATATTTTATGTCATGTAAGCAAAAATAATATTTTAATATTTTATGTAACTTCAAATTTATCATTTTCACAATTTTTCCTTTATCAGTCTGTACTATAATATAACGTAGACAGCCTCCGTGGCGTAGCGGTAGCGGACGCGGCCGCTGCGCAAGGTGGCGCGGGTTCGATCCCTGCACAGTGCAAGTATTTGTATGCATGAATATGAATACTTGCACTGGTCTGATAGTGCCTCGGAAAGCACGTTAAGCCGTTGGTCCCGGTTGCCATACGAACATCTAGTGGCAGTCGTTACGGGTTGTTGGAGCCCCCAAAAATCCAACAATTGGTCTAACTGCAATGCTTCGATGTCGCCTTCGGGTTGTGGAGGTCAGACGGCAGTCGCTTCATGGAAAATGTCGAAGTTTAGCCATATCAGCAGTTGGACTGGTAAAGCGGACCCCAGACTCCAAAGCCTTTTCAGGCTTCGGATGCGACTGGGATTAACGCTGTGATGATGATGATGACTATAATATAACGTTGCTTCGTGCCGAATTTCAAGATTCTGAGTTCACGGGAAGTACCTTGTAGGTTTTGATTCCCTAGCGTGTGACGGAAATTCGTCCAAGGTGTCGGTATAAACTGCTGTATCTTTTGATCGCTTTAACTTAGAAGTTTGATTTTTTCACTGCTTAAAGGGACAATAGACCTAGGTATTTGGTATAAATTTCAATTTTATACCTTTATTAGTTCCTGAGAAATAAGGTAGTAAGTTTCATTTTATTAAAATATGTTTATTATATTATATGACTAAAAAAATGTGATTTTCGCAATTTTTTCTATATTTGCATTATATGACAATGCTTCATGCCAAATTTCAAGATTCTGAGTTTACGGGAAGTATCCTGTAGGTTTTGATTCCTTTGCGAGTGTCGAAAATTTGTTGAAAATATCGACATATCGGCTGTATCTTTTGATTGCCTTAGCTTAGAAGTTTGATATTTTCACAGCTTAAAGGGACAATAGACCTAGATATTTGGTATAAATTTCAATTTGATAACTTTATTCGTTCGTGAGAAATAAGGTAGTAAGTTCCATTTTATTAAATTATGTTTATTATATTATATAACTAAAAAAATGTGATTTTGGCAATTTTTCCTATATTTGCATTATATGACAATGCTTCATGCCAATTTTCAAGATTCTGAGTTTACGGGAAGTATCCCGTAGGTTTTGATTCCTTTGCGAGTGTCGAAAATTTGTTGAAAATATCGACATAATCGGCTGTATCTTTTGATTGGCTTGGCTTAGAAGTTTGATATTTTTACAGCTTAAAGGGACAATAGACCCGAGTAATTAATGTGAATTTCAGCTTGATACGTCCACGCGTTCTTGAGATAAAGGGTCTTGACAGACAGACAGACAGACAGACAGACAGACAGACAGACAGACAGACGGACAACAAAGTGATCCTATAAGGGTTCCGTTTTTTTCCTTTTGAGGTACGGAACCCTAAAAAACACATAAACAAGTAGCTGACTGTGTGAACTGGCAGACTGTGAAAGCTTTTCATATTAGACTAGCGGCCGCCAGCGACTTTGTTCACGTGGAGTTAGTTATGCTCCGCTCCTATTATATTATATTGGTCCCAGCGTGGTGTTATAATCCAGGAAGCCTAAAGCCTCCCTGGATTAATGGGCTATCCAGTGCAACAAGATTTTTTCAAATCGGACCAGTAGTTCCTGAGATTAGCGCGTCCAAACAAATAAACAAACTAATCAGCTTCATATATTAGTATAGATTAGATAAAAAAGAAACTTATCAATTCATTTTATAATTTCTGTGCTAGATATATGAAACCGACAACAAAGTTTCTTTTTTTCTATTTCTTTTGTTAATATCGGCTCGTTCAAAGACGTCAAACTATTTAGCCTCTAAACAATGGCCCTTCGAGTTACCGACGCCGTGCCGGCTTATTTTTTTTTAACTTTGCGTAATCGGTCTTATGCACTTGAAATATAGCACAAGTTTGCTTGGCAAAATTTCATACAATGTTGGAATTTTTGCTATGCATTATTGCATTGTGTTAAATATTTCATGTGGGCCTGAGAATAAATTAGCGAATCGTTGTTTGAACGCGCTAATCTCTAGAACTACGGGTCCGATTTGAAAAAGTATTTTTGCGTTAGATAACCCATTAATCTAGGAAGGCTTTAGGCTATATAACATCACGCTGCGACCAATAGGAGCGGAGCATAACTAACTCCACGCGAACGAAGTCGCTGGCGACCGCTAATTACTTATATTTACTTTCTGTATTATGTGTCTGTATTGTGTGTTTTTTGTATATGTGTGTGTTAAGCCGTTGGTCTCGGTTGCCGTACGAACATCTAGTGGCAGTCGTTACGGGTTGTTGGAGCCCTCAAAGGTCCAACAATTGGTCTAGCTGCAATGCTTCGATGTCGCCTTCGGGTTGTGGAGGTCAGACGGCAGTCGCTTCACGGAAAAATGTCGAAGTTTAGCCATATCAGCAGTTGGACTGGTAAAGCGGACCCCAGACTCCAAAGCTGAAAAGGCTTCGGATGCGACTGGGATTAACGCTGGGATGATGACTTTCTGTATTATGTGATAAATTGATGCTTATTATTATTTTTTTACAGAGATCCACGGTGCGTCGCTGGGTGCGAAGATATGAAAAAGAAGGAGAACTAACAGAACACGAGCGTGAGTTAAGGAACCCCAACTCTCCAATATTAGCTTCATCAGCTAATACTTATATTATTTAGCATTTTAAGTATAATTCAGCAGACGTTATCTAGGACATGCGTTACTAACTTAGATGCTTAGTTAACAATAAGATTAGTATATAAGATCAATATTTTGTAGAACTAATTAATTACTGTTACGCTGTTACTGGATAGAAATAAAGTTATTTATTAACTCCTTCGTAGTCGTTAACTTAATTGGCGCAGCCGGTAGGATCTCTGTAGTCAGGCCGTCACGTATTAGTATCTACGGGAAGCAGCCGACGTCCGTTTCTACGGTTTAGCAGAGATCGCCGAACAAACAAATCTATTAAGAAGCTACTTCCGAGTTACGGGAGGACCAGCAGCCAAGCAGTAATTCAAGGATCATGAAGATAGCTGCGGAATTGTGAGTAAATCTTTTCACCTTCCTCTCAGCTCTTCCATTTGAATCCTAACCTTGTATTAATCTATGTTCTATGTACTATTAGGGATTGGACAACGCCTTAGTAACATTTCATAGATTATTAGCCGTAGTTTATATTTAGGGATACTTTTAGCATATACACCATGACTTTTTAATCGTCTTACAAAAGCAATCCACATCATGTATCCAATGACTAGTTAACGCTCATAAAATAAAAATAGGTATTTATGAGATTTCATTAATTTTAAAATAAAAATTATTCTTCATTATTATCACTTTGTTAAAAATAATAACAACATCCTGTCGCGAGCGCAGGTATCAATGAACGGGCGAGGCGCGGGGCGCGGGGCGAGGCGCGGGGCGCGGGGCGAGGCGTCTTTGTCAGAGTTCATTCAATCAGCGCAAGTTAGGTTTCTTACTATCAGTGCGTAGGTCAGTTTGTAAATTAAAATCCACTTAAGTAGTTCCAATTCTATCTTCATACTTTTACGGGCTTAGGACCGTCAAAAACACTTTTCGTATTAAAACCGAATCAAAGTGATTGAAACGGTACTACACAAGTCCATCGTTAATTAACAAACTTTTTCAGTTATTTATCTAATAAGACGTTCAAGTGTAATATTTGTTTGCAAACTAAGTATCAAGCGACTGATAGTTGAAAGGCGCGGGCGGGGTGAAGGGTGTATGAACGTGAGCCGGCCGGCCTCTCGAGTCGACCGGCGCGCGGCGCAAACCTGTTTGTACATGTTTGCGCGCCCGAAATGGGAATTTGATTGACCAGAGTTTCTTATGTACCTACTTTCGAGGTAGTGTGTATGTTTACAAGGTAGCTTTAGGTAAGAAACATACGGCCGATTTCAATAACTTCAATCAATTTGTCGTTGTAATTTAGGCGAAATTTCACCAAAATTGTTCATGCAAATCTTGTTCGCAAACAAATAATGTGTACCTACACGTCGACGCGAGTCTACAGATATGACTTGTGTTCGCGCACAAAGGCAGGTAGCAATTTTATCAAACATTTTAAAAATGTTCGCAACTTCGCACCATTGAGTTATAATACACTCCGTACGTACCTACCTAGTACATTATAACTCAATGCTTTGCACCCAGTTTGTTACTGTTTGCTAGAACGAGTACATTGCCACGCACCTGTGTTTCTGGCGTATTTAAAGAATGGAATCAACTGAATTATTTACACTAATTAGGTACTAATTTCGTATTTACAAATGATCACTTTTTATTTAGGTACATGTGCATATTACGTGGATAAGCAGTCTTTACCTGTATTGCAGCAACTGTTCAAATTGTCTACCACTTTGTTCGATGCACAAAGAGGCACGTTTTTGAATATTGTCTTTTAATTTGATTAATGTCACTCTGTCTTGTTTCACTGTATCAAAAGCAGCAATTATTTGCTGTTTTAATTGTTCGACACTGCGTGCTTCTTCGGTGTACACTAGTCTCTTTACTTCAGACCACAAAAAAAGTCTAATGGTGTCAAGTCCGGGCTGCGAGCTGGCCAAGCCACGGGACCACCTCGCCCGATCCACCTGTCACCAAACTCGCGGTTTAGGTACTCTCGCACTGAACGATAATAATGAGCGGGACAACCATCGTGTTGGTAGTACAGATTTCTTAAGCAGCTGACAGGTACATCTTCCAGTAACTCGGGAACTGCGTTCTGTATCATATCTAGGTACGTTCCACCGCTGAAGTTACCCTGAATAAAAATAGGGCCAATTATTTTGTCGTTAATAATCCCAGCCTACACATTCAAACTAAATCGGATTTGGTGGGAATGTTCTCGGATTAGATGTGGGTTGTTTATTGACCACCAGTGCTCGTTATGGATATTGAACATCCCAACTCGAGTGAACGTGGACTCATCCGTCCAGAGAATATTGTTGTTAGGATGTTCCCTAAGCCAGCGACAGAATACTATTCTGGATTCATGATCAGTCCCGTATAAGGCTTGTACTCGTTGGTAGTGATACGGGTGCAATCCTTCCGCATGTAACACTTTTCAAACCATAGTACTGGCTGACTCCGAAATGTCTGGCAGCCACTCTAGTACTTCGTCGCGGGTGTCGCTCTAAATAATCCAAGCCATTCTCTTCGAGAACAGGTGAATAACGTGTGCGGCCCCGCGCTTGCGCGTGCGATGGGGTGCGAAACTGGCCGTGATCTATCAGCCGTTGTGTTGCTGCTAAAATGGTTTGCAGTCCTGGCGCTTGCGGGTTGATCACTCCTCGGTTGCGTAACAATTCGAGGTGATTAGGCGCAGCGTACATTCTTCTTGCTTCCCGTAAATTTGCACCACTTATTGCGTACAGGCGCACCATTTCTAGCCACTCGATATTCGAGTACTGATAGTTTCTATCCCCCATAATTAACTAAGTAGGTAACCTATTCACTAGTTGTTGCACTACGTACTCTACTCTCGTCTAGCGGTCGCGAATAACGCGTGATTCCCGGTCGCCCGCTATGTGTCGCTTGCGGGATTAGAACGCAAACTGAGCCCACCTATTTTTTTAAGTGAAAGTGACACCACATGTCGCGCGCGCCACACTTGTTAATTAAAGGATAACGTCCGACATTCTTATTGGATGACAGTCCACGTGGACTTGGCTTACGTTATTTTGTCTCAGAAAATGATGAATGAGATGAATTGACCAATAGACTTCGGTATTTTGTCCGTTTGATACGTAAACATTATTAACAGGATGTTTCGTATTTCTGATGTATTATTTATTTTTCGCTGTACCTATTATCTTAATTAAAGGTAGAAAACAAATAATCGCGGCTGGTTGTGTATTATGTCGGATACAGTCAGTGAAACATCTTTGTAAGACGATTAAAAAGTCATGGTGTATAGTTATTCATTCTACTTTTCTCTTTTTGTAAAGTGTCATTATTTTTCTTTCACTATGGAAGGTATAAACCGAATCCCACAGGAATTGGTAAATATCATTCCAGTATTTAATGGTGATACTAGGACGTTGCCCAATTTATAAAAAAAATGTGAATATATTTTATCAACATTCAGAGGGGGCGCAGTACAGAACGAATATTTATTTCATGTGATAACGAGTAGGTTGTCAGGCGAAGCAGCTAGTTTGGTAGGCGAAAGGGACTCTATAGATTCGTGGGATGAGTTAAAAAAGTTGTTAAATCAACATTTCGGCGACCCACGCACTGAGGATTGTCTAGCAATGGAATTAGAATCCTGTAAAATTAACAAAGGCGAAAGTTATTTAGATTTGTGTCATAGGATACATACATATGAGGAGCATTTTATTCGCTAAAATAGCAGAAACCATAACTGACGACTCTTTACGAAAGGCAAAGCAAGTAATCTATAATAATAGAGCGATGAATGTATTTCTATTCAATTTACCACCGTTCCTAGTTAGGTTAGTTCGTTTACGCAACGTTTCGACATTAGAGGACGCATTGAAAATTGTTTTAGAAGAACAGAACTTTCAAGCAGTATATAGTGCTAGAACAAACGATTATCGCAACTCTAATAGGTACAATAAACCCAACTTTTCCGAGTCTAACAGCACGAAAAATAATTCACAGCACGTATCAAGTGCACCTGCACCAAATAACGCTTCGAGTAGCTTACCTACGACGAACAATTCGCATCATATTAAAAATATCAGGCAACATAATAATCAAAATAATTTTAATCGTAGAATTAATCAAGAACATAACGATAGTCCGTCGTCACAGTTAAGTAGGCCACAAATTTCGCTAACGCAACAAAACCAACAGCCTACGGCACGTGCACCGCGAACGTCATCTTTTGCAGAACAAGCAATTCCGCCGGGTTCAAATTCGAACACTGACGTTACTATGCGAACTGCAAGTTCACGCCGTGTTAATTACATTAATAATGATAGTTATAATGAACCGAATTTAAATAATGAATTACAGGAACATCCACCTGAAGAATCCAGACAGGAAAATTTTTGTATAACCGCCTCTATCCAAGAGAACGAATAAAAATTAATTGCAATAAACGTCTAAATTTACCGCACATAGTTTTACCCGAATTAAACGCTGTCTTTATGATAGATACAGGTAGTGTTAGGTCTTTTATAAGCCCATTTATCGCGAAGAAGTACTTTAAAGATCGTTTGCAGTATGAACCATTCGAAGTTGTTAGTACTCACGCTTCGAGTGTTCATAACGAAACTGCAATTATTCCTTTACCAGCTACGTTTTGCAGTAAGGAATTTCATAAATTTTATGTTTACAGTGTTGATGATAGGTACGATGGGTTAATAGGTAGTAACTTGCTTAAACAGTTACAGGCAAAAATAAATATGTAAAGCCAAGTTTTGCATTTAAAAAATACGAACATTCCAATAATATACGCACCACCTATGAGAGAGGTATACAATTTACCATCTCGTAGTGAATTAAGAGTTAGATTACCGGTCAATTTACTGAATGGGGAAGCTATATTGGAATATAAACAATTTACGGAAGGGATACGAATGCCCTCAGCATTAGTTAAGTGTGTTGAAGGTTACGCATCAACCGTTATTCAAAATTATACGAATAAATCCAGAGACTTAGTGGTAACAGGACCTTTTAAAGTTGAACCTTATGTACAGAACAAGTCGGTTAACGTTAATTTTACAGAAAATAATATAGAAATAGATAGGATGCTAACGGAGAATTTAAAAAAAAATTAAAGTAGATCACATGAATTCCGAAGAACGTAGAGCCATCGAAGGGCTATGCAATGAGTATAAGGACATTTTTTATTGTGAAAATATTCCATTAACCTTTACTAATCAAGTAAAACATAGAATCAGAACAAAAAATGAGGATCCTATAAACATCAAAGCACATAGGTTACCTCCGATTCAATCGAAAGAAATTAGAAACCAGGTAGATAAAATGTTAAGGGACAATATTATCCAGGAATCACACTCTCCCTGGAGTGCTCCCATACATTTAGTGCCAAAAAAATTACATGCATCGGGACAACAAAAATGGAGGATGGTAGTTGACTATAGACGTCTTAATGACATTACTACCGATGATAAATATCCTTTACCCAACATTAATGATTTATTTGATATGCTAGGTAATAGTACATATTTCACTACTTTAGATTTAGCTAGTGGGTACCATCAAATCGAGGTCCAGGAAGAGGATAGGGCCAAAACAGCATTCAGCACACCGTCAGGGCATTATGAATTTAACAGGATGCCGTTCGGCTTGAAAACAGCACCGGCAACATTTCAGAGAGCTATGGATAATGTTCTAAGAGGTCTCCAAGGCTTACATTGCCTGGTGTATCTCGATGACGTCATCATATTCTCTAAATCACTAACTCAACATGTAGAAAAACTTAGAGCAGTTTTCGATCGGTTTCGGGCGACAAATTTAAAAATACAACTAGATAAGTCACACTTTCTTAGAAAGGAAGTCCTTTATTTAGGACACACTATTACAAGTGAAGGATTGAAGCCAAATAATGATAAAATTGATGCAATCCTAAGATATCCTATTCCAGAAACAGTGACGCAAATAAAAAGCTTTTTAGGACTCATTGGTTATTATAGGAAATTCATTAAAGATTTCGTAAAAATAACTAGACCTTTAACAGCCTGTCTAAAGAAAGGTCGTAAAATAACTATTAACGATGAATATAGGGAATGTTTTGAAACATGTAAAAAACTCCTAACAAACGCACCTTTATTACAGTATCCTGATTTCAGTAAGTTTTATTCTAACTACTGACGCATCAAACTATGCGATCGGGGCTGTACTATCACAAGGAGTAATAGGGTCAGACAAACCAATAGCGTATGCTAGCAGAACGTTGAGCGATACAGAAGTAAAGTATAGTACTATTGAAAAGGAGCTTTTGGCTATAATATGGGCAGTTAAGCATTTTAGGCCATATCTATATGGTAATAAATTTACCATCTTTACAGACCATAGACCATTGGCATGGCTGTACTCTTTAAAAGAACCCAACAGTAAGCTCACGCGTTGGAGACTACGCTTAGAAGAATATGATTATGAAGTTAAGTACAAGAAAGGACCCCAAAATACAAATGCAGATGCCTTATCTAGGATTAAAATCAATACAATAGACGATGATTTAGACTCAATATTTGTTAACATAGGCGATAGGGATGAGCGAATAAAGAAAATTATAAATGAAGAGCTTCAGTTCAACAAAACGCCCATAGAAACGATAGAACTTTCGGATTCTGATGATGGCGTCACAGCCAATTCAGTTTCAAATAGGGAACATGAAGGTATTCCTATTTTAAATGAAGCTGTCGATACTAAAGCTAGACAAATTTTAGTCCACGCATGGTTTAAAGATAAGTTAACAGTAAAGGACATTTCTAATAATAAACAGAAGATCTTAGAAGTCCATTTACCAACAAATAACGAAAAATTAATTAAAGACTTTTTAAAGGAATGTATAGACCCTAAAAATAAATATTATATTTATTTCGAACATCCATCCTTTAGAAAATCGTTTTCAAACATGGTTATTAAGTTGTTTAAAAGGGGCTCAGTTAAGATAACAGATTGTACAGAAAGAGTAATCAATTTGACAGAATCGGAGGAAGATCAGAAAGAAGCTATTATTAAGTACCATGAAGGTAAAACTTGTCATAGAGGCATTAGGGAAACTTTAGCGAAACTTAAGAGACATTATTGGTGGCCAAATATGAAAGAAATAGTCACAACAGTTATTAATAGTTGCGAAGCATGTAGAAAAATGAAATATGATAGGAAACCCATTAAACCTCAAATTCAGCTAACCCAAACACAGAATAGTCCATTCCAAGAAGCTTTTATGGATGTACTATACATTGAAGGAAAATATTATTTAACAATCGTAGATTCTTTTAGCAAGTTAGCACAGGCAATAGATATACCTAATAGGAGTACACCAGAGATAGTTAGAGCATTAATTAAATACTTTAGTTTATACGGATTACCGAGTAAAATAAGTTGCGATTCAGGCACAGAATTTAATAATACATTAATTAAAGAAATGTTGAGCTTATACAAAATAGAACTGCACATAGGGACTCCAAACAATCCCAATTCTATGGCAATAGTCGAGAGATTTCACTCTACTATTATCGAAATTTACCGGTTAGCAAAATATGACAAAAGTGATTTAGATGCAGCTTCCGTCATGACGTATGCTATTATGGCATATAACAACACCATACACTCAGCGACAGATTTTACACCCTTTGAAATAGTATTTGGGCATACCGACTCCGGAAATGTATTTAATGTCGATAGGGAAAAAGATTTAACGCAGAAATTGCTACTAGATCATAGAAAACGTCTTAAAGTATTATACGAATTCATAACGGCCAAATTAGAAACAGATAAAGTGAAGGTAAGAGATAAGAAAGGAGGTGAAGAAACACCAGTCCTTAAGGCAGGAGACAATGTTTTTATGAAAAACACTAGAACCCGAAAAGCTAAAGAAAAAGCTCGCTATGAAAAAGCCAAAATCACTGGAGAAATCGAACATAATATAGTACCTGTAGAATTAAATAAAAGACCAACTAGAGTGGCGATAAAAAATATAAAACGTCCTCCACAGGTCATTCCTGGTACTTCTGGTACTAGTGATGTCAGGATTCACGCTGGACCTTCAGAACTGCACTCTGAATCCGGGGATAGCTTCGTTGAAGATGGGAGTAGCAGTGAAGAAGAGTAGTTATTGGACTATATTTAAGATTTTAGACTTAGAATCCTTAAGTTTACAAATAGATAATAACATTCGCGATTTTGACACCATCAAAGTGAAAATTTTAGGAAATAAATTTAATAATGAAACTTTGGGGATAGAAAAGCAAATAGAGTATTTAGTTAAACTCACTAAAGATAAATTCTCTCAAATTTTACCTTTTAATTATAGAAACAAACGAGCCTTGTTTAGCCCACTAGGATCAGTTATAAAAACTATAACTGGCAATTTAGATGAAGACGATGCAACTAAATATAATAAAGAAATCCTATTACTCCAAAATAAAGAATATGTAGTCGAACGGAAAGTTTCATCAATGCAAAAAGCTTTCGATAAGTTAGTAAACGACTCAGAAATCATAAATTCAAATATAAAAAACTTAGGCTCACATACTAATGATATAGAAAGACTTGCTGAAAATGAATCCAAATTTAACAAACTATTACGAATTGTAAATACTATGTATCAAATTCTGAGCAACTTTCGAACTTGTTATGAGAACATACAAGAAATTGAGTCTGCAATCGCCTTTAGCAAACTAAATGTTTTGCACCAGTCCATTATAAACAGCACAGAACTATACAATACTTTAGAAACAATTAGTAAACATGCTAGGACAATTTATACAGTTACTAAATATAATTTAATAAAACTAGAACGTAATATCATAGTTAAATAATAATAAGTTAGTCTTTGTGTTAGAAGTCGCTCTAATAGACAATGAAACATACAATTATTACAACGTTATTCCCATTCCTATCTCGCATTCCACAGATACTTTTACCATTATTCCCAAATATCCCTACTTATTGGTGAATCGATTGAAATACATGCCCGTGGCGAGATCATGTTCCGAAATTGAAAACGGCAGATTTCTTTGTACCGAAAACAATTTAGCTCAGTATCCAGTTGAGACCTGTATCGAACAAATCATGCTGATGAAAAACAACTACAGTGGCTGTATAAAGAATCGTATCAAGATAGAAAAAACCAAGGTACAGAAAATAACTGATAGTCAATGGCTGGTTTATACAGAGGAGAACCTGATCATTACTGAAAACTGTAACGAAGAAATCCGCAAATACAACATAATTGGAACCTATATAGTAACACCAGGTCAACAATGCGAGACGCAAATAGGAGAAACAATCGTTGGCGCCACCACAAACACCACAATTTCCAGTTTCAAGCTACCGTTGATTGAGATGCCAGAACTACAACAGGACATACAGACAAGGACGGAGAAAATCGATTTAAGAAACGTGGACTTTAGTGATGTGAAAGAAGTGCCAAATTCAGTGAAAGTGACAATACAACCCGAATAGTGACAATAGAAATTAGTGTATGGACCATTTTAGAATATGTCATTATTATAATAATAATTGTCGTCATCGTATACAAATTGTACATTTGTCGTCTTTGCCGAAATTCTCCGAAGTCACCTACAACACCTTCGGATAATTTCTCTCTTAGGGAGGGAGGAGTTAAGGAACCCCAACTCTCCAATATTAGCTTCATCAGCTAATACTTATATTATTTAGCATTTTAAGTATAATTCAGCAGACGTTATCTAGGACATGCGTCACTAACTTAGATGCTTAGTTAACAATAAGATTAGTATATAAGATCAATATTTTGTAGAACTAATTAATTACTGTTACGCTGTTACTGGATAGAAATAAAGTTATTTTTTAACTCCTTCGTAGTCGTTAACTTAATTCGTGCACCTCAGAGCAGGGCGATAAATTCTGCTCAATTGAATAATATGATAGAAACATATCAAGAGAACCCATTCACACCCACTAGGAGCTTTGCAGAGGAGTATGACGTATCCATGCAAACTATACTCATCACCCATTGCGAAGAAGTTTGGGATTCATTGAGAGGCTCGAATTTGTGCGAAGTCCTGGTTGGATTTATGCGAAGGCGATGTGATGCGGGAGGTGCGGCGACTAAACTCTTACCAATCAAAAACCATTTTATATTATAGCAATACGAGTTTTCTTTCTCTACTAAAATGCCAAAAATAGGGAAAATCGAACTACCGTAGCTGAAAAAATATGTCATGATAATGGAAACACATAGCGATCTAAATTAAAAGGCGTTTGAATTGCAAAGAGTAGCACTAAAAGATTATTTAGTCAGAAATTTTGAAAAACAAAAATAGTGTCCTTAAAAATGGTTTCAAAAATAGTAAAAAAAGACGCGTTTTTAGCATTTTCCGATTGGTATATTTCCAAAACCCGACGCACTAGAGTAATTCTGTGTTCTGGACATCGATTCAGTAACAAATAGTCAACAAGAAAATATCGACGGTCTGAAGACAAACGTGCTAAATACATAAATAAAAACAAAAAAAGGAAGAGGGTAGAGGGCGCCGCCGTGTAAACATTGGCTCCACGCAATTATTCATTTAAAAATAGTAACAGTGATTAAAATACAAGTGAAAGTAGTTCCAGTTATGAAGAAGTATAAACTTAAGTGAATACATATAAAGTACTAAAGAATTATACAAAGAAAAATCATATTTAGTTCTACAAGGGTTAACGAACATATTCAAAATTGTAAAAAAAAAAAAAATTGCCAGCTATGTCAATAGTGAAAGCCTCTTGTTCTGTGAAGCAACCTGAAGATTGTTGATGGATTGAGCCCTGGAAAAGGTATGAGAGTGATTTGAAGAGAAATAAATAAAATACCATCTAAAGCGATAATAAAAATACAAGTCATCCTGGTTTATTCTATAAAACAGCGCCATCTATTGAGTATATCGCGTAAACAATTCATGGGCGATCTATACACAATAGCTACTAGAGGTCAGCACCAGCTAGCAATCCTATATTTTTCTATACATCAGCGCCATCTATCTTCCTGCGGTGACAGCAGTCTCCCCGTCAACATTTTAATTACACTATTGCCCGCAAGAGGTCAGCTTCAGATATAAAATGTCACAAAACTTAAATAATTGCGCAGGATGTACCCAAAATATACTTAACAAATTGCATCTCACTTGTACACTATGCAGCAGTAACTACGACTTGGAATGCGCCAACATCTCCCTAAACCATTTCAATAAAGTCATGACATCTGACCACAAAAAAGTATGGAAATGTCAAGATTGCCACTGTAAAATGCCAAAAACAGGAAACACAAATACACCCATACGAACGCTAACATCTACACAAAGCCAGATTGAACAAATAACCACACCCAACGAAGAAAACAATGTAACGATTCGACGTAAAACCTACCCTAACAAAAAGATTCGACAACTTTTGAAGATCTGAGCTTATTAGGCGATACACTATACCCGGAGGAAAAAAGCACCTCAAACATCAACACTGAACTTTCCTTACAAAACCTAAGTGAAATAATTATGATGCGTCTCAAAGAAAATAATCAATCAATAATAGCTGATTTCCGGAGCATCATACAAACTGAAATAAATAAAGCTATTACGAAACTTACGGAAGATTTTGAACAGAAAATGGCTAATTTATCAAGACAAAACGAACAACGAATACAAGATATTGAAAAGATTAACACAAAGATAGAAAACCTAATTAAAGAAAACGAACAATTAAAGCAAGTAATTTCGGAAATTAAATCGGTATCTACATCCCCAAAAATTCAATGTACGGAAAGCAATTCCAAAAAAATTGTCATTTACGGCTTCACCGAGTACTACAAAGAGCCTGAAGCTAACCTACATGACCGAATCATAGAAGTGTTTCGCGATATTCTGCAGGTGAACCTAGTGGGCTATGTAGAAAATATGTATAGAATAGATAAAAATCACACAAATTGCCGGCCACTAGTGGTGGAATTAATAAGCAAAAGAATGGCTAAATACATCAAGAACAATAGCCACTACTTCCAAGGAACAGGTTTGTCTCTGTCTGAATTTTTGGATGAAAATTTACTTAAGACGCTGTGAATAGCAAACTTTTAGGTATTTGAGTGGGTGAAGCAGACGAAGTGGGACACGACTAGGCCCGCCCACTGCGGGGCGCGGGGCGCTCCGCGCGAGTACATCGATGCGTGAGGCGTCGTGCATCGAGAAATACGCACTTTCTATTAAATCTATACCAACCATTCTCTATTCCATCTACATTTAGAAGCGTAATTTCACAACCCAACCGCGAGGTATGGTTGGCTCTGTTCGTCACAGTCCCGGTTCGCATTAGACGAGCAGCAGGTTCGAATCCCACATCCGTTCACTTTACCTTGCGATTTTCGAAAATGTATATTTTATACATATTTTCATTTTTTATTATTACTTTTGTTTTCTTTTTTATTTTTATAATGCGCTTTGTCCGTTCTGCTTAATTTTTTTGTGTTATGTCCTTTTTTCATGAAACTGTTAGAAATATATCATTTCTAGAAATTACTATTTTAAAAACAGCTGTTTAGAGTAACTGTTAAAAAAAATGCATTTTCGGATATTTAAAAAAATAAAAGATTTTTTCTTCAAAACTGCAACTCTTATCGAAGTCGGGTTTGTACGAGTGCTTAGAATAACACAACAGAAAAAGATTGAAATAGATGGAGGCACTTGGAGGAGGCGTATACTGAAAGGGGCCATGAATAATGCAACAAAATGAAATCTAAATTTACTGTTTTGAACTATTATCAAATCAACTGTTATTTTTATTGTTTTTCTTTTCTATTCCATCTACATTTAGAAGGGTAATTTCACAACCCAACCCCGAAGCATGGTTGGCTCTGTTCGTCACAGTCCCGGTTCGCATTAGACGAGCACCAGGATCGAATCCCACTTTACCTTGCGATTTTCGAAAATGTACTTTTTTACATATTTTCATTTTTTATTATTTTTTTTGTTTTCTTTTTTATTTTTATAATGCGCTTTGTCCGTTCTGCTTAAATTTTTTGTGTTATGTCCTTTTTTCATGAAACTGTTAGAAATATATCATTTCTAGAAATTACTATTTATAAACAGCTGTTTAGAGTAACTGTTAAAAAAATGCATTTTCGGATATTTAAAATAATAAAAGATTTTTTCTTCAAAACTGCAACTCTTATCGAAATCGGGTTTGTACGAGTGAAATAGATGGAGGCACTTGGAGGAGGCCTATACTGAAAGGGGCCATGAATAATGCAACAAAATGAAATCTAAATTTACTGTTTTGAACTATTATCAAATCAACTGTTATTTTTATTGTTTTTCTTTTCTATTCCATCTACATTTAGAAGGGTAATTTCACAACCCAACCCCGAAGCATGGTTGGCTCTGTTCGTCACAGTCCCGGTTCGCATTAGACGAGCACCAGGATCGAATCCCACTTTACCTTGCGATTTTCGAAAATGTACATTTTTTACATATTTTCATTTTTTATTATTACTTTTGTTTTCTTTTTTATTTTTATAATGCGCTTTGTCCGTTCTGCTTAAATTTTTTGTGGTATGTCCTTTTTTCATGAAACTGTTAGAAATATATCATTTCTAGAAATTACTATTTATAAACAGCTGTTTAGAGTAACTGTTAAAAAAAAATGCATTTTCGGATATTTAAAATAATAAAAGATTTTTTCTTCAAAACTGCAACTCTTATCGAAATCGGGTTTGTACGAGTGAAATAGATGGAGGCACTTGGAGGAGGCCTATACTGAAAGGGGCCATGAATAATGCAACAAAATGAAATCTAAATTTACTGTTTTGAACTATTATCAAATCAGCTGTTCTTTTTATTGTTTTTCTTTTCTATTCCATCTACATTAAAATTTAGAAGGGTAATTTCACAACCCAACCGCGAGGCATGGTTGGCTCTGTTCGTCACAGTCCCGGTTCGCATTAGACGAGCACCAGGATCGAATCCCACTTTACCTTGCGATTTTCGAAAATGTACATTTTTTACATATTTTCATTTTTTATTATTACTTTTGTTTTCTTTTTTATTTTTATAATGCGCTTTGTCCGTTCTGCTTAAATTTTTTGTGTTATGTCCTTTTTTCATGAAACTGTTAGAAATATATCATTTCTAGAAATTACTATTTATAAACAGCTGTTTAGAGTAACTGTTAAAAAAAAATGCATTTTCGGATATTTAAAAAAATAAAAGATTTTTTCTTCAAAACTGCAACTCTTATCGAAATCGGGTTTGTACGAGTGAAATAGATGGAGGCACTTGGAGGAGGCTTATACTGAAAGGGGCCATGAATAATGCAACAAAATGAAATCTAAATTTACTGTTTTGAACTATTATCAAATTAACTGTTATTTTTATTGTTTTTCTTTTTTTAAATTATATTATGAACTAAGAAATTCATGGTTAAATAAAGGCTTATTATTATTATTTATTATTAATTTCTAGAAATTTGTAGAAAGAAAATTATAATGAATTGATTTTAAATATTAGTTTGCATTATAATTGTTACAAAAAGAATATATTTAAAAAGATGGAACAATTACTACAAAAAATACAGAAAATCGGATAAATTAATAATAATTAAAAAAAAAAAACAATTGCAAATAAGAAATCCAACAAAAAGCATACAACGTAAAGCTGGGGTTTGAACCCGAACACATACAGGTGAAGAAAAATGTGCCGCGAAAAGTAAAAAGAATAATTACAGAAAAAAATCAAATAAAATATCGGCAAAAATACAACAGTAAATTAAAAAGCATTTATTTCAATTAAAATCTACAAAAAGCATATAATGTAAACCTGGGGTTTGAACCCGGACAAAAACGAAATATGATTATTCATCAACAAACAGACACGTAAATATAATTATTTTCTGTGCGGGGTAAAGCAAAAAGTGACATAGGTCCGAGAAGCACCGCGCCTCAGCGGTCACTGTCGCTAAGCATAGAAGTGAAAGAGAATGCAATGGACGCCGCGATGGAGCGACGTTTCGTTCACGTTATTTATCATTAAATACATTATTTATTTTAGAATATCTTAGTTAAATCGATAAACAAAAACAATGGTTTCATTTACTATTATATTTTACATCGCTCTTCTCAATTTTATCAAGATTTGATGATTAATAATACAGTTACAACTGTTATAAATTCAATTTTAGGGGTTACTTTAGGATTTTTTTCTATCGAGAAAATTAATTCAAAACGTGTTTTGAAAACAATGGTTTCCTGCTACATACAATATGTAAAGAAAACCCTGTCCGATCCGTGAAGGTATTGTTAGGTATCGTTAACTGATTCTAATAATGCCTACAAAGCTGGGCTAAACTTAAAAAAAAATCCCCCAAAAAAAATAAATATTATTTCGAAAAAGCGAGGTAACTTAATGCATGTGCGGTAGACAACCCGATAGCCCCGCCCCCTTCACCCGCGCATGTATGCGCGGGTGAAGGGGGGCGGGGCATGCGGCACGTGGTCGCATCGCTATTCGCTCCGTCACAAATGGTGTTGTCAGTTTTTTAAAAATGACCAAATTTCGGGGAAATTGGAATTAATACCCGGGAAAAAAAGATTATTTCAAAATTCATTATTATTGTTACTGTGATGATTATGTAAAATTTTATATTATATTTGGTCAAGTGTTTACCTAACCTTTATTATCCTTATGGGTCGGACAGGGTTTTCTTTACATATTGTATAATCAAGATTAACATATAAATTTTTGGCTGCTCTGAAATGTATACATTTGGCTAAAAAATTGTTTTAAGAAGCCTATTTTTACTGAGCACAGCGCCTTAAGGAAAGAAAACAATTGCGAGACGAAATGATAAAGGCAAGGAAGAAAGGCTTGCATGCAGTAATAAGAAATAATCAACTATATGTAGAAGGGAAAGCTACCATGCTGAGAGACGAAACACGCAGAAATCAACTGATCAACACACAAAATGTGAAAATGCTTAATTTGAATACTCCTCACGACACAAGCCACCGAGATCCAACCTGCACGAATGAAATCACTGAAAATTATTCCTTTCGAAAACACAGACCAACTATTTAAAATTTTATTCCAAAATTTTCAAAGTCTTTATAATAAGCAACACCTACTTGAGTCCTTCATTGAAAACAACCCGATGTATAATGCAATATGTATATCTGAATCTTGGCTGTCGAAAGAAAAACTAAGCATAGTACAATTTGATGGATACAGAATAGCAGCGTCATACTGCCGCAGCACGCGAGGAGGAGGTGGCGTCTGCATCCTCCTACAAGATCATATCGACTTCAAAGAGCGGGACGATATAACCAACATGTCCATAGAATATATTTTAGAAGTATGTGCAATAGAGCTACCCAAAGAAAACATATTATTAGTATTAATGTATTGGAATAGAAGAGAGGAAGAAATATTTATTAGACAGTTAACAGATATCGTTAATTACATAAATAATAAGTATTTTAAATTTAATATTATAATAGGCGGAGACTTTAATATAAATATCTTAGAGAGGAATGTAAAGACTAGTCAATTCCTAGATCTCATTCTAGAATATAATCTTACACAACACATAAAAACACCGACGAGAATAACACAAACCACATCCACATGTCTAGACTTGATATTCACAAACACTAACTCAAATCAAATACCCACAACAGTAGAGGAACTAGGGTTTTCGGACCACAGCGGTACGACTATACACATCACCATACCAACACTACAGTTAGCTAAACCAACAACCTGGGTTGTTAAAAAAGGTTATTTAACAAAACAAATATTCTAAAGTTTAAGTCTAAACTAAATGAACTCGATTGGAAAAAAATCTTACTTGAAAAACAAAATTTAAATCAGAACTATAAAGCATTTCACGATACATTAACAAATATCCTTGACCATTGTATACCAAAATGTAAAGTTAAACTTAAAAATAAATTTAAAAAATATTGGTTAACGAAAGGCATCAAGATTTCGTGTAAAAACAAAAGACTATTAAAAATACTTATACTTAAAACTAAGAACCCTGTCATTACAAACTATTATAAAAACTACGAAAAAATACTAAAAAAATTAGTCACTGAATCAAAAAAGATTCAATATGTAAATAAAATAAAATAATCAAACAACACGGTAAAAACGATGTGGAGTATCATAAATGAGAGAACAAATAAAAACCAAAAAAAAGAGCATAATAATATTAAATTACATATAAATAGCGAAGTTATATGCGAACCTAAACAAATAGCCAACATCTTTAATAATTTCTTTGCGGCCATTGGAGAATGCAGCACAAGTTTACCTGGTACAAAACTCGGGAATACCTCTGTACTAAATCCCACGGAGAACACGATGTTTCTTGGCCCAATAGACGCTTGGGAGGTAAACAAAATAATTAAAAACCTAAAAAATAAAAACAGCCACGGGATCGATGATATACCGCCAATGCTCTTAAGACAATGCGCTAACGAACTGACCTTACCATTTTATCTGCTCCTGAATCAATCGTTTGAGGAAGGTACCTTCCCCGATTTATTAAAAAAATCTATAATCAAACCAATCCACAAAAAAAGATCTAAAACCGACCCAAACAACTATCGCCCAATAGCCCTTTTGCCATCTGCGTCAAAAATCTTCGAAAAAGCTATGTGTGACCGCATTTATGCATTTTGCGAAAAATACAATATTTTTAACGAAAGCCAGAACGGCTTTCGGAAAAACCGTTCCACCACCTTAGCTGTCTATAAATTTATCCAAGAAGCCCTTAACACCATAAATAATAAAGAATACGCAATAGGAATATTACTAGATATGACCAAAGCCTACGACAAGGTACAATTTGGTATATTACTTAAAAAATTATACGGAATAGGCTTACGAGGAAAGGCCCACGAATGGCTAAAATCATATTTAAAAGATAGGGAACAGTTCGTTGAAATAGAATTCTTTAACCATGCAAATAATGAAATTGAAAAAATTCGATCAAACAGAAAAGCGATTAACGCCTCTATTCCTCAAGGGAGCGTAATAGGGTGCTTACTATTTTTACTTTACATCAATGACCTACCTACGACCATAGAAGGTCCATGCGTCCTATTCGCAGACGATATATCTATTCTAGTATCATGCAAAAACAATGAAAATATAGATGAAACTCTTAACTCCATAGTAAGTATGGAGTTAAGAGTTTCATCTATATTTTCATTGTTTTTGTTACATATACCTACCTACCGTAGCACCTTGACGTGTGACTACGCCTTTCCAAACATGAAAATTTATCTCTACATAGTGAATATTGCATACTTCAGAATAGTATTGTATGACATTACTACTGTGTCCATTTACTTGCAACTACAATAGCAACTTTGTTCAGTTCAGTATTCTGAAAATCTTGTTTTATACTTTTTCAGCGTCGTTTTTTGTCGTAGTTGGGTTTTAGTTTTTTTTACTTTTTATTATTTGTACTATTTTGGAGTTACAAGTGTATTTGTGGCGCATAATATTAACAAAAGTTAAACTGATGAACTAAAAACTAGGTACTTGACATATTACATCTACACGCACATATAACAATATAAGCCCGAAGGCATACAGTGCAGAGGACATTTTTATGGGAGTTTTAGCCAGTTATCAAACTGTTTCCGCCTTCACCGCGTGGAGTTACTCCCAGCTTATGTCGTTTTCATTAGTGCATTACATATTCTATTATTGTTCACACTGCTCTACATTGCATAAAGCGATTCAGAGTTCCCGTGATCCGCGCTTTACTCTTACCGCTCACATTTAACATCATTAAAGCATTCTTGTAATTATGTACAAGCATAAAGTACTCGTGAAGCTCTTTCACGTGATACCAAACACGGTATATTTATTTTAATTTTATATTAACATAGAACTTTTTGTCCGCTAGAGGGCGCAATACTAAATTTGGTGACAAGCTTTATAGCTCATAACTAACATAATATCAAGGCCCTTCTAATGGGTGTGCGTTCGCGCAGCGGAATGTTGTTGAATTTAACGATTTTAAATATGCAGATATTTAGTGTATGACGTCGTGTAATTGTGTATGGTAAAAAAAAATTTGTGCGTGCAGCCATTGTGGAGAAATTCAACAAAAACTGATTCCGCTGGGCGAACGTTGTCCTGGCGGAACTTTTTTTAATACATTGAATTTAGAAAAAAGAGATGTGTCCAAAAATTAGTGTGTATTTGTGTGTAATTGTGTATGTATGAATAAAATTTGTGCATGCATAAACTTCGGAGAAATTCAAGTTTCCGCTGCGCGAACGTTTGGCCATTAGCTAGTTTTCATATAAAGCGCTTACATAGAGAGCTGTAGATTTTTACATACGTTGTTTTGAATTTGTGCATATTTGTGTACAAAACAGATTTAGAAAAAATCGTAGGGCTAAAAAGATAAAAATATAAACGTAAAACACGCTTTTTAGGTCATAGTTCTTAAAGTATGCACTTTGGGGTCTAGATTTTCACGTTTATACAAACCTTGTAAGTGTCTGCAACATATTGCCAAATATCAATGATGTTCCTTTAGTAATTAAAGAGATATAGGACCATTTACCATGACAAAATCACTGTTTACAAAGCAGTCAAATATCACGACATTCTAAAGGAATTGCATGGTAAAATGTATGCCAATAATTAGTGTATTCATTCAACTATTCACATGCAAAATTTCATGTCATTAAATTCAGTAATTAAAGAAAAACAATTAAAATACTGACGAAGCATCGAATACCTACATAACCCGACCAAGTTCGGATAGCTATAAAAAAGCGGCCGTGCAATATATCTAGGTAACATTCCAAAATTTACAGTATAATACCGGTATTGAATTGGTATAGGTGATAACACAATTGTTTCGATATAATATAAAGGTCATTTATTTTTGTACACCTACTATTTTAAATGTATTTGACTATGACAAAGTAGGTACTATTTACGTAGTTACTTTATTTAAGTATGCGCTTGAGACTTGAGATATAATCTAAATATATTAATTTAGGCAAATAAAATTCATACAGCTAATTTCTATTGAATATTTCAAGGATCCGGATTCTTACTATAGACCCCTCAGGGAAATTAAATAATTACCACAAGTAAGTACTACCTAGGTACTGTTTTTAAATGTTGATTTATTTTTATATTAGGCAGACTCTCAAACCTAAACAACTAAATAGTCTACTTTATTGACCTGTGATTGTTAATCTGTAATTTTATTATTGGAACTAGAAAATATTAGGTATACTTAGAAATGTTGAGGTTATTTACTGTATTTGCTACTCATTTAAAATATTTCTTGAAAATACCTTTTTTATACAAATGTTTTAGTTTATAAGCACTTTTTTAATGCTGATCAAATATAATACGACTGAATAGTCCAGTTATCTGATGTGATTTTAATTTTTATTGAAGCTCGAAATATTATACGTCTTACCCTTATATTCATAATAGTTTATTAAACCTATTTTAGTAAAACACATTTAAGTCTATTGCTGCCGTTGCAAGCGTTTGTTAACGTTATTATAATTACATAATTAAGCATTATATGTAATTAAAAATATTTTTGTACACGGATATTTAAATAGAGAAGTACTTGTTAATTGAAGATTTATTTTTGTCGTAGATAGTGGCGTTATTATAAAAAAAACATTTTTCATTCAAGAAATGCAATTGTTTTATTTTTTCCTAACGCTTGTGTACGCAACTGTGCCATATTAATAAATACTATACTGGAAGGTTAGAACGTTCTTAAGATATATGGCACGGCCGCTTTTTTATAGCTATCCGAACTTGGTCGGGTTATGTAGGTTTTCGATGCTTCGTCAGTATTTTAATTGTTCTCCTTTAAGACGCTGTGAATAGCAAACTTTTAGGTATTTGAGGGGGTGAAGCAGACGAAGTGGGACATGACTAGCCCCGCCCACTGCGGGGCGCGGGGCGCTCCGCGCGAGTACATCGATGCGTGAGGTGAGGCGTCGTGCATCGAGAAATACGCACGTTCTATTAAATCTATACCAACCATTCTCTATTCCATCTACATTTAGAACCGTAATTTCACAACCCAACCGCGAGACACGGTTGGCTCTGTTCGTCACAGTCCCGGTTCGCATTAGACGAGCGCCAGGATCGAATCCGACTTTACCTTGCGATTTTCGAAAATGTGTACTTTATACATATTTTCATTTTTTATTATTTTTTTTGTTTTCTTTTTTATTTTTATAATGCGCTTTGTCCGTTCTGCTTAAATTTTTTGTGTTATGTCCTTTTTTCATGAAACTGTTAGAAATATATCATTTCTAGAAATTACTATTTATAAACAGCTGTTTAGAGTAACTGTTAAAAAAAATGCATTTTCGGATATTTAAAAAAATAAAAGATTTCTTCTTCAAAACTGCAACTCTTATCGAAATCGGGTTTGTACGAGTGAAATAGATGGAGGCACTTGGAGGAGGCCTATACTGAAAGGGGCCATGAATAATGCAACAAAATGAAATCTAAATTTACTGTTTTGAACTATTATCAAATCAACTGTTATTTTTATTGTTTTTCTTTTCTATTCCATCTACATTTAGAAGGGTAATTTCACAACCCAACCCCGAGGTACGGTTGGCTCTGTTCGTCACAGTCCCGGTTCGCATTAGACGAGCACCAGGATCGAATCCGACTTTACCTTGCGATTTTCGAAAATGTGTACTTTATAAATATTTTCATTTTTTATTATTTTTTTTGTTTTCTTTTTTATTTTTATAATGCGCTTTGTCCGTTCTGCTTAAATTTTTTGTGTTATGTCCTTTTTTCATGAAACTGTTAGAAATATATCATTTCTAGAAATTACTATTTATAAACAGCTGTTTAGAGTAACTGTTAAAAAAAAAATGCATTTTCGGATATTTAAAAAAATAAAAGATTTCTTCTTCAAAACTGCAACTCTTATCGAAATCGGGTTTGTACGAGTGAAATAGATGGAGGCACTTGGAGGAGGCCTATACTGAAAGGGGCCATGAATAATGCAACAAAATGAAATCTAAATTTACTGTTTTGAACTATTATCAAATTAACTGTTATTTTTATTGTTTTCCTTTTTTTAAATTATATTATGAACTAAGAAATTCGTGGTTAAATAAAGGCTTATTATTATTATTTATTATTAATTTCTAGAAATTTGTAGAAAGAAAATTATAACGAATTGATTTTAAATATTAGTTTGCATTATAATTGTTACAAAAAGAATATATTTAAAAAGATGGAACAATTACTACAAAAAATACAGAAAATCGGATAAATTAATAATAATTAAAAAAAAAAACAATTGCAAATAAGAAATCCAACAAAAAGCATACAACGTAAGGCTGGGGTTTGAACCCGAACACATACAGGTGAAGAAAAATGTGCCGCGAAAAAGTAAAAAGAATAATTACAGAAAAAAATCAAATAAAATATCGGCAAAAATACAACAGTAAATTAAAAAGCATTTATTTCAATTAAAATCTACAAAAAGCATATAATGTAAACCTGGGGTTTGAACCCGGGCAAAAACGAAATATGATTATTCATCAACAAACAGACACGTAAATATAATTATTTTCTGTGCGGGGTAAAGCAAAAAGTGACATAGGTCCGACAAGCACCACGCCTCAGCGGTCACTGTCGCTAAGCATAGAAGTGAAAGAGAAGGCAATGGACGCCGCGATGGAGCGACGTTTCGTTCACGTTATTTATCATTAAATACATTATTTATTTTAGAATATCTTAGTTAAATCGATAAACAAAAACAATGGTTTCATTTACTATTATATTTTACATCGCTCTTCTCAATTTTATCAAGATTTGATGATTAATAATACAGTTACAACTGTTATAAATTCAATTTTAGGGGTTACTTTAGGATTTTTTTCTATCGAGAAAATTAATTCAAAACGTGTTTTGAAAACAATGGTTTCCTGCTACATATAATCAAGATTAACATATAAATTTTTGGCTGCTCTGAAATGTATACATTTGGCTAAAAAATTGTTTTAAGAAGCCTATTTTTACTGAACACAGCGCCTTAATTACTGAATTTAATGAGATGAAATTTTGCATGTGAATAGTTGAATGAATACACTAATTATTGGCATACATTTTACCATGCAATTCGTTTAGAATGTCGTGATATTTGACTGCTTTGTAAACAGTGATTTTGTCATGGTAAATTGTCCTATATCTCTTTAATTACTAAAGGAACATCATTGATATTTGGCAATATGTTGCAGACACTTACAAGGTTTGTATAAACGTGAAAATCTAGACCCCAAAGTGCATACTTTAAGAACTATGACCTAAAAGCGTGTTTTACGTTTATATTTTTATCTTTTTAGCCCTACGATTTTTTCTAAATCTGTTTTGTACACAAATATGCACAAATTCAAAACAACGTATGTAAAAATCTACAGCTCTCTATGTAAGCGCTTTATATGAAAACTAGCTAATGGCCAAACGTTCGCGCAGCGGAAACTTGAATTTCTCCGAAGTCTATGCATGCACAAATTTTATTCATACATACACAATTACACACAAATACACACTAATTTTTGGACACATCTCTTTTTTCTAAAGTCAATGGATTAAAAAAAGTTCCGCCAGGACAACGTTCGCCCAGCGGAATCAGTTTTTGGTGAATTTCTCCACAATGGCTGCATGCACAAATTTTTTTTTACCATACACAATTACACGACGTCATACACTAAATATCTACATATTTAAAATCTTTAAATTCAACAACATTCCGCTGCGCGAACGCACACTTCTAATGGTACTGCAGTGGTCTTATTCTGATAAGTAGTAAAGAAGCTATGAACGAAAATATGTGAATTATATGCAACCAGCTCATGAATACAGGTAAAGTCACAAGCAAGTGCTAGCAATATATATATATATTCAAAATGTACAAGTAAAGCGCTTTCAAATGATACCAAACACGGCATATTTATCTTAACTTTATTTTTTTACTCTGTATGTTTTGTCCGCTAGAGGGCACCACAGTAGATTTTGTGAAACCCCATATAGCCCATAACCAGCGGACAATTAAGACGCTTCTAATGATATGTCATTTGTCGAATTCTGATAAGTAGTTTAGAAGTTACGAGGGAACAGATGAACATACATACATACATACATAGCCTGTCAAAATCATAACCCTCCTTTTGCTTTGCCGTAGTCGGGTAGAAAAGTAGTTTGATTTTTGAAGAAATGCCTTATAACGTGGTATCACTGCAAAATCGGCAATCTGCACAGACCAGACAGTATTAATACTTAAGATCGAAAATTCATATTCGCGGTTGGTGTAGATTGCAGTTTTTTGCAGTAAAACAACAAAATATATTATTTCGAACTATGAATAAAAATATTTACGAAGGGTAAGAGGCCTATGTTCAGCAGTGGACGAGTGCTAATGATGATGATGATGATAGTTTATTAGTTTTTAGTTATTGACACTCATCCTTTGTTTACTAAACAACTTAATACGGAACGATAATTCCCATTACCAATGCTTTTGTAGTTTCCCTGTAATCATTTGAACTTTATCCCCCTTATTCATAAACGCTGCTTAAAGTTAACTAGTGATTAGCGATTGTTTAAACATACATTTTAGACGTTTGCACGTCACTTAACTTTAATCATCGTTAATTAATAAAACCTTTAAACTCTGTGGAGTTTATTCATAAAGGATGATTAAAGCTAAGTGACATTAAAAGGTCAAAAATGTATGGTTAAAGAATCGCTAACCACTAGTTAACTTTAAGCAGCGTTTATGAATAAGGAAGTATGTTGTTAATTACATTTGTTATTGTAATACACATAAGTAGTTAAAACTACAATATTTATTAACAGCTGTATTTTTACGTTTAGTTTCTTCTGTACTGAGAAGTTTATTTATTTTTTGAATAAATTTTCACTGTATCCTTATGACATCTTCAAAAGTTTATCAAATAGGCAATAAAGAAATAATTGTATGTGTTTTTTCTGCAACTCTTCATCCTTTCGATCCTTACAATCATTCTGTCAAAATTTCTTATTAAAATTGGCTAATAAGATTCATATTTTTTATGTAAAAAAAATTAATTGAAAGCATGCCTAAAAACGCCTCCGCCGTTTCCTGATATAAATGAATGGGCAAAGCGGTGATGACAAAGTTCCTAGCAACACACCTATCTATTAAAACTTCGTTATTTGGTTTCATAACATTTTTAAAAATACAATGAATTATTAATTAGTCATAAACATTATATGCAGTATGTTTTTTACTGAACACTAGCTTCCGTCCGCGGTTTCACCTGCGTCGAGGGAACTACTCACCGTATAGAAACGAAATAAAAGTATCCTATATCTGTGTCCTGGTTCTAAGCTACCTCCCTAATTCCTCCTAATTTTCAGTCAAATTCATTTAGCCAATCTTGAGTTATAAATAGTGTAACTAACACGACTTTATTTTATAAGTATATATATAAAAGCAAGTTATTTATAAATGACATTCTCAGACAGTTATATTATATCCAAGAGCTTCATCGCACTAAAATGTAAACCGACAGTTGCGCTTCAAACAATATTATTACGATACTGCTATGTTTTAAATATTTTCATACCTTATAATATATTTTATATTCATTATTCAAAGATAATTTAATTTTTACTACCTGTAAATATAGTCATTATTTTTAACATGTAATCCTTTTGTGTAATAAAACAATAAAGCATTTTCTAAAACAAACAGAAGGCATAAGAAACTCATAACTTTTTGTCACCATTCAATATTCTAAAGAACTCACGTCGGTCGGTTGTATTCATAAAAAATCTTACAAACACATTATCGGCCACGCGCCTAGTGTCACACTAATGTCTTGCTCAATTATACTAACTACGCATACAAATAAAAACGCTTTGTCGCTTCCTATTGAACAAATATCACGCGTTGAGACACTGAGCTGAGAGCCGTGCTATGCGAATATGGCCTTTAAGGTGGGCAAGCAGCTGTTTGTGCGATTGTACCTCAATTCCGATTCCGTTGTTAGGACCGCTGTTGGTGACACTAAACCCTTCCCCGTCACCGTCGGAGTCCACCAAGGTTCCGTCCTTAGTCCGTTTCTGTTCAGCCTGACATTAGACGTTTTGTCAAAAACGCGTACTATACACTGAATCTGCGCTTAATATACAAAAATTATGGCACAAAGCGCCTCATGCTTTTTTCTTATTTATACTGGTACTGTTTATATACTATTGTCATAAATTAAATTTTAAAATCATTTTTAACTTTTTGGTTTGATATTCTTTAAAAACATGTTGTTTTAGTTTTTTAAACTATATTTATTTGTAGTTTATTTATTTATTTAACTTTTACCAGTGACATCATCGAAAGAGTACGAAAATTGTAGCGATTTAACGACTAAACTATATTGTTTTATTTTTTACTTTGATAAAGTAGTCGAAGCTATGCCTTAGCTCTTAGCTTATAATTGACGTCATTTTCGTGATAAGCACCATGTCAAAATATCATAAAATTGGTGTCGGCCATCTTGGATTTCAACAATAACGTCATTTTCGTGATCAGCACCCCTGAAAACCCCTTTCACGACACCCGTGTCAAAATATCATGAAATTTGATATCGGCAATCTTGGATTTCAACAATGACGTCATTTTCGTGATCAGCACCCCTGAAAACCCCTTTCACGAGTCACGACACCCATGTCAATATCATAAAAATGGTGTCGGCCATCTTGGATTTCAAAAATGACGTGATTTTCTTGATCTGCACTCCCGAAAACCCCTATCACGAGTCACGACACCCATGTCGAAATACCCAAAATTCATCGAAGTACCAAATTTTAGGCGAAGTTATCCGCAAACAAACAAAAAAAATTAAACATAGTATATAATTGAGCAACCTCCTCCTTGTTGAAATCGGTTAAAAAAACGAACACCAAAATAAGCATCAATAACAAAGACACTATAATCATAGAATAAAGAGAGGGAAGTACGTTATCTTCATACAAACGGACCGCGCGCGGCTTGTATGTGTGCGCCATAGTATCTATGCGTCGCCGCACGCACACATAAACACAATATTAGAGTGCCTACTGCGCTAGTCGCGGCTAGCACGGAACGAGGTTCGCGCGTCACGTCTTTTCGGCACATTAGCTTTTAAAAAATGATCACATAAACTGCAAAGTTGGTATGTCTATTTATGAACAAATAAAAGACTTATATTTTTCAAATTATATTTCTAAAAGTTATTTACAAGGATACGGATATATTACACATTAAAGTTTAATAACAACGCGTTTCGTAATAGTCGAAACCGAAGAAAGTAGGTATTTTTCTGTAGCTAATTTGTAATTTTGTATTAAATGTGTGATTCAATAGATGTTATGTTTGTATTATTTATATTTGTATTAATTAAAAATAAAAATAAATATGGTTCTTTATGTGTACAAAACTAAAAATAAAAATTACAAAAAAAAAACTGACTAGTATATGTAAACTAAATACTAAGCAAATAATTTAAACATAAGCTCTTAGTCTATAAATATTTGTTAGCGGTTTGGGCGACAACCGTAACCGACGAAGCGCGGACAGTCGTCAACCCTAAGACAGTAGGCAATTAAATCGCGGATTGGGTCGCAGATAACCTACTTCCCCTCTTTATTCTATGCTATAATTGTATCTAGTATTTAGTAGCTCTATGCGACATGCGGTGCGTGAGCGAGCAATCAGATGCTTTCTCGCTCACGCGCCGCCCGCTATGCGAGCGGATCGCGCGTTGACGAACGACACGGGTTCTACCTTCGAGCGCTTGTGGCATACTGAATCTCAAATCTCAATAGTCCGGGCAAGAGAAATGATGGCGAATACGCTCAGATTGTTGAATGAAATTTTGATTTTGATCGTTTTAAAAAAAATATTTCTACAATAATGTTCGTCATGAAATTGCCTATCAAATCAAATCATTTATTTCAGAAAATATCCATAGTTAACAACAAAAGAGACTTATAAATAAAACACAAACTTATAAACTAAAACAAACAAGAACCTCACACGGCAGTAATATGTCTGCCGCAGCATTGCTGGATGTACAGACAATCCAGTCGGTTGGCAATCATCGCGAGGACGGTGTTGTCGCTGCCCCGCACTCTGTGCACCAGAGACGCGCACCGCTTACGCATTGTGGCGTGAAAGCAGTCGGTACGAGCCTCTGCGAACATGCCCGAGGCGCTGCAGTGACGAGGCAGCCTCAGCACCGCCCTAAACGCATTATTGAACTGGTCCATTAGTGTAAGAACGCAATCCAAATACATAATGCTTACTTTTCGAGGAGATGCACGTTTATGATAATTATTTCTCTTGTCAGTGGTTTCGTTGTGAAGGAATTATTTAAACATTATACTTAGTAAAAAAAAATCTACAATTTTAGAGCCAAGATTATGGAGAAAATTTATGTATTTTTAATAAGTTGATATTTCATTTGGATAAAGAGTAGATCCGAAAAACTACATAAAAACTGCTTGCGCTGTGTTTTGCCCATGGAAGCGCCTTAATGATAGATACCGAGCTACGAACATCATTTTGTTCGCAGCTCGGGTGCCGCTTACCCGCGTCTCGTCCCTCACACCCCACACGATTACTCTGTCTAGACGTCTTCGTTGGACGACTGTATGATTTTTAGACTGTGATAATATAGTAATAAGTAGTTTATCATTGTTATATTTTTTGTTGAGTCGTGGTGGCCTAGTGGTTAAAACACCAGCCTCTTAAGTATGAGTGCGGGTTCGATTCCAGGTCAGGCAAGTACCAATGTAACTTTTCTAAAGTTATATGTACTTTCTAAGTATATCTTGGACACCAATGACCGAAGGTGAAGGAAAACATCTTGAGGAAACCTGGACTTTATAAGTCTGAAATCACCAACCCGCATTGAGCAAGCATGGTGATTACGCTCAATTCTTCTCTGTATGAGAGGAGACCTGTGCCCGGCAGTGGGACGATAAAAGGTTGATGATGAAGTAATTTATAATAACATAACATAGTAATGTATTTGTTATGTTTGTACCTCGATGATTGTTTTCATAAGTTGTCAACTATGATTTTTGTAATGAGGGTAAAGACATAATAAAATACGTTTTTATTTGTGATCTCAACTTGGTTGTATCTTTATTGGCGACTACGGAAAATAAATTGAATTTCGGCTAAAATGACGTCAAATGTAACAAATATAGTGTTTCCCGGACAATTTAACCCAAAGACTGAAGTGGTGTGATTATAAAGAACAATTACTGTGCGCGCTTGATGCGGCTGGTTGTGACAAAACTAACCTCGACAAGGGAAGATCGCTGTTTCTTTCTCAGTGCGGCAAAGATACCTTTGCATTAATTGCATCACTTTTAGTTCCAAAACGTCCTACGGAAGTACCGTTGGTGGACATTTTTAGTGTTTTGGATAAGTTCTATGAACGAAATTTAGCAAGCGGGAAAATTTTACAAACGTCAACAAGATCAAGGTGAAAGCGTGCAAGACTTTGTAGCGGCTATAAGTATGCTGGGTGCAAAATGCAATTTCATAGACTTGAAACGCCAGTTGAGAGACCGACTAGTACTGGGGGTGCGGGACGATCGCTTGAGACGCGACTTATTGAAAAAGAAAAACTTGACATACGAGGTCGCGTTACAGATGTGTCTGGACTATCAAGTGACGTTCCCTGATTTGTAACCTGCGTGTGTGGCTAGTGAGTCTAAGCAATCTCCGTCCAGTGTTACGGGAACTGAACCTACGGATATTGGTAATGTTAACTCGAACGAGTGTCGACGGTGTGCACGCGCACACAATCGGGCCGAGCGCTGCCCGTTTGTTAAGGCAAAGTGCTTCTATTGCAAAAAGTTTGGGCACATTGCGGCGGCCTGTGCTAAGAAGTCAGGCCGTGTAAATCAGGTCGACGACACGAGCGGAGCCAACATAGATGCGGACAGTTCAGCTGAAAAGATGATGGGCGTATACGTCTGCGTGGATAATTATTCACCACCTATTACCACAGACGTTATGATAGACAACGTTCAGCTATCTATGGAAGTAGACTCGGGTGCATCGCGTACCATTATGTCGGAAGAGACATACAAGAAGCTGTGGTTGGAGCCTCCACCTCTACGAGCTACTAATCTAAAACTCGTGACATGGACTCAAGACCCCTTGAAAGTATTAGGACTAGCAGACGTGCGTGTTATACTAGGTAACAAAGAAGCACAATGTACTGGTTGTGGTGTCGGGGAACGGACCAAATCTGCTAAAGTGGAGTCGAGGCACCATGCAAAAAGTGGAGGGGCCAGCCACTTATGTTGTGAGGACGGAAGATGGAGAGCTTTATCGGCGACATGCAGACCGAATAATAGCTAGACCGCCGGACACAGCTGTTGACGAGTCACCTGTCATTGGAAATCAGCCAGCCAATGATACAGAGTCTGAATTATCACAGGACCCACCGATTGTGATTCCACCACCTGAATTATGGCCAGATATTATAGGGATTCCTAATGAATGACTTCAGTGATTGCTATATTTGAAGTTAATGTTTTTGTTAATGGGTTTTGTTTTAAAGTTTCAATTTATAATGTATGTTTTGACCAATGATTACGAGGGAAAGGTATGTTATGTTTGAACCTCGATGATTGTTTTCATAAGTTGTCAACTATGATTTTTGTAATGAGGGTAAAGACATAATAAAATAGTTTTGCTTCTGATCTCAACTTGGGTATCTTTTAGTATTTAATTAAATAAATGTAGTGTAACGCTAACTGAATATCAGCAGACCCTCAATGACACAGATACAAAATAAATGCTGGAAGTATTAAGATAATATGATTGGCAGTAATTTCTTGCTTCACATTATGTATTAGTCTACATTAAGTTAGCTTTTACAATTGTTATTATTAAGAATTTTGATTACCAAACTGAGCCTTTTTATACATTCATTGTGATGTTTTTAAATAAATTTCATTCCATTTGAACAGTCGATGGATTGTCAAAAAATTATGAGAATGCAGCAAATAATTACCTTGCAGACAGTACACACATGTACCAGTGCTTTCTGTGCAGCTTTCTTCTGGTCGTTGGCACTATGGCCTTGCTGTTTCTTCAATTTAGACTGTTTCTCTGCAGCTTTAGCTTGTGATTGGAGTTTTTGCTGCCCACGTGCCATCCTTTAATCCTGGAAGTAAAACGCAATCAGTATTAATATAAAATATCAGAGAATATGGAAAACTTATAAAAATAGCTTGTGGTATTTTTATAGATTTTCCCTATTATTAATTATTTATATTTAATAACTAGCTTTCCGCCCGCGGCTTCGCTCGGGTGGAATTCGGTTATATCGCGCTTTGTAGATTTCCCTGTGGAATATAAAATTTTTCAATAAAAGGTAGCCTATGTCCTTTCTCAGGGCCTAAAGATTGTCTATGCCAAATTTTATCAAAGTCGGTGGAGAGGTTTCAGCGGGAAAGCGTAACAGACAGACAGAGTTACTTTCGCATTTATAATATTATGTATGGATGATTATTCTATGATGTGTGAAAATTCGCCTATTGTGCAGCAACATCATTGTTTACGTGGATGTGATAAACAATAGAGCTTTTTAAAATATAGGTTACTTTTAGCAACGTCCACGTAAAAAGAAAGGGAACTGAACAAGGTGATAATGTGAAACCACTAAACTAGGTCGGAATACACCAAACAGAGTGCGAGGAGTTTTAGTACCTACAAAAAATAGATGTTAAGCTAAAATAATTAAAATATGTGCAGTAACAATGCCCTACACCCTAGTGAAAGCTTTCGTACCTTTAACTTTCTCACGATTCCAACAAAACAGTGTTTACACTAAAACAGTAATGTATTGTTCGGTATTTAGCGCCTATGTCATCAAATTCCACAAACTAATAATCTAACTGAAATATATATATAATACCGAGAGAAATACTGGTTGGATGGATGAGCTGACTGACTGGCTGCAAAATCTAATGGTTGATGAAAGTGTGACAAAAATACAAAATCACAAAATGAATCAAGTTTTTTTTTTTTGTTTCTGGATGATCTGGATCGGTTACTAGACCTTTAAGCCAAAAATGAATCAAGCAAGTATATTGAACACAGATAACTACCAAACATGTATGTTACTTGATAAATACACTAGCTGAACCACAAATCACAGAGCAAGTAATCACCACAGATAGGCTGGTTTTCTACATCCGGAACCTCTTTAAGCATGGTTCAGACAGAGCCAGTGGCGGACTGCCTACCAGTTTAACTTGTCAAATTATAAATCACGGAGTTAGAAAATAACTGTTGCTATAAATAAAATGTTTAGATATTTTCGAAACCGTTATTTTATTTTGGCTAGCTTTATTTAGAGACACTTCAGCCACTTTTGGTAGGCAATGTGATTCCAGTAAAAAAAAATCTTTTAGCATTTTAATACTCACTTAATCTGTACTATAATAAATTCATGCTTCCATCTCAGAACAATAACTAAGGTCCGTATTCCAGAAGGAAACTCAAGCATTGATAATACGGACCTAAGGTCCGTCCGACAGAACGTCACTCAAAACTCAAGCTCTACTTAAGTCTCGTTTCAAGCCATTTGATTGCTTAAAACTAGTTTTAAGTAAGGCTTATACAGAGATCAATGCTTGAGTTTCCTTCTGGAATACGGACCTAAGAGGCTTCCATATTCCATGCATTTATTGTTTATTTTTTCATTTCTGGAAATGGAGTACCCTTGATAAAAATGTACGTACTCTGTGAAGAGGATATCGACCAAAGAGTCTAATAATAATATTAAAGGATATCGACTATTCTGCAAAATCGAAGTAATTCATTCTTGACTAAAAATCGAAGTAAATCAACCGAATCAAACACACAAAATTGTCACAATACAGTCAACTGTCAATGTCATACATAGAACCATTCACCGTCATGGTGAATAACTGTCATTGATAACTGTTAATCACGGAGACTTTCGTGGGTAGTGGTGAAAGATTATTACGTGTTTTTCTTGGTGTTACGATTATTTTAATTATTAATTTGGTTTTAGTGGTTTTTATTAGTGTTAACCTAATCTAGATTTTGTTTTGTATTTGTCTTTTATCAAAGGTTAGTTTAATTTTATATTTAGTATATTTTTTAAGATTTTAACCGGCATCCAGTATGGATGCCAAAAAGCCGCCTGACCCTGATCCCTTCGATTACACTCCAGTGTTAACTGTTTCCCTCCCCGATGACAATGTTTGTGAAGCAATGGACTCTGAATCTGCTATGAATAGAAAAAGATTAGCAACTTCTTCCCCAACTACCGTTATGAACCCTCCAAAAATACCCAAAAAAGAATTTGGAAGGTGTAAGGGTTTGGTGGGTATGTACACAGAAAATATAACAGCAGATTTACTTGTACCGCACTTAACTGCTCGGCCGCTCCACAGTGACTGTGCGGCTAGCGTCTCGTTACTCGCTAGCCGCACTCCCCACCACTGAGCGCCCCACCAGCCAGCATGCTACATTTATTATACGCTATACACTACATCTACCTTTTACAAAATTTGAAAAATAAAATTATTACTGTAACATATGCTCATCAGAATCACTATACTATAATACTAACACCTAGATATACATTTTCTCAGACTTCGTTGTTTGATTCCGCAGCTTGTCTTTTCTTTCAGCATATTCTTTTCCTTTGTTTTCATTTCCACCTCTCTGTCCTTTGTTTCGAGATTTGTTTCTGTGAATTCAATATCTAACACACAAGGTAGCTTATCTCTGAATTTACGCCTGAAAAAAGTTCAGAAAGGAGATTTACCGGTCACAGAATGATGGGTGCGACAGCACATCAAGCCACTACAATCTGTCAATTTTCTTTAATAGATTTTCAACTTTATCGCTAAAGCAATAAGGCTCTAGGTTGACTGGGAATGTTTGACAGTTTCGAGTAGCTTGACTAGCTGCCGTCCGAACATGGTTAAATATTTAGGCTAATATTTGAGTTATTCGTAACCGTTACAGTATATTCCTGTTTTGTCTCTCAATTAATCTGTTTTGTTGTGGGCAATAAGGAATGCTATGGAATAACTAAATACCAATACTTTGCAAAATAATATAGAATTCTCCACCAACAAACTGTCGATCGTTACCAGCAGTAATAACTGACAGGTGTGTTTAGTCGAGAAAATTTATCTTTCAGTATGTTTATTGTGTATGTGGAGTCAATATTTTTTTTTTGTAAATTTTTACCTCCTTATATAGACTACTAGCAACCGCCAGCGACTTCGTTCGCGTGGACTTAGTTATGCTCCGCCCCTATTAGTCACAGCGTGATATTATATAGTCTAAAGCCTTCCTGGATTAATGGGCTATCTAACGCAAAAAGAATTTTTCAAATCGGGCCAGTAGTTCTTTAGATTAGCGCGTTCAAACAAACTCTTCAGCTTTATATATCAGTATAGATAATATAGATAATAACGACTAAGGTAATGTCCAGTCGGCATAGGTCCAAGATAAACTATGGCTATATCAATCCAAACGAGAATACTAATCTATACAATACTAACAGAAACTAGAGTGCAGCCTTTACAAGATCTGCTATAATTTTTTATGCATTGCTATCGATTTTCGTCACCATACTTTAGAACGTAGTCGTGTTTTCATGGCTACGATGCCCGGATGACCTTCGTGAGCTGCACATAAAAACTTTCTACCTCAAACTAGATGGGGTAACGATTTTATTGCCTCGGAAGAGCAAATTATCTTGAAAGCGTAACCCATGTCCGAAGATCTTGTACGTGCAGACGCTTTGTTCCTAGTTATTATTATAGACTCCAATTGTAACCAATTAAATTTCTAGATCCGCTTCACGTACTTGCGTCAGCTCACGCAAGGTGATTGCGGTAGGACGAGATTCATCAACAACTAGATTTAAATAGTTATCATCATCGAAAGGTTCTGGAGACTAGACTATTATAGACACACAATCGCGACAGTGAATCCGCGATATTTTCTTACTCGGACTATAGACGATTTTAAAATTATACGATTGTAGACGGATTACCCAGTGGTCGATTCTCGCACATTGTTTAGAATCTGGCCCGCATGTTGTTACCTCTGAAGGCTAAGTCACTAATAAGTTCGAAACTAACTTTTCCGAACAAATACATGTCTAAATGTACTATTGCCCCTATTAGAGAGAGAGAGAGAGCTTCTTTCTCTATTTGAGATTAATGCGATCTGATAGTCTTTTGTTGCCGAAAGCAATTTTTTCGGCCCATTCATACCATGCTGAACGAGCACGGTGCCTAAACCAACTGGGCTAGCAGCAGGGTATACATGTCTAAAGGCTTTACTCCCTCACAAGACAATTGATGCCCGAGAAATTATATTTGCTTAACCCCTTAAACACATTTATCATCATTTAAAAGGACATGGTTATCTTTTAAAAGCCTATAAAACTCGTTTTAGTCTCGCCCAATGTTTAGCCACATTGCTACCATAGATGACAATGTCTTCAATAAAATTAACCACCCCAGTACGAGGCAGAAGTACTCTTTCTAAGTTTTTCTGATAAAATCAGGAGCACAGAAAATACCAAACATGAGTCGCTTGTATCTAAACAGTCGCTGGCTACAAATGAAAGTAGTGATGTATCTACAATCCTCACTCAACTGTCATCATCATCATCTCAGCGTTAATCCCAATCGCATCCGAAGCTGTTTCAGCTTTGGAGTCTGTGGTCCGCTTTACCACGCCAACTGCTGATTTGTGCTAAACTTTGATATTTCCGTGAAGCGACTTCCGACCGACCTCCACAACCCGAAGGCGATATCGAAGCATTGCAGTTAGACCAATTTCTGGACTTTTGAGGGCTCCAACAACCCATAAAGACTGCCATTAGATATTCGTATGGCAACCGGGACCAACAGTTTAACGTGCTTTTCGAGGCACGACCAGACCAGTGCAAATATTCATATTCATGCACACAAATATTTGCACTGCGCGCGGATCGAACCCCCGCCTCCTTGCGCAGCGGCCGCGTTTACTACCGCTACGCCACGGAGGCTGTCAACTCTGATGAAATTATTTTTTTATTATTTTTTTTTTTTTTTTAGATCTAGTTTCGAAAATATTTTGGCGTTTCTGAACTTTGGTTGTTCATAGTGAACATCAGTTCCTTAATAGGCAAAGGTTGTTTTTTTTTCTAATAATGGTTTGATTTGCTCGCCTCGTGTCTACACAGATACGAATATCTCCATTTCCTTTTAGAACAGGTACCAGGAGAGAGATGCAATCAAAAGGGCCATTTAGAGGTTCTATGATATCTAAATCTATGGGCTCTTGAATTTTTATTAAATTTAGCCTCCAAGGGTATTGGAACTCTCCGACAAGTCCGGTTTGACCGGACATGTCTATTGGGATATGGTTTTGACATCTTAGACTTTAGGAAAGTTACCGTCATTTTATTAACTCCTATTCCTAGTTTTAGGACGCAGAGTTAAATAGCAGTGTCTTTTCCAAGCAAACAATTTGGAAAATGTAATAGACTTCATCCGATTTGTTTTTAGCTTTTTATCAGGATGTATAGTCTGATTTGACTCCGAAAAATCGTCATCTGATTTTAGTTTCTTTGCCCTAGTTCTACACAGTTTTCGGAAATGTCTAATAAACCCGCACTTAAGATATTTTTATCACGGGGCTGGGCAAACCTTGCTATCACTTGAATGAGTGCCACTACAACGGGAGCAAGAATTCTTACTCGTACGCGTCTCTAATTAATTTATTAACAGGCCTTTACTAGGCCCTGGCAAACAGAAGTTATTAAGTTAACAGTTTACTGTTTCCAAAGCGTTGGCCTCGAATATAATTTTTACCAGCGAGAGTCAATATTGTTTTTCTTAATTTGACCTACTCGCATTTTTTAGTGATTTGATCGATCATATGTTCGTCAGGGGCAGTAAATTTGCATTTCAAACTTTGGTGACGAAGCCTAACAAGAAACTTGTCAAATTTCTCCCCACTTTCTTGTTTAATGAGCCTAAACAAATGACTAATATTATAGTAAACTTCCTGCAAGGTTAAACCACCCATATATAAGAGCACTGCTCTTTTTGCAGAGCACTGATCGTGTTATAACATTAGTACAGATCAGTGCGCAACTTAAGCGCTCTACTTTTCCCAACGAAGCTGGGTTACCCGTCACAGTCTTAAGGACTTTAATGGCGGTAGGAGACATTTTTTTTTTTGTTTGACATTTTTGTTTTTTTTTTTGTTTTTGCACCACCTTCATCAAAGGATTTTTCTATCCTTTTATAGGTACAGTTCCGATTTTCATCGAAATACCTCTAGATCTCCATGAATCGACATTTGTCGAAACACGTTGGTTTTACCCATACGGTTCTTTAAGGTACTGTTTGGTTGCCCAAACTACCTCTAGGTTCAAAGGATTACTTTATCCTTTTATAGGTACAGTTCCGATTTTCATCGAACTACCTCTAGATCTCCATGAATCGACATTTGTCGAAACATATTGGTTTTACCAATAATAGATCTTTTAGGTACTGTTTGGTTGCCCAAACTACCTCTAGGTTCAAAGGATTAGTTTATCCTTTTATAGGTACAGTTCCGATTTTCATCGAACTACCTCTAGATCTCCATGAATCGACATTTGTCGAAACATATTGGTTTTACCAATAATAGATCTTTTAGGTACTGTTTGGTTGCCCAAACTACCTCTAGGTTCAAAGGATTAGTTTATCCTTTTATAGGTACAGTTCCGATTTTCATCGAACTACCTCTAGATCTCCATGAATCGACATTTGTCGAAACATATTGGTTTTACCAATAATAGATCTTTTAGGTACTGTTTGGTTGCCCAAACTACCTCTGATAGCCACATTTTTGTTGACAGAACAGAATTTAATTGAAATTGTGTGTTGTTACCATAATCACTTTGAAAAACACTAACGTTCAAATCATTAACACATTTAACAGTTTTGTCACAGTATAATAATCATACAGTAGGTCGACGCCTTTGATCTCGTGTAAAATGCAATGGCATTTTCGTAACCAGCACCCCAATCCACGTCGGAATTAACACCCATATCATATTAATGTACATTTAAATTGGCGTCCGCCATCTTGGATTTCAAAAAGGATGGCTTTTTCTTAACAAGCACCCCAATTATACTAGAAATTGACACTCATATCCAATTAAAAAACAAGCAAATAAAAAAAACAGACACGCGTTAGCCCTTAATGATAGATTCGCTACGAGATGACAGCTACGAACATCGTTTTGTTCGCAGCTCGGGTGCCGCTTACCCGCGTCTCGTCCTTCACACACCGCACGATTGCTCTGTCTAGAAGTCTTCGTTGGACGACTGTATGATTTTTAGACTGTGGTTTTGTTCTGTCAACGACTTTTATATGTGGTATTTTATCAAGTAAATCAGATTTATTTTGAAATATTCCCTTTGTGATCCCATCGCACACAAATTACGTAAAATTAATCAGAATGCGGGTTTCACTATATATCATACGTAAGCTAAATAAGCCAATTACTTAAATTTTTTGTGGCATAGCTGAAATTTTATTTACGTTATTTTATTTATAGCTACGTATCAATTTAATATAATAACAGTATAAAATTCATATTAATATACGGTTAAGCTACACGGAATATCTCAATGAATAAAACCGATCAATCACTGATTTACTTCTTAATTCTTTAGAATTTTGGTACATACCTTACACTTCTGTGATCCTGGCAGGGTCGCCACTTGTAAGGGTTTGGTGGGTATGTACACAGAAAATATAACAGCAGATTTACTTGTACCGCACTTAACTGCTCGGCCGCTCCACAGTGACTGTGCGGCTAGCGTCTCGTTACTCGCTAGCCGCACTCCCCACCACTGAGCGCCCCACCAGCCAGCATGCTACATTTATTATACGCTATACACTACAGAAGGCAATCATACACAATGAGGGATAATCCTCCATACATTGTACATGTTTCATTGAAAGATGGCGAGACCCCTGGTACTGTTTTACACCCAGTGAAATTTGGTATGTTTCTGACCAAAAACAACTTTAACAACATTCTTCTGGGCAGTGTGAAACGTCTGGGAAGAAACAAAGTTTCAGTAGAGTTTAAGTCCCATCAGGATGCAAACAGCTTCTTGATAAGTCGGACATTAAGCCAACATAACTTCATTGCTATGATTCCTCAATATAACATCACTAGAATGGGTCTCGTTAGAGACGTCCCAACAGAATGGACCGAGGATGAAGTTATACAGAATATCAAGGTTCCTGCTGGATGTGGTCCTGTTATAAAGGCAAGAAGAATGAACCGCAAGCTAACTTCTCTGGGTGTTACAGAGTGGAAACCCACTCAAACAGTTGTATTGACGTTTGATGGACAGATATTACCACCGCGGGTTTATTGTTTTTATACCTCCCTCTCAGTTGAAAAGTATATGTATCCGACTATACAATGTTATAACTGCTGTCGTTTTGGTCACACACGTACAGTATGCCGCTCTAAACCTCGCTGCTTTAAGTGTGGTCAAGACCACCCGGGTGATGGTTGCCAAGTCCCCACTGATTCTTCCTTCTGTGTCTCTTGTTCTGGCAACCATTACGCTAACAACAAGGCTTGCCCCGAGCTTGGTCGGCAGAAGGGCATTAAGGCTCTTATGGCAGAGAAATGTATCTCCTATGCGGAAGCAAGTCAAGTTTTCCCTCCAGTGTCAAGATCGTATGCTGAAGTGTCTAGAGCATCCCAAAAAAATATCCCAAATCCTAGCTCCCCTCGTCATTCCTCTCCCACTTCTCAAACAAAGTCATACCGTAAAACGGTCTTTTTAAAACCCAAAACTCATGCTCCTCTTTCGCCTAGCTATGACAAGCTGACTCATCAGGCCCTTTCTCAAGATTATTCCTTTTCCCCTTCCCAAAGTGGCTGTGCTTACCCCAAGGAAGGCACTAGCAGCCAAGATAAGTCCGAGAACATACTTAATGTCATTACCAATATGTTAATAACAGTATTATCAAACCCTGCACAATCTTTACCTGACCACGTTGCCCACAAACTGACATCAATTGTCAAATTTATTAGCAATGCTCCATCCCCTGACATTCCTACAATGGAACGTGAGGAGTATTACTCCCAGGAAATCTGACCTAATCTTTCTTATAAATAAATTTAAACCATCGATCTGTAGCATCGCTGAGACATGGCTTCGTTCAGACAGTAACTTTAGGATTCCCTGCTTCAGTGGTGCTCGACATGATAGACCAGATGGCTATGGAGGATGTGCTTTGTTCATTAATAATAAAGTATCATTCTCCCCAATTCCTCTACCCTCTGTTGGTGACAACATCAGTGTTGTTGCTGTTAAGGCTGAGGATATAAACATTTTTAGTTTTTATATTGCACACCCGCACAATGAAGATCTTTCAACGATTAAAATGCTGCTAAGTAGTGTACAAGGTCCAGTACTTATCATGGGCGATTTTAATGGTCATCATTATAGATGGGGATCAGATAACTGCGACAACTTTGGCATAGGCTTAGTGGACATATTAGACGAGCTAAATTTATGCGTGATCAATGATGGCTGCCCGACACGTAGGTCTACACCAGGACACAATAACAGCTGTGTTGATCTGACGATCTGCTCGTCTAATTTAGCCAGTATTTTTAATTGGAGTCGCTTGAATATGACTTATGGGAGTGATCACTATCCCATCATGATTGAAGTCCCTTCCAAGACCGTCCTTGACAAAACCCCCCCTCTTTTAAAATACCAGCTGAACTCAGTAGATTGGGACCTATACTCAAAAATTTTAGATTTACGCGTCTCTTCTCTCCCATCAATTAATATTGAAACTGCTCACGGATGTTTTTCATCATTCTCCCACACTATATCCTCTACAGCAGATGATTGCTTTCGTCCAAAAAAACCGCCTATGGACAAAATTCCATCCCCGCCGTGGTGGGATAGGGAATGCTCTGCCGTGATCAGGGCCAGGAATGAGGCGGAAAGGAACTTTAACTATAATATGAACCTGGATAACCTCATTGCATTTCAACATATCTTGGCTAAGTCCAGAAAATTACTCAAAAACAAGAAGAGAGAAGGTTGGCGGAAATATTGTGATTCGCTGAGTCCATCCACCCCAGTGTCGGCCGTGTGGCGTAAGATCAAATCATTTAGGAACAGTTTAAGCCCTCCCACCAGGAACATATTAACCAAGGAACTGGGTAACCGGTTCCTTTCAAAACTGGCCCCAATCTATGTTCCTAATGTTAATGAGTGTGCCACTACAGGCTGTCGGTTGGCATCGAATGATCCTCTGGACAGGCCTTTCACTCTGGGGGAACTTAAATCGGTCTTCGCCCATGTTAAGGACTCTGCTCCTGGGGTGGATGGATTCCCATACTCCTTCATTACTAAAGCAGGTGAGAAGTCCCAACAGTATTATCTGGACTTGGTCAACTATTGTTTTTCTCACAGTTATATTCCTCCTGATTGGAAGGTTCAAGTCGTCATCCCTATTTTAAAACACGGTAAGGATCCCAGCGATCATTGTTCTTACAGGCCGATTGCTTTATCGTCCATACTAATTAAACTGCTAGAACATTTGATTAAAAACCGACTAGAATGGTTTGTAGAAAGTAGGAAACTGCTCCCACCGACTCAGTTCGGCTTCAGGAAAGGTCTGGGTACAACTGATAGTGTGGCTTCCCTCACATCAGTGATCCGACTGTCCCTCAGCAGGAATGAGTCGGTGGTAGCCGTTTTCCTAGACATTTCAGCTGCCTATGATTCTGTTCTCCTACCACTTCTCAGGCAAAAGATGCAAAAGCTGAGAATCCCGGCTAGGATTTGTCAAATCATATCCAGCATATTTTCAGATCGTAGCATCATACTCAGGATTTCTGGGGAGAACTCTGAGCCGAGGTTGGTTTGGAGAGGTCTTCCTCAGGGATCCGTGCTTAGTCCCATCCTATATAATATTTACACTTCTGATCTTCCTTCTTGTCTTAATTTTAACTGTAACGTCCTTCAGTATGCTGACGATATTGCATTATTGGTCTGTGACAAATCCATCCAGGATGCCGCCCATTCTATTAATATATCACTGTCCTCCTTAAATCATTGGCTTTTAGGTCACGGGTTATCTTTAAGTGCTCCAAAAAGTTTAGCAGTTATTTTCAGTCGCAAACGCCTTATCCCCCAAGTCGACATTAATATTGACGGCCAAGCTATCCCAATCGAGAATAAGGCCAGATTCTTGGGGGTTACCTTAGACTCCAAATTGACGGGAGTTGACCACATTACTCATACAGTCAAAAAATGTGAGGGCTCAGTCTCGGTCCTTAAGGCATTGGCAGGTGTCTGGTGGGGCGCTCACCCTTTCACCTTGAAACTGGTCTACAATGCGCTGGTCAGAAGCGTGCTTGATTACTGCAGCTGCTTAATTGAGCCCTGCAACAAAGATGCTTTGCGTAGGCTGGATTCTGTCCAGGCCAAATGTTTGAGGATCATTTCCGGTGCCATGAAATCCTCCCCCATAAACGCGCTCCAGGTTGAATGTGCAGAACCCCCTCTTAACCTTCGTAGACAATACTTAGCAGATCGCTTTTTATCAAAAGTTTTCTCCCTATCGTCCCATCCTTTACTCCCCATTCTAGAACAAATCTACCTTTCTCTTAACTCATCTTCCTATTGGAATAATAAAACTATTCCATTGATGAGTAGGTACAGAGAGGTTAAACTCCTCTCCTCACCTGTTTGTCAATACCCTATTCTCCCGGTCTTTTCTTCCGCATATGAGGTAATTCATTTTAGGCCAAAAGTTGTTTTGGGACTAGGTATTTCCAAAAATTCCCGGGATGTGAAAGGCGACTTTGATCGCGCCATTAAAAGATACTGGGGAGGTTGGAATTTGTTTTATACAGACGCATCGAAATTGTCTTCAACAGGCTGTACAGGGATTTCTACATATTTCCAAAACTCTAAAATTGCTCTTTTATTCCAATGTCCTCCTGAGACCTCAGTATTTACAGGGGAATGTATCGGTATCTTAGAAGCCGTAAATTTCATTTTAGCCCACAATATTAAAAACTCAGTAATTTTCTCAGATTCTCGCAGTAGTATTCAGGCTCTAGCTCAAAACCAACTTAAATCCAAACTTCACAGCAAAGTCATCTTTGATACCTTAAAATTACTATTTACTTGTTCTATCAATGGTTTAAACGTTGAATTAGCTTGGGTTCCGAGTCACTCGGGTATAGGTGGTAATGAGTGTGCAGATTCACTGGCAAAATTTGCTACATCTAACCCGGTCGATCGGAAGCACTACGTGATACATAGCTACGACTTACGGTCTGACACCAAACATAAGCTCTACAACTCGTGGTCAGCAGTGTGGCAGGTAAGTTCGAAGCTCAAGGGAGCGTACTACGCTAGTATTCAACCCAACATCCAGCGGAAACCTTGGTTTTTTAAATGCCCGAAATTGTCCAGAAGAACTGTTGCTACCTTGTGTAGACTGAGACTAGGTCACTGCTGCAGCCCAGTATTTCTACACAAGATTCGTGTTCGCGACAGCTCCCTGTGCGAATGCGGTCTTGATGATGGTAATCTGGATCATTTATTCTTCTCTTGTCCTTTAAATTCCCATTCTCTGGACTTGTACCATAACCTTTCCAAAATTAAAATCCCTCTTCCTATTAACTTCCATTCCCTGTTGACCCACTTTTCTCCGAAATTAATCCACCTCCTATCAACTTTTATAAATTTAAATGAGGTCAAATTGTAGTTTGGTGTGTAGTAATAATAACTTTGTAAATATATATGTATATATTGTGTTGTTCTTTGTAAATATATATGTTGTATAGATAGTTATACTGTTGTTTATATTATTTATGATAGTTACTCCTGTGTTGTCCTATTATATATATACTAGTGAACTACACCACGAAGTTCAAAGTTCGACGGCTCGTCTGTCTCCACATGACATTGGCAGAATAGTCGATACCGGCTCAGTTGCCAAAAATTAAAAAAAAAAAAAAAAAAAACTGTTAATCACTATGTCAATGTCAAATAAATTGTTACTATAATTTCTTTGGTCAAAGCTGATATTCCATAGACGTTTTATTTTTGTTCATTTCTTTCCGTTCGGGCGAATGGAAAAGGCAAAGGCATAGTAGCTTTTTTTTCGGGGGTAGGTGTAGAAAAGTTAACACACAAAGTTTGGAACTCTTTTTAATTTAAATTATATTTATTTGCTTTATTTACTTTAATACAGTTATTTATTTTGCATAAACCACTAAATAGCGACTACATACATTGGTGAAATATTTAATGTAACATTGGCGCTTACATTCCACCACCTGCCAGTTCTACACTAAGTGCTTACTTCAAATTCATTGGAAGATCTACATTTAATATATTATAATGTCGTCTCAGCTGGATGATATTCAAACGGCACAGAAGAATCTCGAGGAGTGCTTCATTAAGAAGATGGGTGAGCTTGAGGCCCAAATCCAGTGTGCGGGGCCTACTAAGGACACTGTTGCGAAGATTGCTGAAGAGTTCCGGTCCTTTCGTGAACTTATGTTTGGCATGCTGGGACTTCTCAAGAAGCAAATCGCGGAGTGCACTGGTCTAGTTGATGCATTGGAGACAAGATCTCGTAGGAAGGCTCTTATCTTCATGGGGTTTCCTGAAGTGGACAAGGAGGATTGCAGGGCTCTTGTGTTGGAAGTTTTGAAGAGCAAGCTGGCGCTTTCCGATATCACTGCATCCTCCATCAAAGTTTGCCACAGACTTGGTTCATCAAGCAAGGGTCCAAATTCCAGTAGGCCTATTTTAGTAAGATTCGCCAATGTTGACCTGAAGTCTACTATATGGAAGGCTAAGTCTGCACTGAAGGGCTCCACGATCACACTCGGTCCAGACAGGCAGTATTCGGCAGGGCGCGCTTGCACTTCGGAATGACATCATGCTGGACCCAGGACGGAGTTATTGTCATCAGGACCCATGATGGAACACGACACAAGATTTCTTGCATTGGGGAACTCAATCCATTGATGGCGAAATACCCCAAGAAGCCCGGGGAATCATCTGGATCTGGTAGCAAGCCTGGCAGTGGAGCGCGTAATATCTAAGTGTTTGTTGATGTGTTTGTACAAGTTATCTATACATAGCAACATAATTATATCTTAGTTTTGTGCTCGGGTTGTCACTTTAACTTATTACGATGCGGAGGTAATTATGTTATGTTTTTATTTGTGTATCGTCATTTCGTCAATGTCATTTGTTACTGTCATGATCACATCTGTCATTAATGTCAAATGTCTACATTTTGACGTTTCTATTTCCATGTTCCACGTTTAGTTCGTGACTTACTTTTCCGTAAATTGCGTTTTATTTCTAATTGTTCATGTTTCATTTAGTTTTTTCGCTTGTTCCTATTTTTACATTTTTTTTTCTTCTTTTGTGTTATGTTTGTAATGTTTGTAAGCTGTTACTGGTGCTACTGGTGGGTGGTGCAAGGATAGTGGTGGTGTACCTTTACAGGAATAATCCTAGTTATAGTTTTGGTAGTTCTAATTATATTTTATTTGGGTATATATATATATATATATATATATATATTAGTATATAAATTATGTTATCTGACGATGATTCTTTTCACTCTGCTATTAATTTGTCTGGTTCATCCGCTAATGCTAGTTTCAGCTCCTTGACTGACACACTTGGCGACTTTGTGCGTCGTAGCTTCAGCCAAAAAAAGAATAATTTATTCAATGTTTGCCACATTAACGCGCAGAGTGTCCCAAGTCATTATAGTGACTTGTTGGACACGTTTTCTGACACGAATGTCCATGCCATTCTGATATCTGAGAGTTGGCTAAAGCCTCCTCTTCTCTCTGCCTCCTACTCTCTCCCAGGTTTTACTCTTATTCGCAATGATAGAATTGGAAGGGGTGGGGGTGGTGTGGCTATTTATCTTCGTAGTGATTTTCCTTTTAAAATCATTACCTCATCACCACCACATTACAATGCTTCCGCCGAGTACCTCTTTTTGGAGGTCTACGTCAGAGGCGTCAAGACTTTACTTGGTGTTGTCTATTGTCCGCCCGTCGTTGACTATTTTTCTGATCTTGAATTGGTGCTTGAGTTAGTAGGTGCTGAGTATGCACACTGCGTCATCATGGGCGATTTCAACACTGACCTTACCCATCACTCTCCCCGATCCCGTAAACTCCTTCATATCATTGAGTCCGTTAGTCTCCATATCCTTTCACTTCAACCTACTCACTTCAATATCTCAGGTGATGACACTTGGCTCGATTTAATTATCACGTCTGAACCCTCCCTTGTTCCCTTTCATGGCCAGTGTCCTGCACCTGGTTTTTCCCATCATGACCTCATTTACCTATCTTATGTCCTAAGGCCACCTAAACCCATCCCAAAAGTTCTGCACATGCGGTGTTTTGCGCGCATGGACATTGAGAGGCTTCGTGAGGATGCGTCAGACCTTAATTGGGAACACCTGGCTGTGACGCCAACGGTTGATGATAAGCTGCACATCTTTGAACGGGCGGTCCTTTCACTCTACGGCAAGCATGCTCCTGTCAAGCGGATTAAGGTTCGACGTCCTCCTGCTCCCTGGATTACGACAGGGGTTCGAATGGCGATGAGGCGTAGGGATCGGGCCTTTCGGAAATTTAGAAAGGATCGCAGTGAGGTGAATCGGAACTCTTACAAAGTCGCTAGAAATAGGTGTAACCAGATGATACGCAACGCTAAACGCCGCCATATTTTCGAGAACATATCTTCCTCTTCACCTGCTGATATCTGGAAGTTCCTTGGCACTCTTGGTATCGGCAGGCCACGGCATGTGGATTTTCCTAATTCAATTGGCCTTGATGATATCAACCGTCAATTCACAACCACAAGTCAATTGGATCCCCAAATATTGGCTCAGACGGTTGATTTCATTGCTGGCCTATCGAGTCCCCCCATAGAACCATTTCACTTCTCTCCAGTGACCGTGGACGAAATTAAAAAAATCATCTTGTCAATAACATCCAGGGCCGTGGGCTGTGATGGCATCAGCCGTAATATGGTTGTCTGGATCCTTGATTTCCTTCTCCCTCCGATCACCCACATCATTAACTATTCTCTCGATTCCAGTCAATTTCCATCCCTGTGGCGCATGGCTTATGTCCGCCCACTCCCTAAAATTTCAAACCCTTCCCAACCCAGTCACTTTCGTCCCATTTCTATTCTCCCATTCCTATCTAAAGTGCTTGAGGCCTGCGTACATAAGCAGTTCTCTGGGTTTATTTATCGGAACAGCCTCATCAGTCCCTTACAGTCTGGTTTCAGACCTGGGCACAGCACAGCCTCCGCTCTCCTTAAAGTGACTGGTGACATTAGAGAGGCTATGGAGGATACCAAAGTTACCGTTTTGGTATTAATTGATTTCTCCAATGCCTTTAACGCCGTCAGCCACGATATTCTGCTTGCTATTCTCTCTCACCTTATGGTTTCGCCCAAGGCACTGAAATGGTTCTCTTCTTATCTTCGGGGACGTCGGCAGTCGGTTCGCGTCGATGAGAGCACATCGAGTTGGCGTGACCTGGATGCCGGTGTTCCACAGGGCGGTATTCTTTCTCCATTATTATTCTCCATTTTCATTAATTTCTTAACTCACTGTCTTCGGTGTTCGTATCATCTATACGCTGATGATCTCCAAGTATATGCGGCTGAGCGGGTGGAATGTGTGTCGAACGCTATAGCGGAGGTAAACCAAGACTTGGAGGCTATCAAAGACTGGTCTGATAGGTTTGGGGTGTCAGTAAACCCCTTGAAGTGTCAGGCCATAATTATTGGAAGCTCACGTATGATGAGTAGGTTATCTCTTAGCTCTCTCCCTCCTCTTATCTTCAATGGTACCGTCATACCCATTACCCCCAATGTCAAAGATCTTGGTTTGCATATTGACTCGACGCTTAGCTGGCAACGTCAGGTTTCCTACATTAGTCAAAGGGTCCACGGTACCCTGCGTTCTCTGTATCGTCTGAGGAACTTTTTACCCGTTAAAACGAAAACCATGCTTGTGCAGACTTTGATCTTCCCTATAATCGACTATGGTGACGTGTGCTACTTTGATCTGAATGCGGCTTTGCTGGATAAGCTTGATAGATTGCTTAACAATGGGATCAGGTTCATATTCAATCTCAGGAAATATGACCATGTGTCGAGCTACAGGTCTGAATTGAAATGGATGCCCATTCGTCAGAGAAGAAATTTGCGCGCCTTGACCACGCTTTTCTCCCTTCTTAAATCACCCACTCCTCCTTCTTATCTTGTGACTCACTTCCAATATTTATGTTCTTCACACTCTAAGAATCTGCGTTCTTCTAACAATCCCCTCTTACTCTGTCCTTCACATACGTCTGACTTTGTTCATTCTTCATTTCACATTCAATCCATTCTTCTATGGAATGCGCTTCCTCTTGATATCAGGATGGCCGCCAGTCGGTTTGCATTTAAGCGGAAATTGCAGAGTTATTTTCGCAACAACTAGCGTAGAGTTATTGCTACACCCCTCTCCCAAATTTTAGTTTTTTTTTTTATGTATATATTATAAGTATATATTTTGGTAATAGTATGTATGTATATTTAGCTTATTTAAGTATTTTTTTAATAATTATAGGGGCTTTCTTTTTCCTTTTGAAAGAAAATCAAGCTAAAGCACCTACCATCTTATCTCTTCACCACCTGGGGTTGACTGGTAGAGAATGCCTAAGGCATTAAGTCCGCCTCTGTACATGTCATGTGTGCAAAAGAATAAATAAATAAATAAATAGTACGCCATACAGCCAAGTCTTCAGTAATTTTTTTTCTTCATTAAATATCTATCCTAACTTATCCTAATTTATCCTAACTTATCCTAGCATAACTTAACCTAAACTAACTCCTTTCGTTTTACGCGTTTGGACGATAAGGAGCGGTTTAGCGTAAAGACATGATGAGGCCACTATGCTACAATATTTCACTGTTCTTTTTGAATTATTCACTGAATGCACTTTTTACTACATAAATCACGCGTTTTTATTTAGTAAACGACACTATAAATAATTTTAAAAGTCCATTGAAAAATGAGCGTGACACTCATCTTGACATTCCCGCCAAAACCCCCTTTCATAGACGTAATAGTATTCAGTCAGTCAATTTTCAAAAATGTATAAACAAGGGATGTGACATTCATGGAAAATAATCGATTTAATAAAAATCGATTTTTCTTTATTTAATACTAGCGGCCGCCAGCGACTTCATTCGTATGGAGTTAATTTTGCTCCGCTACTATAGGTCGTAGCGTGAGTTTATATAACTTAAAGCCTTCCTGGAGACCAGTAGTTCCGGAGATTAGCGCGTTCAAACAAACAAACTCTTCAGCTTTCTATATTAGTATAATAATAATAATGTATAATCGATTTCTCAAAAATCGATTTTAATCAAAATAAATAATCGATTTTCGCGAAAAAATGTCGTGTCATCAGCAAACGTGCCCATAACAAAATCGTCAGATATTGACAAGTCTGCGGTATAAAGAAGATACAGAGCACTCCCGCTTGAATTTCTTTAAGTTCCGTATATGCTTCACCGTGACTAACGAAAAAGTGTCTGCCAAGCAGGTAGGACCTTATTAGGCTGTAAAAGTTGGTAGGCAGTGTCTTTTTGATTTTATACAAAAGTCCATCATGCCAGATTCTATCAAAGGCCTGTGATTTATCAAGGAAGGAAGCTGTACAATATTTTTTTTGTTCGAATGATTTTGATATACTATCAACGAGTCTATGAATTTGCTCGATTGTACTATGTTTTCCCCTGAATCCAAATTAGTGCTATGAGGTTGTTTTCCTTAATAGTTGGATTGAACCTTCCAAGTATCAATGTTTCCATTACTTTGGTTGTAATTGGGAGTAGGTTAATTGGCCGATATGATTTGGCATCTTCTGGACTCTTGCCTGGTTTCAGGATCATTATAATTTTAGCTACTTTGCATTGTGGAGGTATACATATTCCCTTCATACTATTAGTAAACCTAAGATATTTTTGTTAACAACTCCTCAGATTAAAATCAAATAAAACAATATGAATAACCAATTCAAAACTAAAAAGGAAAATCAGTATCATTAAACGTTTTATTATAATAAAGAAGAAATGAGCAACCAAATAAAACAATCTTATTATCTCAAAACCTAAAATATAAATCAAATTTAAAAAAAGAACACAAATATCCAGTCATATTTTACATTTGACTAGTATTAAAATAAAATACTGAAAATGACAGTCAAGCACTACTTTATAATTATGTATTAAAAATAAAAAATAAAGTAAAAAACAGAAATATAGAAAAATCAGACGTTTTCTTTCTTTCTGTGCTGTTTTAAGTTTGTAGTATTACTACAAGTTTTTATTTCTTTCGAACAGTACATGCTTATTGCAGTTTATATGTGTTTTACGGTTCGAAGACATTTTTATTGTTTACCAACAACCACATTTAATATAATATTTAACGAGATCTCACTCACCACTCACACACTGAAATTTCTTTACACGCATAATACCTAAACATACAGATGGGTCCGTTTATAGGGTTCCGTAGCCAAATGGCAAAAAACGGAACCTTTATAGATTCGTCATGTCTGTCTGTCCGTCCGTATGTCACAGCCATTTTTTCCGAAACTATAAGAGCTTATACTGTTGAAACTTGGTAAGGTAGATGTATTCTGTTAACCGCATTAAGATTTTGATGCAAAAATAAAAAAATAATAATAAATATTAGGGGCTCCCCATACTTAGATCAGAAACTCAAATTTTTTTTTCCTCAAATGCATACGTGTGGGGTACCTATCTATGGATAGGACTTCAAAAATGATATCGAGGTTTCTAAAATATTTTTTTTTAAACCGCATAGTTTGCGTGACAGACGCTTCCAAAGTGGAAAAAGTTGGTCTCCCTCCCCCCCTCTACCTTCTAAAATAAGAAAATGAAAAAAAAAAACATATGATGTACATTACTATAAAAATTAACAACGAAAATTGTTTTGAACGAAATCTAGTAAGTAGTTTTTTTTAATACCTCTTAAATCGTTAACCGCTACCGCTTATTACCGCGCAATCTTTCATACATTTAACTTAAATCCTTTAATTTCATAAATCAATGGTACTGAACCCTTTGAGCGTGACTCCGACACGCACTTGGCCGGTTTTTTATGTAATCAACTTGTAAGTAATAATGAAGAGGGTTTTTGGCGGGAAGCTAAGATGAGTGCCACGCTCATTTTTCATTGGACTTTTAAATTATTTATAGTGTCGTTTACTAAATAAAAAACGCGTGATTTATGTAGTAAAAAGTGCATTCAGTGAATAATTCATGAAGAACAGTGAAATATTGTAGCATAGTGGCCACATCATGGCTTTGTACCGAATCGTCCTCCTTTTTTTTTTCTTTTTTTTTTTTTGTTGGCATCTCGTAGTTACTATCCTGTGGCTGCCTTAAATGAATTAAAAGCCTCCAGCCAGGGCAACTAATACTAAGCGACTACACGCTAAGGGCACCCTGTGGGGTACGAACCTTGGCTTAGGGCGTCGCTAGAGAGGACAGCAAGGGACGGCTGGATCGAATTTTATTTTAATTCGGTTTGATGACCACGGCGTTTCCTAGTACTAGCTCTGAGAAGAAACGTCCGAAACAAACTCAGAGGGTCATAGTTGGGAATTTATATTTACTGGCTGAGCTGTGGCGCGTACTGGCCTTCATCGGACAAGTGATGGGGGAGGGGACTACTACGTTGAACGCGTCGCGATGGACCTCGGCGGCGAGGTCGGTAGTTCGTCTTTTTTGTGTATTATGCTGGTGGCCCTATTGGCCTCTTGGAGGAGGGTTATGGGGTCATCGGGGTCTGTGAGGGCATGCCGTGGACGGCGAAGCTTGGAGATGGTGGAGAGGGTATTGTTAGCAGCCGCTGCTATCAGGGGATTGCGGTGCTTGGCGGCAGTGTCAAAGAAGCGTTTGGAAAGACGTTTCATGAACTGCTGGATGGTGGGGATTTTGAGATCAAGGTGGTGGATCTCATTACGGACGAACCAAGGGGCATTTGTGGCTTTACGGAGGAAACGGTTTTGGACTACTTGCTATGGATATGACGCGGCTTGGCATGTGCGAAGACTGGACCAGCGTATGTTATAATCGGGCGTATGCATGCTGTGTACAAGCGCCATTTGCACTTGAGTGAAAGTTTGCTACGCGAGTTGAGGACGGGGTGCAGTCGACCCAGAGCGAAGGCGGCGCGAGAGCGGACCATCTCAATGTGCTCTGAGAAGATGAGGTTGCGGTCGAGAATCACACCTAGGTGCTTGCTTCTCCCAAGGGATCGGCTTGCCAGGCATGGTGATGGGTCGTGGAGGGGTGACATTGAGTCGCGGTCTCGTGTAAAGTACCGCTTGGCTTTTTTGAGGGTTGACTTCGATCCTCCATTTCTTAAACCAGTCGGCGAGCTTGTGGACCGCGGATTGAAGATGGAGGCGAATCCAGTCTGGACTGCGTCCCGAGCAGTAGATGGCTGTGTCGTCTGCGAACAGAGCGAGTTGAGCCGCTTTTCGGGATATCGCTAGTGAAAAGCGTGAAAATGAGTGGGGCTAGTACAGAGCCCTGGGGAACACCTGCACGGATGGGGCGGGGGGAGGAGAGCGCTCCTTCGATTTTATAGCGAAAGGTGCGGTTTGACAAAAAGTCCCGTAAGATGAGGACGAGACGATCAGGCACACCGAGTACGCCGTACCGAGTACGGGCCTACCGAGTAGGCAAACGCTTTCGCTATGTCGAAGAAAACTACGCCTGTATACATACCACGCAGGAACCCTACGTGTATATGTTCAGTAATACGTAGGATCTGTTGCGAACAGGAGTGTTGGGTACGGAACTCGAATTGCTCGTTTGGGATAAGGCGCTTGTTCTTGGCGAAGGCTCTGAGACACTTATATATATAAGCCTCTCATAAATCTTACCGAGAACTTTGAGTAAGCTGATGGGACGGTAGCTAGACGGTTCGGCTTTTGGCTTACCGGGCTTGGGAATGCCTATAACTGTGGCTTCTTTCCACGTTTGTGGGAAAATGTTATTCCCCATTGCACCATTGAGGATGGAGGTCAAGAGGATGATCAGGTGGGCAGGGAAGAGGCGGACCACTCTGTTGGTGATGCCGTCAGAGCCGGGCGCTTTCCTGGGTTGGAGACCTTTGACGATGTCCTGAACTTCATCTGGAGTGATGGTAGGCAGGGGATCCTCAGGGTCATCTACGGGCGGGAAGGTGGTTCTGCGTTCGACTTCAGCGTCTATCTCAAGGAGATGAGCTTGGTCTACTGGTAAGAGGCTGGGGGAGCACTGGGCTTCCAGGCAGGAGGCAAGGCATTCAGCCTTGTCATCGTCATCGAAGGCATTTTTATCAGGGCGAACCAGGGGAGGCCTGGCGGCGACTTCTTTGGATTTTAATTTCCTCTGAAGTTCCCAGAAGGCTAGGTGGGTCGGCTCTAACTCATCCAGCATCTTATCCCAACCGGCTTCGCGCCACTCCGATCATCATCATCATCCCAGCGTTAATCCCAGTCGCATCCGCAGCCTTTTCAGCTTTGGAGTCTGGGGTCCGCTTTACCAGTCCAACTGCTGATATGGCTAAAGTTCGACATTTTCCGTGAAGCGACTGCCGTCTGACCTCCACAACCCGAAGGCGACATCGAAGCATTGCAGTTAGACCAATTGATGGATTTTTGAGGGCTCCAACAACCCGTAACGACTGCCACTAGATGTTCGCATGGCAACCGGGACCAACGGCTTAACGTGCTTTCCGAGGCACGACCAGACCAGTGCAAATATTCATATTCATGCATACAAATATCTGCACTGTGCGGGGATCGAACCCGCGCCACCCTGCGCAGCGGCCGCGTCCGTTACCGCTACGCCACTCCGATATGCGGCTTTTTACAGTTCTCTGTAAATAGCGCATAAGGGCTTTGTTAGCCGCGCAGGGGAAGTTGCTGTAGGCACGGACCGCCGCTTTCTTCTCGGTCAGCAGTTCATGCAAGTCAGCAGGGAGTTTCCAGCGACAGTCTTCTGTCGCTGTGACCTCCCTTGAACATTCGTTCAGGACTGACTGTACGTGATCCGTGAACGAGTCGATCGCGGCTGTGGTGTCAGCGATAGAGTCGAGGCGTGCAGGTATGGAGTCCAAGTGGGGGGATGTGGTGGATTTCAGCCGATCGCTTACTTTCCTCCAGTCCGTTACCACTTTTGTCTGGGGTGCTTGGCTTGGGTCAGGGAGGCCAGTACGGGGAGCCAGTCGAATGATGCCTGGGCGATGGTCAGACGATAGCTCTGATAGTGCTTCTATAGAGTCCAACCGTAGGTTGACGTTCTTTAGGAGCGCCACGTCGAGGACGTCTGGGGTGTGGTCGGGGTCATAAGGGAAGTGAGTTGGGGGTCATGGGGCCCAAGACATCGAAGTTCCCAAGAACCCAATTAGGGTGGAGAGGTCAAACAGGAGTCTGCCTCTGGAATTGATCCTGGTGCTATTCCAGGCAGTGTGTTTGGCATTGAGGTCGCCCGCTATTACAACGGAGTCACTCATTCCAAGAAGTAGGGCGATGTCGTCTGCTAGGAGTTGGTGATTCTCTGCAGAGGAGCTGGGTGGGAGGACGGCCGACACTATAGTAATAGGTTGGTGACCTGACATGCCGAGACGGCACATTGAAACTTCGAGTCGTGAGAGGGGTGGATTTCGCGCGGCCGTCTTTTTCGACATGAATAATTCATTACGTGACATTGGCTAAATGCACAAACCGTACGAAGACTTATGAGTAAGAAAGAAGAACTTTTGAAGATTTTTATTTTACTTGAAATTGGCACAAAGTCATAACTACTATAACTAGTGCCACACTACAAAAAAAAGTAATAATCATTCAGCGCATAGATGGTGCTGTTTATAAAAATCGATTTAATGCTGCGATTTATTTAATCGATTTATAAAAATCGATTAATATGATTTTGAAAATCGATTATAAAAAATTAATTACACAAAAATAATAATTGATTAAAAGAAAAATCTAATAATTTTTATAATCCCTGTAAAAAACATAAAAAATTAAAAATTAAAAAATAACCTCAAATAAGTTTGCAAATTGCAACTGTCAACATCAACAAGGTCGTAAACATTAAAACAAAGGTTTGATATATAGTACTTTTCTGCTACATTACATTTGTTACTTTAGAAGTAACCTCTTCAATAAGTACAAAAACAGCGAAAATTCTCCTTCTTACCTTTGACTTTACTAATCTGTACAAACTTTGAATTGTGGTTTTACGCCAATAAATTAATGGCAAGAAGAAAAAGAAATACATATTTCATATGTGCTGAATGACAATTCAATCCTAATCTCCAATATAATATTGCTGTCCCAAAAATTTTAAAAGCATAAACATTTTTTAGATCAATGCAGCGTATCACTCGGGTGCTCCGTGATGTCTACTCGCCGCTGGTGGCGGCGGGATCTCGTTCCAAGGGGTTACAAGCGAAGGGCGCAAAAACCGAGACTCCACTCCGCCGGCTGTTAGACGATGCTAGTTCTTTCGGGGAAGCCACGGAGTCGACGGAGCCCGCACTGCGCTGGGCGACGCAACCGTACGCGGCGCACGCGCCCTCGGAGCGGCCCGAACCACCCCGCGTGGAGCCGCGCGACACCTGCATCGTGCTGTTCCCCGGGCAGGGCTCGCAGCAGGTGGGCATGGGCCGCGCGCTCATGACCATCCCCGCCGCCAAGCAGCTGTACGAGTTGGCCTCCAGTGTCGTTGGGTAATGGCTTCAACTGACTTTTTAACACATCCTACTTGTTTTCATTAATTGTTTCTCCTTCTTATGTACCCTATAGTATATGGGGTGCCACTCGTTAATAGCACCCCATATACTATGACTACTAAAAAAACTAAACAGATTAACGAATCTGCTTAGTTTTTCTCTAGAATGTTTGGTTTTTAGGTGTTTGACATTTTTCTTGGGTACAGTCATGAACTTTAATTTGAGACCCATTTCTTTAAAATGTTGTAATAATGTTCAAATTGCAATAAGGTCGAAAATGTCAGTTCAATAGTAGTAGTGAAAAGTTTAGTTATCAAATTACATCTTTTAAATATCGAAAAATACCCATTACATTGATAACCTGTTTGCGCAAAAGCTACCACGGTGTTCCAATTACAAATTTGAATGTTTCAGTCAGTGATATTCAGTGTAAGGCAAGAAAATAATATTAATACTAGCTCCGCCCCGCGGTTTCACCCGCATAAATAGTATTGACATAAAAAGTAGATAAAAACTATTCTCATGCCTAGCGAATGTATAATACGAAATTTCATGAGAATCGGTCAAGCCGTTTTGAAGGAGTATGGGAATGAAAACTGTGGCATGAGAATTTTATATGTAAGATTTAAAATTATATAAGAATTACTGAAGTCTGCTGTAAAATACTATAATTCAAAGTTACACAAATATGTTTGCAGCTAATCGTGAGCAATTAAGACATCAAATTGTTGAGTTATATGAACAGGGAGTAGGGGTTAATATCAAGATCTGATTTTTTAATCTTCTGTTATCATTTATCTGAAGAATAAATAAATAGGCTACCTAGTTTGACAAATTTTGTTTAGAAAATACGTAAAACTGCCATTTCTATTCTTTAAATAAAGTTTATCTGACTATTGAAAAATCAGCCCTTAATGGGAAAAATTCGGACATGATCGTTCCCGTTGGAACTTCGCGATTGTCTAGGTTGCCTATAAATACGCATAGAGTTGTCAATAACAGTACTTATGATTTAGCTATTAAGTTGTTCAGTTTGCTATGCCATATTCCACCTTAGGTGGGTCTGGAATTAAAGTTTGTAACTGTACTGCCAAAAATACTGATAAAAAATATTTATTGAAACTATATTTCATTACAATGCATAATCTATACTAATATATATAGCTGAAGAGTTTGTTTATTTGTTTGAATGCGCTAATCTCAGGAACTACTGGTCCGATTTCAAAAAATATTTCACGCTGCCACCAATAGGAGCAGAGAACATAAAAAAAACACGGATGAAACCACGAGGCGCAGCTAGTTAATTATATAAATAAAACAATTCATGATAATGTTAAAAAAAATTGATTTAAAAAAAACATTTTTTTTCTGTTTCTCTATAAAAGTGCACTTTGTAGTTTACTTTTTTTTATTTTGTGAGCAAACTCTTGTTCAAAGTCCAGCAGTAACTATCATTGTGTTGCTGGGAATTCTCAGCAACATTTCTCCATCTCCTTTATGTCTTCAAATTCTGTACCTGTTCTTCACTGACAGTTCCAAGATTTTTGGGGGAAAAGGGTCAATGTGGTCAACGGGCCCACACCTTGTCGATATGCCATTCGGACGCCCCGTGGTGGACACAGCTGCTCCTCGTGATAGCATGGCACACTGGTCCACACCTTGGCGATATGCCGTTCGGACGCCCTGTGGTGGACACAGCTGCTCCTCGTGATAGCATGGATACGGGCCCACACCTTGGCGATATGCCGTTCGGACGCCCCGTGGTGGACACAGCTGCTCCTCGTGATAGCATGGCACACTGGCCCACACCTTGGCGATATGCCGTTCGGACGCCCTGTGGTGGACACAGATGCTCCTCGTGATAGCATGGATACGGGCCCACACCTTGGCGATATGCCGTTCGGACGCCCCGTGGTGGACACAGCTGCTCCTCATGATAGCATGGCATACGGGCCCACACCTTGGGACGCCCTCTGGTGGACACAGCTGCTCCTCGTGATAGCATGGCATACGGGCCCACACCTTGGCGATATGCCGTTCGGACGCCCCGTGGACAGCTGCTCCTGGTGAATAGACAGAAGGTCATGTAACCATACCGTCACTTGGGATGGGACGGTGTATTGTGGAACGGGCTGCACGAATGAAGAAAGATGGCGTCTGGTGATATTGTGGGAATCCACATTAACACCTACAATGCAGAGGAACGCGTGAGACAACATACCAACTTCGCAAGACAGGACGCACTGAGCGTTTTTTTTTTTTTTATATGGCATCTCATAGTTGACCTAGAGAGGTCATTACTATTTAACCGGACTATCCTGTGGCTGCCTTAAATGAATTTAAAGCCTCCAGCCAGGGCTATTAAAAGCTAAGCGACCACGCTAAGGGCACCCCCTGTGGGGTACGAACCTCGGCTTAGGGTGTCACTAGAAGAACAGCAAGGGACGGCTGGATCGATTTCTTATATTTAATTCGGTTTGATGACCGCGGCGTTTCCTAGTACTAGCTGAAGAAACGTCCGAAACAAACTCAGAGGTCATAGTTGGGAGTTTATATTTACTGGCTCAGCTGCGGCGCGGGCTGGCCGTCATCGGACAAGACGCAACACTTATACTGTGCGTGCAGGTAGCGCTATACGAAGCTCACGCGTGGGAAAGAGATGGGTGCGCGTAGATCCTGTGACCGCCGAAATTAAGACGAAGAAATTACTGTTCTCTCATTGGTCAATTGTAAATGATATTCTTTAGTGTAGCAGCAATTGTAATGTCACATAATATTACTTAAGCTAGGGTTTGGTATGAATAAAGAACAATTACTTCTACTCGCCTATCAGTGAACCTTTAATCCACAACAACTGATGAACCCGACGTGATCAGAAAATGTCTCTGCAGAAGATGGAAGAACCCTTAGGCGAGTCAAGCCCGGTGATGTCCGCTCAATTAGACGTACTGACTACTGAGCAAGCAAATAGAGAAGTTATGCCTGGAAGTTGCTGAGCTACGTGGACGATCGACGCAGCGCCGCAGACCGCCGTTTCGAGCATTCTCGCGATCACGATCACGATGTCGCCACGGTAACAAGAATTCACTCAGGCCTGGCGATCCGACATGGCAGTGTCGATATCATTTTCGCTATGGTGACAAGGCGAAGCGCTGCGACTGCTGCGAGTCACCTTGTTGCAGGAGAAAGAACCAGACGTTAAACTAGCTTCGACATCGACGGCGGCGGACGTCGATGGTCCTTGTACCACCAACCGCCTTTGCGTCTTCGACCGCGACACCAGAGAGGGTTTCCTCGTAGACACAGGCGCAGATATCTCAGTGCTGGCCGCCGCATAATAATAATAATAAGCCTTTTTATTTCTTGTTTTACAATTGATAGTAATAATGTTACAGGAAACACAATTAATATTTGTATGTATTAGTAATGTTAGTAATATATGTAGGTTTATAATATGTTAGTAGTGTTATTAATCAACAA